>JAJMAB010000015.1:0-200812 GCA_030564825.1 Ogataea sithepensis | reverse complement strand
CTCGGCCTTTGTCCAAACTGTGCTCTAGACAGCCTGATCCACTATGAAATGTGACGAGTGCTCCCGTTGTATTCTTTTTCTTGATGTATACGTATAATAAACTTGCTTTTCTACTGTGTTAAAATGTGAACTTTTAGTGATATTTGGACAAAAATAAAATAGATTAAAAAATGCTAATCATATATTACTAAATATAGGGGACGGCCAGATATTGATGGGAATCGGGGAAAGGGGCGTACCCATTTGAAATTCAAGTAGCTCAAACCATCGGTATACATTTAAATACCGATTAAATACATCTAAAATGATCAGACTGTTAGTTTCAGAAGAGAAATAGGAGGAAAAAAATAGCCAAACCCGACAAACAAGAAGGAAAACATAAAAAGAAAAAAACGATGTAAACGCAAAAAATAAGAACAAAAGTGGAAAGAATAAATAACAACAACGACAACGACAATAAAAATGAATATCAAACCAAATATAAAAGCAAAACAAAGTGGGGAAAGGAAGACGACAAAAAAAAAGTTTTAAACAAAATCTATAATTCAGCTTCGAAAAATTCAGCCAGCAATTGTTTACTTTGATTATAATATTCTAAAACGTTCTTGAATGCCTCACCGATGCAAGCGTACCAATCTTCAACACTCTGTGCTTGATGGGCTTCTTCGAAATCGTCAAAGTTCAACATGTTACCATAATTTTGTATTCTTTCACATTGAGACTGCACTTTCTGTAAACCCAATGCAGCAGCAGAACCTTTCAAGTAATGGCCCATCGCCGATAATTTCTTCAAGTTCTGCTCGGTCTTTTCTTCAGTTGGTGATTGCAACAGCTTGTTGATATCATCAAATATTCCAATGGCTTGTTCAACGAAAGTTTGTACCAAAGATAGAGCGAAGCCTTCTTCGTCTTCATCCATTAGCAATAGTTCTTGGAAAATTGTCCAATTGATTAACTCTGAATTTTCGAGCGTTTCTTGCGTGACCACCATCTTTCTGATATAGTATCTATGTATATGTATAAACTTGATATGTAGGTATTATTCTTGCCTATCTATTGACAGAAAACGTTGAAATGCTGCGAACAATGGGATTGACAAAAAACACACAAAGAAAACAAAAACAAACAGTGATGATAATAGTAAATTCCGAAAAGAAAAAAAACACTCACACAAAAGATCTTTCAGATTATTCGTATTCAGGGTTCAAAATCTGGAACCTGAGATAATTTTTGGGATTGACAATTTAGAATATGATGAGGCTCTCTAATTACCTTTCGCTCTTTCAAGTAAGGTTATAATTCGATTTGGAGCTGCATAAATACGTTTGAAGTCAAACAACTTTCAAACGTTCTGGAACTTCTAGCTAAATTGTTGTTACAAGTTGTACCTAAGGATATCCAAACTCTTATCAACAGAGACAACAGATGGAATAACTGATAGCAGTGAATACGTCAGGTATCGGAACAGGAGAAAGCGACTGTATCTGGTTGGGGCCTCTTTTTTGTATCCGCCTTCCTCCAGAATGTCACACGGTTAACACAGGTTCTCATAGATGCACACATCGGGCCTTGGCCCTTAGGACTTCTGTCGTCATCTCGAAACTCAAAAAAAAAAAACACCACAGGGGAATTTGGGGACGCCGTCTGCAAAAGCCTTTTGCGTCTCGCGTCGACGAACGGCTCAGCTGATGATGTCATCGTACTCGGATCCACTCTAACTCTTTGTTCCGTCTCTATATCTATTAGATCTACAGATTGCGGTTTATTTGCGGTTTTTCTTTCATTCTTTTTTTTAAGCTTTTTTTACCTGGTGTCTAACTGTATATTAATCTATTGATCTATATAGAACTCTCTACTCCAATAATTCGTACAAGTCTCCTAATTTATTGGCCACATACGTTGGTCTTTCCGAAGCGTCCAATTTATTGACAGTATCCATCGTTTCGATACCGGTTAAGACGAGCAACGTATCCAAACCACCATCTCTACCAAATTTCATGTCGGTATTCAATCTATCTCCCACCATGATAGTCTTGGATCTATCAATCGAATGCTTGGCAACAATAGCATCCATCATACCCGGATTTGGTTTTCCGCAGGACACCAGTGGTTGTCTTCCAGATGCATATGCAACGGTGTCAATGACCGAGCCAGCTCCTGGTAATTTGAAACCTTTCGATGGGTACGTGCTATCAATGTTTGTTGCAATGAAAGGCAGTTCTGGTTTCGCTAGTAGGTATTGTAGAGTGATCGACATCTTATGGTAATTCAGTTTGAGATCCAAGCCCGCAACAACGGCACCAACTGCCGGGTCTAAGTGGTAAAGCATGGACTCTGGATCATCCAGATCCAAAGGTGCGTTCAATCTAGAATCAGTTCCACCAATGGTTGTGTAGCCAACTTCTCTAAGTTCATCTTCAATACCAGATTGGCCCAACACCCAAACTTTCTTATCTTTAGGCAACTTCATGATGGTGGAGATGTAAACAGCAGTTGCATAGGAAGAGGAGAAAATTTCGCCTTTGGAAACTTCCAATCCAAACTTCTTGAACTTCAAGACGTAGTTCTCTCTAGATTTCGTGGAGTTGTTGGTAACAAATATGACTTTCTTGTTATGCGATCTTAACAAATTTAAGGTTTCCACGATCTTTGGGAGTAAATGGTCCCCTAACCATAGGACACCATCACAATCGAATAAGAAAGTGTCGTACTTGGATAGAACTGTTTCTACTTGGTCCTTTGAGGAGATCTTCGTTGGCATTGTATATGAGAGCGAAGGGTTTTGGTTTGCGATTAAGATACCAGCAAGCAGAGAGATGCCAACTTGACAACGGTGTGGAAATGGCACGAACGGGATGTTTATATATTATAGTGAACGGATTAGGCAGTCTCGAGTCCAGATTCTCTCGTTAGAACGTAGATTATTAGATAGCGGGCGCGCGTCGATTACCCGGCAAAGAACGGCCCGCCTGCTGTTTAAGGCGTCGGTCGACGGTAGTTCCAAATTCCAATTCTCTGGTCTGCGGTGTGGATATATCACGTGACCAGAGAACGGGAGGAGATAGGTGCGTGCGAATTGAGGGGTAAGAAGTGCAAGAGCACCCATTCGGTGTGGTTTTCGATTGAACTCACACCCACCTGTCTGCTACTTACTGAATTAGAGGATATAATAATTCGGTTATTATCAACAGTAGAGGAGAATATAAGTTGAGATGGCACATCACCAAGATCTCCCACCTGTTGGGGGTTACGAACAGATTCAATGGAAGAGAAATCTCCCTGCTAGAGGATTCAGACCAACAGTGTGGCTTTCCTTGTTGGTTGGAATGACTACCTTTGGTTTCTACAAGTTGAGTCAAGGTAACAGGGAAACCGTTGAGTTTTCCCGTGAAAAGTTATGGTCTCGTATCAACATCCTCCCATTGCTACAAGCTGAACAGGATAGAGATATTGTTAGAAGAACGTTGAGTTACTACAACAGAGAAGCTGAGATAATGAAAGACGTTGATTGGTGGGAAGTTAAGAGCACCTATTCAGATAAGGGAGAATTTCATCCTCCACATACGATTTTGACTGGTAAGCAGTTGGATGAGAACGCTAGCTTCTGGTATGGAAATTCCAAGAGCAGATATCCAGAGGAAAAGAAGTGACAAAGTTTAGACCAATAATACAGCCTTTGATTTCACTCTAACTACTCTTTTTGGCAACTTAAATTTAGTAGGGGTTTCCTCACTAAAATTTTACCATAAAATTTGGGAAACCAAAACATGATCAATCACAAGTCTCTGCAGTTTCGTCCATGGTTTATTAGCTTATTTATTTATTTATTTATTTATTTATTTATTTATTTGTTTGTTTATCAACATATTTATTTCATCATATTTATTTATTTATTTGTTTGTTTGTCCCTTATTTAAAGAACTGACTATCACCTACTTTGCACATCGAACCATAAGTAGCAAACTTGCATTTGGTTTTCTTATAAAATCCAGCGTTCACGCACCGCCTTGAACCAAATCGATTGGGGGTGAAAAAAGTAAACACAACCAAACTTGCCGAATCACGTTCCTTTCTTTAGTTTACAAACACACAGAACCATTTATTGTTACAATCAATCGACCGTTAAAAAAATGCTGGGAATTAAAGCTAATCCGTTATTGGCTATTGGATTGATAGCGATTAGAACGTACTGTGCGTTCACAGGAATCTTGGCTGATTGTGATGAGGTCTTCAATTACTGGGAACCATTGAACTATTTGACACGATACTTTGGGAAGCAAACCTGGGAATATTCTTCCGAATATGCTATCAGATCTTGGGCATATTTATTGCCGTTTTCTATTTTTGAATATCCCTTGAGGCTTACACAACAGTATTTATTCAAAGACTCATTTACTATTCCTTCATATGTTCAATTCTATTTGGTGAGATTGCTTATTTCAACATCATTTGCAATTGCAGAATTAAAACTAGCCACCTCTCTACGATTCTTATCCACAGGTATAGCTAATTGGTTTGTTATTTTGCAGATTTTCAATGCTGGTATGTCACATGCTGGTATTAGTTTACTCCCAAGTTCTTTTTCACTGTTGTTCAACATTTTAGCAACAAGTACAATCATCGACTTTATGAAGTACAATAACTTTATGGAGAAGATTCAAGACAATCTCAACGAGAAGTTAAAATCAGACCTGAAAAAAGATCAAATTGAGAATGATGAAACTTTGAAACTGTTGAATCACCTTCATTCTGAATCCCAAATCTCCGAAAACAGATTGTTTACCATGACCATCTTCTTTACAACAGTGGGAGGGTTGCTCGGTTGGCCCTTCTCGTTAGTCTTACTTGCCCCATTTGTGGCATACTGCACTTTGCTATTTATTGGTAGAAATGATCTTCGCCGTTTGTTTCTTTTTATTTTGATTGGACTGAGCTCGATCTTTACTGTTGGAATGTTCATCTCCCAAACGGATTATCTGTTCTATAAAATATCAACTTTTGTTCCTTTTAATATTATTTGGTACAATGTGATTGCTGCTAATGAAGATTCTGGACCTGATGTGTTTGGAACAGAGCCATTATCGTATTATATTTTTAACCTATTTTTGAATTTCAACGTTACTTTTATTCTCTCCCCAATTGGCTTCTTGTTTGGATGCTCCTCAAAGAAAATAGGATTCTGGCAATTGAAGATTGTGATGCTACCTCTGATCATCTGGTTTGCCATTTTTTGGACCCAGCCACATAAGGAGGAAAGATTCATGTATCCAATTTACCACTTGATCTCTTTATCTGGTGCATTTGCAATTGACAAAATAACAAACTTACTTGGTGAATCAAACATTTTTAGCAGATCTTACAAAAAAACAACACAACTGATCATTTTCTTTGTGGTGTCCGTCATATCTTTGCTTAGAATTATTTCATTGATTCAAAACTATTCTACTCCTCTACAAGTGTTCAGACATTTACCTCAAACGGATAACGCTTACTTGGAGAACGTCTGCATCGGTAGAGAATGGTACCATTACCCATCATCTTTCTTTTTAAATGATAACCAACGGTTGAAATTTGTCGAGAGTGGATTCAGAGGAATGCTTCCTGGTGACTTCCCTACTCCTGATAGCCCTTCGATCTATGCAGTTATGAACGGAACCTCCATCGTGCCAACACATTTCAACGACAAGAACGAATATGTTGCATCGCTGGTGTCTGATTTCAGCGTTTGCGATTACTACTTTGACATTGGAATGGCAGTGGATAAGGAGATGGGCGAATTAGCCATGTTTGACGAATCCGGATCTGTTATACTGAACGGTTGGGAATCGGTCTACTGTGGCGATTTCATAGATTCGGAGCATAGTTCGGGTTTGGACAAGTTGATATACATACCTGTTGTCGAACTACAACAGCTATGGGATTACTTGGTTGAACGTTTTAGTGCTGATGCGAAGTACGAATATGCAAAGAACGAGCTGATGTTTGCGTACAATTGGGTTTCCAATTACCCTACGGTTACGAAATTACTTGACAGCGAGTTTGTGGCAAAAATTTTAAAAACTCCTGCTCTCCAGAAAGCTATGGAGAAGATACAGAATTCTCCTTTGAAGGAAACGGTAGTTAACTTCACTACTGCCGGTAAGGTTAATCACTATAAGATGTGTCTTGCGGCTAAGAAGAAATAATTGCTAATTCGTTTTGTTCCATTTTGTGGTCGCCGCTCTTTTTTAATCCATCTGTTAGTTTTCTTTTATAATGTGTATATACCCAGATAATGACGTGTTTTTTCACATCAAAAATAATCATGAAAATTTTTTATTAAACGAATTTAAACAATATATCGATATTAACCTATGTTCATTTTTTTCTTTCTTTTATTTGTTTTCGTCAAAAAATTGATCATTAACCGAATGTCTTCAATTCAATGTGGGCATTACCGTTTGACGCAGATCCAGATTCATAACCACTTTCTGTATTTGATTGCTGCCCATTTTCATTAGGATCGTGTTTCACAAGGCCCTCAATAGCTTGCTTTTGGGACGGGCTGCAGGATGTCTCAATGAACTTCTTAAAATTTGTAGGGGAGAATTTAATCAGCTCTAATAACTTCTCGTGAACGTACAAAGAAAATTGGCCATCCTTAGAGTTATTGAACCACACCAAGATACGTACTGTCAACTTCATCGAAGAGATAATTTCGCTTTCTGAAGTTAGACTCTTCGTTAAAGTTGTCATGATCTCCAAGATCAATCTAGGTTCTTTCAAGTCGACGCCACCATCAGTGAGAAGGTTGATCAATTTAGGAATCAACTTGATCAAGATTGCCCCGTTATAAGTATCCTTGTTGTTCTTTATCAAGGACTTCACAGTTTGTGTTGAGAAGACGATCAAATTAGTATCTTTGGAGGTTAATCCACGAACTATAAACTCAGCAATATCATCACACTCCAACTCGTCTAACTCCATATGTTTGACAGTGGTGATGATGATAAAGATGGTCAATAGTGAATTGTTGCTCTCAGGGTTCAGGAAACGCTTAATTATGGAGTAGAAGCTCGTCAAGCCTTGGTTCGTTGCATCAATGGAATTCAAACTTGATATCGTTCTCTTTAATGACGGTAACAAAATGGCGATTATTTCGGAATTGTTGAACTCGTATAAGAAAGTGAATGAGTACAAAATGCAAGAATAAAAGTCAACTTTAATAACATCGGGCAAGTATCCAATCATTTCAATCATCGAGTCGTAGGATTTCTTCAACAAAAGAAGATCTTTTGCGTTGAGAGGTTGCATCTTGTCCACATTTATCTCACGGTCCCTAACAAACGGTAGAATTTTAATGATGCATAGCATGTTGATTCTCATCAATTCAAATAACTTATCTACATCGTTGTGTAAATCATCCGGTGATTTGTTATTCGATACCGAAGACACGCTAAAGTATTGCTCAAACACCTGGGTTGCCACCTCAATGACACTAGACTTGAATGAAGGATCAGCGATTGCTATCAATCTATCCAACAAATCGATGAACTCGATGAAAATGGAATCACTGAACAAGATGTCAATGCCACCATTTATCTTTAAAATTTTGTTCAATGACTTCAAGATCTTGGCATCTTTATCTGTCATTTGTGCGTTTTGTTTGGATGAGGTCTTTATGAGGTACTCTATACATTGACCAAACAAAATAAAAAAGAAGTTTCCAACGTCATCGCCTTCGCCTAACAGTTCGACAAATTGGTTCGGATCTTCTTCAACAAGGATCCCGATCACCTCCACAAAGTCGGCCCAACACTCTTCGTATATGGCTATTTCCACGTCATCGGAACTACCAATCAAGAAATCGCTACCATACTTTATCATAGCAAACTCACGTAAAGAATATAACCACAATGGAATCAATATACCCGTATACTTATTGATTAGATGTTTTAACTCCAAATCTTCACCAGACGAGTGGATCTTAATTCTCGCCCAAGCTTGTAACATAAACACTTTGATCTTGTTTTGTGACTTTGAAGTTAACACTGAAATATCACCAACTTTCACAACTTGTTGGACCTTTTCCAGTCCAGTCGCATCACTGACAGCCTTATCCAAAGTCGCAAAAGACTCTAACGAAGATGTCAAGATTTTAACCACTCTGCTCATTTTTGAAATATGGGTAATATTACTGCTAACCAACTTTGACGCTAAAACCATAGCGGCACCAGCCAATTCAATAGTTGAATCCTTGTTAAAAGCAGGAACGATAGCAGTAATAATCTGGGCTTGCTGTTGATCTAGGATAGAAACCTCAGGGTAGAGAGGATCAGTCATATCACCATAAATAGCAATAATATCACCTAGCAATTCTAATGAAGAGATCCTTAGCTTTATTAGACTCGAACTAGAACAAACAAATGCAATTCTAACAAATTCTGGAATCTTAGTGGAGAGATACTGCTTCAACTTCAAGTCGGTAGTTGCAAAACTTAGCAGCTTGATTAATAATTCGATAATGTTTAACTTGAAACGCCAATTCGTTGGCTCGTTTTCCAGAACCATCAATTGAATCAAGTTGCTCTCATTGAAAACAACCATGTTGCCATCATCTCTCAGATCATCAGATGTAGACTTGAAGCCGGGAGCATCAGCGGCAGCGCCAGTGGCAGGTTTGAAACCCGTATCATCAGCTGAACTTGTAAACGTTTCACCTTCGTCATCGATGTTCATGTTCATGTTGGCATTTGAGGATGACTGAGGTTTAGCAGCACTCTGAGAAGAACTCGTGGCAGCGGTCGAAAGTTTAGTTCCAGGTTTACCGCGATTGAAAAACATACCTCCATTATTGATCCTCTTCTTGTAAATAGAAAGTAGTGGTTCGTATAGCTTCAACTTTGGCATATTGAAAAATTCGACCAACTTATCAAACCAAAAGAATCTTTCTTCTGATCTTGTGTTTATCGTATATTCCAGCCAGTTTTCGAAGATAGAGTTAACGGTGATATTACCCGAAGCGTATTCTAGTGAAATCCATAGGAGGTCTTGTAACTGTTTATCCAAAAAATCTGGTCTGTCAAAGTGAAGCTTGAGAAGTTGATAAAGAGAATTCAAAGCAAGCTTCCAATTAATATCAGAAGTAGTAGAAGGGAATAGCACTGTTGTTGTGTCAGCATCTTCGCTGTCTAATGGTAGTGAGCTCAAACTGTTACTAAAGACACCAACTTTAAAGTTATTGATTAAAGTGAATTTGATGAGCTGCATGTACTTCTCCAGTGGGACAAGAGTCTTGTCAAAAACGATTAACTCTTCCAAAGCCTTCAAAAGTTCCCGAGTCACAAGTTCAAAATCGTTTGTAACCGTGTTAATCAAGCCAAAGGTTAAACTTCTTAATATCCTTTTATTTTCATCATCCCAAAACTTTATCATTGGCCCAGCAGTGTTAACGATGACCCTAACTAGCTTAGTCAAGACCACGATTGAGTTCGCATAGGAATCATAGTTGAGATTCGATGCGATGGTAATTGGAGAATAAATTCCATAGTCATCTTTTAGCCAAATGTTTTCCAAAGAAGTCAAAAGTTTAGCTAATAACCTACCGCTTAACTCAACTTGCGGTTGAGATGAAATTAAAGTAGTCAAAGAATCCATCGACGCCACATGGACAGTTGGATGCGGATCTGCCAGTAGAGTAAATAACACTTGAAGGATATTGGAGGTATTCATTAAGTTAGAATACTGCGCAATCTTTGATAACGCTTGACAGTCAAATGAACGAGACGATGGCTCTGCGTTATCTCTGATGGATCTATCAATGCGTGCCACCTGGTTAGCCAAAACGGATTCCCTGTTCTCATCAACTAAAGCACAACATAAGCCAATGCTTTCTGAACTCAACAGTGAAATAAAGCTATCTTGATTATCTATGTTTCTTAATGTCTCAATCAATAAGTTGCAGATAGTTTTTGATAATCTCAAACTTGATCCAGTGTGTAAAGTCTGAGAATTGTGGTTATTCATATAGCTTAAAGCACCGTGAATTGCAACAGATGAATTGATCGTTATGGCTCTTTTTCTTAAAATCTCACCTGAACTAGTACCTTCAGTAATCACATTGTTGGAATTAGAGTCTTTGCTCTCCTTGGACTTGAAGAAAATTGATGTTCTCATAGTTTCAATGATGGATTGCTGCACTTTGGCAGACATATATGGAAAGGCAATAGCGAAGATTTCAATGGAGATATCAACAATCATTGTGTCTGTATTCACTGGGTACCTTCTTGTGTCGGAGTATCCGATCTCGGATGATCCATTGAATAAATACATCAAGTAATCATTTAGATAGGAATGCTGGATTGTTTCAAAACACAACGCCTCTAGAGGATCATCAAAAACTGTTGCAGGGACAACATTGCTCTTCACCAGTGGCGACTCAATTGAAAGCAATCCATGTAGAGGTTGAACATCAATGTTAGTTTCAGAGCTCTTACTTTCCAAGTTCGAGTCTCTTAATCCAGTCGACTTGATTAGCAACTCTTCAACCCTAAACATGCTTATCTTACTAGTCAAGCCAAAGTTCAATCCATCTCCAATTTTGTATATTTGATACTCTTGGATCTCATACAGTTCCTTCTTTTTCTTCTGAGTCTTCTTAAATGATTGGTAGCTTTCAGGTTCGTAGTTGTAAATTTTAATGCTGCTGAAATTATGAACAGCTTCAACTAACAACGAGGAGTTGATTTCATTTCTAATATTCAAGTATGGCAACAACTTGATGAAGTTCTGGTAGATCCTCAATTTATTTAATTTGATGCTAATGTCTAGCACCGGTTGAATAGGAACCATAGTGGTTATTTGTGCCTTGAGGTTATTAATGAACGTGAAACTCTTATTAATAATTTGATTAATTTGCCTTGCGATCTCAGGCGTAAGCAAACTATTCTTAGAATTATTCTCGTTGTTGTGCATTGCAATTGAAGAACGAGTGCTTGATAGATATGTCACATAGCTTAACAAGCAAACCAAAGAATGATTTTTAATTTCCACTAGTTTAAGTATTTCATTCATATTGGTAATTCGAGAAATACCTTCCTGGTTTGTTTCAAATTGAACAAAGTTGGATGGCATGGAATGGGCTAGTAGGTTCTTCCAAATATTGATAAATTGAGTACTTTCAAGCAAAAAGAAATTATTGTTTGATGACCCATTTGAATCGGTAGCAAAGTTAAATAATCCCATCAGCATGATCCAACTGATTAGCTGCTTTTCATAGTTGTTATTTGAAATATAGCTTGATGAGCCACTTCCAAATAAATTGCTGGTAATAACAGTCGAATTAAATTTTTTTAAAAAGTTAGTTGTTATTGAAAACACTCTCAAGACGAAATCTGAGTTGATGTAGTCCTTTGAACAGGAAGACAAGATAGATGAAATTAAGAATGCAAAGCCATGATTTTCGTTGAATATAAAACTATTGTTGGCCTGATTTTCATTAAACGAACTAACTAATGTTGTGAAAGAGCTGTTCAAGATATTGAATGATAGCTCTGGCTTTATCTTCAACAAATCAACCAAGGTTTCAACCGCAGATATTCTTATTTTAAAGTTTTTGTGCTTACATAGCTGGAATAATCTATATGATATCTGAGTAGCTAAATCTTCATGTGAATTAGTCAATCCATCTTGATGAGATAGAATGTACTGGTCTAAGCTGATGATCAATAATTGAGCAAGTTTGAGTATTGAGATGACATACCATTGATTATCTGTATCATGTTCTGGTGATGGTACAGCTTGGTCAATGGAAGGAAATTTGATAGTTGCCGAATCAGAGTTATCACCTAAAACCAACTTTCCCAAAACTATTAATTTGTTGATATCACAATCGATCTCCCTAATAAAAAAATCATATAAGATCTCCAAATGGTTCAAAACCAGTGTAGCATCATGCAATGACGTGGAGTTGTTTATTTGTAGTGGCTGTTCTTCCTTTGATGAAACCTTAAAGGGATTGTTTAAGCTACCCTGGCCAAAGACTTGATAGAAAACAACATTCAACGCATCGAAGATCTTTAAACTCATGAAGTTGATTCCAGTTCTAAAACCAGTAGACACGCTGCTAGTCTGGTGATATAAATTTGTTTTTGAGACAAATTGAATGAGTGACTCAATGAGGCCTGTTCTAATTTCCATTGTACTTGACTCCTTCATATAGCTTGATATCACCAAGCTGACAGTCAGCTCGAATGAATTTTCACTCTCACCGATGTTGATGCCGTAAACAATATAGTTAAATACTAGCAAGTCGGAGAAGTTTTTGGAGACTGATAATCGTAACTTTTTATGTTCGGTGCCCATCACAGAGATAATATCATTGACGTAAGGTGTAATGTTGGTTAAGTAGTGGTTGAAACTGGCATTGGCTTTTTTCGTAGTAATCACTGAAACGTACCTATCGGACTTGAGCAAGGAAACAAGAAAGTTATAAGAGTGCACAACACTTAATAATGGATATGTGTAACCATTCGAATTGTTTTTCTGAGTTATGAACTTAGATAGCTTCATCAATCTACCAAATAGCTTGTCATCTAAGGTACTGCTGCTGTTATCATTTGCAAGAATGATGTCTGTCAAAATAATCAGATCGGTAAAATAATTAGCTCTAAACAGGCCATTTTCAATTAAAATATTGTAATAATCATGGCACTTCTTCAAGTATTTGTACAAAGCTGTAAGTACCGGGCCTTTGAATGAATTAAGGAATCCATTAAACTTGGTAAAAATGCTTTCCAAAAATATAAGAGATAAATGCTTCAAAGTTGAGTACCAGTTTGTCTTCACATTGATTTTCTTGGTGTTACTTGTCAGAATATCAACCAGTTTTGTTGTTATGTCTATAAGATTGATATTGAATTTATCATGAGCATTCTTCAGCATGTAAGTCAGACCGAGAGAGTAAACCTTCGCCAACAATCTGCAGACTTCTACTGATAGGAGGTGGACTTCAGTCGCCTCAGCGAATGACTCAATAAAATGATTCAATAACTGGTTCAATTGATCAATCAAGTAACTCAACTCATCATTGGTTACCTCATCCTTCTTCAATTCCAGCTCAACATGAATATCGGTCAAATAAGTGGAAATGGCCGAAACGGTATCAGCTGCACTCTCCGGATCGTTGCTCCTTAGCAACTTTGGCTTGAACTCTGTGAAAGTAAATCTGTCTCTGTCCATTGCAGCAGTTCCACAAAAATTTCCATTGATCGACGAGTCAGTGTATAGACTAAGTATTGGAATAGGCAGAGCTTAAACAAAGAATAACAACAACAGATCAGTCTGAACTTTCCTGATCGTGGATCATGATTTGTGTGTGCTGCAGTGAGAACAGGAGTTACAGGACCGGCCGCGCCCATTCGAGTGCGCACTCCAGTCCATACATGCCACCCCATTGCCCAATTTAGTGTCCGTTTGAATTGGAACCTATTCAAGAGCAACACAACAAGGTCTATTGCTCATCTCGCAGTACCAATCTAATTTTAATAAATTAGTAACTCTCCACTGCAGATGGGGGGAAATTGAAGCCCAAAAATATCGAATGGACTGCAAGTAACAGCTACGTGGGCCAATCTTCCTCCTCCCGCCCAATTTGACATTTGCGACTATCGACCCACTATAGTTTTGCTTCTAGCGACGGCGGGTACATGAATACGAATCTACGATGTATTTATGCCTGAAATTTTTTTCCCTTACAAGAGAGCATACATGCTGTTTCAAGCAGTTACCATTGGTAGAGTATCTTGTTTGAATCAATATAGCTAAAACCTTTTGTATATACAATCACTTATTCTTTGCAACCCTTTACTGTATAAGATGGTGTTATCTATAGCTGAGCGTTCTTACATATATAGTTCTTTGAAGTCACCAGAGGTTGCAAGAACCGACTCCAGGAAACACAACCAATTCAGACCTTTAAAAGCAACGTGCTACTTCCTACCGAATTCTAATGGATCTTCCAGAATTTACAAATCCGACAGTCTTGAATGTATAACTAGTGTTAAAGCGAACGTTATCAAAACTAACGATATCAACAAATTGATCAACGTCGAAGTCGATATACAAGGACAGCGAGATGATTCAGCTTTGTGTTTAGGGTTATCAACGTTCCTTACCAAATCTTTGATCGATAATTTTGATCTTAAAACATTGAAGCTCACTGATAAATATTACTATCAACTATTTATTGACATTGTTATTCTGTCTCTTCCTTTTGATTTCCAAAACTCTTCATACACATTGTACTCTCTTCTCTCTCTCACGTCTATGGGAACATATCTAGCGTTGAAAACGACTCGCCTTCCCTTGCTAACATCATCAACCAACGATAAAGAAATTGAAGAAGAGCCTTCGTTTTCTGATGATTGGGAATCTTCAACTTTTTTGATACCAAAGAACACGAATTTCAAACCAACCCTACTCTTTGTGGTCGGTACTGTTGCAGGTAACGTTATAATAGATCCATCGATGGAAGAGGAAGAAGTGTTGGAGCATGGCTTATGTATAGGCTTCAACAATGGTAAGATTGTTCCGCCTGTGCAATCTGTGATGCTTTCTACAGTTGATGGAAAGGGTTTTGATCAGTCGACCCTATTTAAGGCGATGGATATGGTTAAAGAGATTGGTGGTCCAGTAGTGGACGCATTAGATGCTATCTCTGAGCAAGAGTTCGATGAATTTGATGCAGCCTTTTAATTGGGTATTTTGGCTTTTTTTCTTTTACGTTTATACATTAGCATAATTATCTTTCTATTAAATTTGTAATATTAATTTGATCTATTAACAGGATATGCTCAAAAGCATACAATTACTTGCCTTAGATTATCTCAACAGTGTTGGGACGAATATGCATGCACGATAACTGCAGTAGCGGTTTGGATATTCATCGATCTGATAACACCAACTTGCTTGATGATAACACACATGTCAAGTTCTGCCAACAAATTACCAGGTATACCCTCTCTCTCCTTTCCTAATAGGATCAACGATTTTTCAGGGAACTTCAAGTCACCATTGAGTTCAACAGAGTTGTCAGTTTGTTCTAAACCAATCAATGTATACCCTTCTTTTTTCTTCATTCTCATGAACTCGGAAATTTCAGCAACTTTAACCTCCAAGGTTGGCATCCATCTGTCCGCTGTAACAGCAACTGACTTGAATTCACCATCATTCTTAACCTTAATATCGTCCAAAGTGAGCCATCCCGCCCCCAAAACGTCACAAAGTCTACAAATACCACCCAAATTTGGAGGCTTGTCAACCAAGGAACTGACAACAATCAATGGTGACCGTTTAATGTTTGCTGTGGCTCTCGTGTTTGAATCAACCTCCATCACAGTGGACCATGCGCCACTCTTTGTCTGCAATAGCGACGAAGCAGAATCGTCAAAGGTCGAGTAGAAAGTTTCGCTTTGAACCTCTGCACTTCTCTTCTTTTGAATCCACTCATTCTGTTGGTCCTTACCAATTGGAATCAGTAGCAGCTCCCTTTGTTCATCTGAAACATATTGGTTCCAAGTCTTCTCCATAATGGAATCAATTTCTCTATCAGAAATTTTCAAAAGCACCCCACCATTGATACCAACCAAATTGAAATCGTTGACAATGTTCCATAGTAATGCATCACCTGTTCTATGTTGGTCAAACCCTTCAGCTTTACAAGCTGTTTTGTAAATAGCCTCCAAAGTAGCAAGAATCTCCTTAGATAGTCTCAAATCCTTTTGAACAATCTCTGGATACACAGAGCATATTAAAGAAACAGAAAAATGTCTGGTTAAAGCTCTGTTCGAAGTGGCCAAAGGCAACAAGATTTCAATGGCAAACTTCTCCAAGAATTTTGCTTCATCTTCAGCGTCCATCTGTTGGGCAATTAAAAATGATACTCTTTCGTAAACGGTGACTGAGACTGGTTGTTGTTGGTCGATATCTTTCGCAAAATGTTTAAACAATAGTGAATTTGATTCAGGGTAGAGATAAACACAGTATGCGATTATCCATTCTAAATACATACGGCACAATGGACTGAATTCTTTAAATAGGCGCGGTAAAATGACCTTATCCACTTTATCAATGTAGTAATCCTTTGGCAAGATCTTACATGTGATCAACATCAATATCGACATTTTTATTCTTTTCCACTGTTCGTTTGAATCTGTTCTTTTGATAGGCTTCAAGTAATGGAAAAGCTTGTCATTGTCTAAAATATAATCCCAGATAGCGATAGCAAATTCAGGTGATCTTATAGATGCAACAATCACATTGATAGAAACTTGGTAGCTGACCTCTAGTTCACCGTAACACTTCTCGTACAAACTCACGCCAGACATGTTTAATGATTGATCATAAAGATCAGATATTACCATATCTAGTTTAAATAGGTTATGTGAGATTTGAATAAAACAAATCCCCTTAACTAATAGCCTGCTGATCCAATGTGTTTTCTCAAAATTGGAATTATCTGTCAGTTGGTAATAGGATATGGCTTTGAATAATGATGGTAGCAATGATTTTCTAGCATATGATTTGTCAATAATGTTGTCAGCAACTTTAAATATCTTCTCAGCTAGCTCGTCATCAGCTGCAGAAAATTGCATAATCGCTGGATTCATTAGCAGTTGAATGAACTTGCGATGAAGGTCCTTTTGAGATAGGATCAACCTATCAGTAGTCAATTCATCCCAAATAGAGGACAAAATTTCAACTATCTTGTGGACATCGCTCGAGCACAGTTGAGTATCGGTTTGAATCATGGCATCTAAAAGTTCAACGTTGGCTAGGTGACTATAGTACTCTGAGTGGCTCACTATCGTTCTGGATGCTTCTAATATTTCAGATTTAAAATCGATATTCAAAGAGATCACCTTTAGTAGCTCTTGGTATGAGTTCAAAATCAATCCATAAAACCGATCTTTGACTTTGTAAAAGTTCTTATCACCTCCCTTTGGTTGGTTTGCAAAAGCCCTCGAAAGTAAAGACGAAACAGAGCTATTATCGATCCCTACATTTTCGTTGTAGATACAAAATGGAAGGCAGTTCTTAATGAATGTAAATTGTGCTACGGCATATCTCAACGAATCTTCATTGGAAATTGATTTCAAATCCGAGGCCACTTCATCGAAAAGTGATTCTATATCCACTTCAATCCAAAACTGGTCATTAAAGAGCAATTTATTCGAAGTAAGTTTCTGTGAGTCCCGGTATATCGAATCATCCAACAGTTTAGAACCGTTGAGCATATCGTCCATTAATCTTTGTAACTTTGAAACAAACAATGGTTCTAAAATCAAATCAGAAAATTCTAGTCCACTATTGATAATGCCAATTGATAATTTGTCAGACGTAGGATACGTTAATATCTGAGGAATGATTGTTGAAACACTAGTCTTGTTACGAACCAAATTAGATAATAAAACAACAAATGCTTCTGGGGTTAGCTGAGAAGATGAGCTTTGATAAAAGTTTAAGATTTGCTCGCTTCCGTAAGATATGTTGAAAAGATCAATAAAGAATTCTTCGTAATCGGAGTATAGTTCATAACCGGTGTTCTTCACAAACATGCCCAATGTTTCAAATGCAGTTTGTAGGTTGACTTGCTCTGTATCCAAATGTAACAGCAACTTCAAATGGATTGCATGTTGGGTATAGTAGAAAATTTCACTCTCAGCCTGGCATTCAAATAAGCGGTAAAGCAAATTCAAATGATTTGAATTCAACACGTGAGAATGTTTCTTTTCTAACGCCTTAAGAACACCTTCGACTGTATAGATTCTAGCTGGATCAAAAGACAACTTGTTGTCCACTAGCACTTGTAAAATCTGCTCAACAAAGATCGACACATCATTAACATTATCCAAATCTTCAATACAATTGGCAATAAACATAGATAGCTTTGCACCAAATTCACATGTATACTGTCCATCCATTAGCTTGTTGGCATTGAAGTGTGAGGCATTCAACGTAAAAGGAAGGAAAATGGAAGTTAAAAATTTGAAATCATATTTAAATAACTTTAAACTCTGTTTAGGCAAGTTGAACACAAGATTCATGGAGAACTTTCTGACACTCTCCATCGAAGCTTTAAAACCAACAGCCAATATAGTAAGGGCAAAGGGAACAGGGATTAGCGAATCAACTGACAAAATTCTAACCATATCACTGGACGCAGCTTCGGCCTGGTTCATGGCCGTGTCAATTCCTAGAATTTCATATAGGGTGCAAAATCTTTTCCAGCTTTCTAAATATTCTACTCTCTTGTTTGTATCCCAGTTGATTATGGAAGAACTTAAGTTGTGAGAAATTGACTTCACAGACATTTGAATTAGTGTCAATGCAAATTTCTTATGTTCGTGAACTGTGCTGATTAGACCATCCCTCAAATAGGTCCAGTAGTTGTCATTCAGTAACAATGATTGGAAATTAACATCTTTCATTAGAGATTCAGATCCTTTCTTGTTGAAAAATCTCAACCATAGAGTAAACCCAGAAGAAACTTTGTAGTCTACTCTGGTTTCCATTAATTTGAAGATAGCCTTCCAAAATGTATCTATGCTTGCCTGTGTTTTACATATCGAATCCATTCTCCATCTTAGAATATTCAACGATAGACGAGATGTACTACTATCATCAAATCCTAGATAGAGGTAGCATATGTCATCAAGCTTCGACTGGAATTCGTTTGAGTTCTTTCCATCTGTGGCAATAAAGTAATATTCCAAAAACTTGAATAAAGTTTGAACTTTTTCTATCTGGACTTCCGTATCACCGCTGAAGGAAGGTTTGGTGGCATCTGTTGTTTCAAATAACTGCTGTAATGACTCATCAAAGAATCTTTGATTATGGGAAACAAACTGTTCTAGCTTAGCAACTCCATATTGAATTAATTCCTCTGGCATCTTGCTGAACTTTTCTGACAACTTCAATATCACATCGTAGTAATCCTTCAGGTCACTTCTGTCGATCAAATCCACACAGAACTTGATAATTGTTGGATATATTTCAGATTTCAATTGTGGAACAATCTCTATTAATTCGCAAAAAGTTGAAACATATGAATCGTTGTTTTCATCATCAGGGTTGGATGTAATTTTCTTTACGAGATCTAGTGAAATCTCTTTCTGCTGATCCGGGCTCAAGCTTTGAGCTAAAAGAGTGACTGGAGATAATCCCATACTAGTATTCTAAAGTACGAGTTGGTAGTTTTCCAAATAGGTTAACTCCCTAGTAAAAATGATTGAAACTAAAGGTGACTTTAAAAAAAGTTAAGAAGATAGTGAAAAAATATTTTAAAGAAAAAAATTTAGAAGAATAGGAAAAATCGGCACGTGACTTTGTGGGGCTTCGTTTTCGGATAAGGATTATACTACGAGTTAAAATATACAAAGGTCTAATTTCAAGATCATGTCGTACAATAATTAGCCAAAAGGAAAATTCTCTCATAATATTTATTACTGTTTAATGTACCATACCTTCATATATAAATTATCATTCACTGGGGCTCATTGACTTGCGTGAGAGTTCTAGTATTTCATTGGCATCGTTTAATACCTGAGCATCTTTGGACACTTTGTCAATCCATCTCTTCACGAGCTGTTCATTCTCTGCAACTAACTTGGTAACTTTATCATTAAGGAGGTTGTTTTCAATCTGCAAGGAAAGCAAATCATCGTTGACTACTTCAATATTCTGATTCCTAACCTGGGTCTCTTCTTGTAACCTTTTGAACTTTTGTTGCAACGTTTTATATCCTTCAGTTAACAACGCAACGTTCTTCTCGTATTTATGTATTTGGACTAACTGACTATCATTTTTTGACCTTTCAGCTTGAAGCTCTGACTCCTTTGATTTTATTGCCTCCTGAAGAGCCTCCAACTCCCTAATGGCGTTGGATAATTCCAATTTTGTGTCGTCCTTCTTTAGTCTGTCAACTTCGCCTCTTAAAGTTATAATTCGGCGATTCAAGTGATCAACTTTAAATATCAGTGTTAGTTAGACTGTACTGAGACTGATAAGCAGTTTTCAAAAAGCTGGAAACTTGGTTGGATACTTACACGATCTGTAAATACTCTCGGACGAGCTCGAATCATCATCTCTCTGTTTCAATCTATCTAGAATAGTCACCTTCCATGGCGGAGCACTCATAATTTCTAGCAACAGCCGGCTGTGATAGACATCAGGAAACGGAGACGGATATTAAATAAACATACATCTAACAGGCACATGAAAGGGTGTCGTATATCTAAATCGCACCAACTCCAACTCCAACCCCAAGTTCCCACCTCACAGTCTCCACTGCCCGCGTTAGGATTTGTATGTGTTGCCGCAACCACGCACTCCACCCCAGAACCAGGAGCAGTGCCAGGCAGTGGTACCGTTGTTGGTCACTGGTGGGTGTTGGATTTGCAGTCTCTACAGACTACAGTAGAACACATATCGAATGTTTCCCTTGGGTGGTCTAACAGCCAGCAGGATTCGTTGCTATTCCCAAATCAAGAGTGCCAGACAAAACATTTCATCTTTTAATTGCTCTCTTCAGTTGCTATAAGCATATTTTATCAATCCAGATAATTGGCTGTTTGAGGATTTTCGTTTGGTTCATATTTGTGCCAGGCCTCTTCCGTTTCTACTCCCTTGATTCCACACTTCACAATCTAACGACGTTGTCATTACTTCGGGACTTCCACTTCCCTAAATCACTGTCATTACCTCAAACATGAGTGGAAATCAGTCACATGTTCATTTAAATAATGGATCAGACAGCACCACATTTGAGAGAACTCACTCGAATGTCTCGGTGTCTTCACTTCTAAAGAATCCGTTCCGTTCCAAAGCAACGTCATTATCAAACTTAAAACATGAAGACCGTCTTCCCCCTTTAGACTCTACGGTTACATCTTCAATGACTCCGCCTCCACAAAGCGATACTGAGTCACATCATTCTAACAATTCGCTTCCCATTTCGTCTGGTCCTCTGCCTGTTCCAGACAGCAACCAAGAGTCAACGGACATTACGTTGGAGGAATATAGAGAGGAGCTAAAGAAGCAATCCACAACACTGCCAAATGTAACTGATAGTAAGAAGAAGGTTGTAGATTTTGATAGTGCTAATTCTGGTTTCTTGTCCCGATTTGCGCTGTGGAGATCAGCTACGGTTTACCATGATACAGAAGAAGACCATTACGTTTTCAAAGATGACGATGATGCTCGGTCCAATGGGTCGAACGATTTATCTCCACTAACTTCAGCTGCACCAGACACTTCTTCGCAGCCAAATAATTTATACCAGCCTACCGACGACTTGCCACCAGTGTTTCCAGATCAGAATGGCGCTCCAGGCACCGATCAATCTCGAGAGGAATCGGAGCAACCTCAACAAGGTTGGGCATCTTGGGTTAACCCAATTACTTTAGTCTCTGAAATATTCACATCACAGAAGCGACGGGAGAGTGTTGGTCAAGGTTTTGGGCCAAATCAAATCTCCGAGGTCACCGAAAGTAACAACATGAACGTTCCTGAAGTGTCAAGATCAAATACTTTGGAATCAACTTATGAAAACAACTCACCGATTGCATCATGGTTGCCATGGAACTGGCATTCCTCTAGTGTGACTAGTGTTAACCAACAACCAGATTGCCCCTCGTTATATTCGTCGAACTCTTCAGAGGAACTAGCTAAAGACGTCGTGGCAACGGTCAAGGCGGAAAGTGCATCAAACTCAAAGGCTAGCGCATGGGCATATAACAAAAACATTAATCAAGCTTACGGATACTTGTCCGTTTCGGGTACACTGAGTTTTCATAATCCAGTGAAGGTGAAATCATTACCTAAATCGCAGTTTGAAGTTCAAGAGAAATTACTTCCTGCCATTCAAGAGAGCAATGCGTCTCCTATTGTGTTGCCCAAATTAAACGGAACCTACAGAGACTTAACTTTAAAGACAAAGATGAGGTTGCTACTACATAAAATATCGAGGGCCCCGTTTCTTCCTCCAGAAACTCATTTGTATCATAATTCAAAATACAATAGAAAGCAGAAAAAGTTATCCCAGAAGAAGGCTGTGATCATTGGAATTCACGGGTTTTATCCTATTAAGATGGTGAGGACCTTAATTGGAGAATCTACGGGAACCTCAGCCAATTTTGTACATGAGACAGTAAAGAGTCTCAAGCAGTGGGGTATTGAGTCAAACATAGATTTAGATATTGAAACAATTACTTTAGAGGGTGAGGGAACTTTATTTGAAAGAGTCAATATGATGTTGGTATTATTGGATAATTGGGCTGATACATTATCTAAATGTGATTATTTATTTATCACGTCTCATTCAGAAGGGGTTCCTGTGGCTATTCATCTGTTGTCAAGACTTATCAACGCTCGGATGCTAGACAAAGTGAAGAAGATTGGAATGATTAATATGGCTGGTGTTTGCTTGGGTCCATTTAGCGGATTGGACTCGAAGTTGAGTATTAGACAGTATTCCAAGCGTGAAAACGATATTCTGATGGAATTATTTGATTTTCAGGATTCCGAAAGTTCGTCCAGCAAGGAACTGATTAGAAACTTAAAAACGATTTTGGAGAGAAACGTCAAGATAACATTTGTTGGCTCCATTAATGACCAGTTGACTCCATTATATTCTTCCCTTTGTGCTCAAGTGACGCACCCGAATATTTTTAGATCTATCTATATCGACAGCAACTCTAAACAGCCACAGTTCTTAGTTAGTTTGCTGAATATTTTGATGACAGCCAAGAATCTAGGGCACAGTGATCACGAACTGCTTGTTGAGTTAAGTACCTTTCTACGAGGATCGACTACTAATGGATCTCATTGTAAGATTTTCAACGATCCAGAAGTTTATAACTGTGGTATATACAACACGTTAGAAACTCATAACTTGACAGGAGCACAAGATCTGGTATTAAAGGAGATCAACTTCAAGGAATTTAGTATCAACCCGTACCACTTACCATGGTGTCTACGGGGTTTCCTACAGGAGGTTTTGAGTATAAAGCATATGGATACAACCAAGCAATTGCTGAAGTTATTCGACGATTTTTCTCGCTGGGAGCCTCATACCAAACAGTATAAAGAATTAAAGTACTGCATAGAAGTACTAAGTAACGCAAACTTGAATGATTTGTGTTTATAGAGTGACTTTGTCACTATCTACATAGTCTTGTATATTAAATTTTGTTACATTGTGTAGCCACGAGCTAGCTTTGTTTTTATTACGTATCCCTTTTGTTGCAAAGACTGAGAATCAATGATCAGGTGAGTATGATTAGGTAATCAGGAAAAATTTCGATTCTCCTCTTCAACAAGAGACGAGAGTATGCAACTGAGACGCTGGATTGCGGACACACAAGAGGTCACATCTCCGCTCATTTTGTTATACAGCTTGGTGCTCCGATCGTTTCAGATTTTGAGAACACGCAATACCTTTAACTATCTGTGTTTTTTTTTCTTTGACATTCTTAGAGGGTAAACCGCTAATACCCGGGTATAGACAGACTAGATCAGTCGAAACATCATAAACAATAACGAGCAACAAAGAGAGGACTCGCCTGCGACTATTAATCCCAAACAAAATTTTAACTCCACATACGGTAGATAGAAAAACATTCTGAAAACTTGCACAACTTGCAAGGTTCCTTGTTCATTTATACATTGATATATATTATATTCGTATATATATATATATATATATATGTTTGGAACTATTTAACTGAAATTTCGGTCTGTTTAAGATTTCAAAGAGCTCAGTTCAAAAAGAAAGGGAGATTTTGACTAATTTTATCGACATCACAGTCCTACTCCAGATCAACAGTATAATAACCATTTAGCATTTCTATTTTCATTACTACAACTGTATAAACTGCAGATACAGAAAGGTTTTTTTTAGCGCATAAGGGTATCTTCAACGTTTTCTAGTTATACAAGTTTCATCATGGCATTTCCAGGCTTATCGGGAACCAACTCAGGCAGATCCTCATCCACATCAAGTTTAGACCCACAAAGGCCAAACCAAGTTCGCAGAAAATCTTCTGTTGGTAACGCTTTGTCAAGTTTGGTTAATACAGTGAGAACTTCTATCACACCAAGTCAACCGCCGGCGTTAGGCGGGGGTCAGCGGTCAGGGCCACCGTTTTCGAGTGTTTATCAAACAACATCACGGACGACATCAAGTGGTAGATCATCAAGCTCGCTACCCTCTCTTGAAGAAAATATGACTAATGGTAATAATAATAGCATCAATACGCATAATAGGTTCAACGCCCAGTTGTATAACTTTGGGTTGGCAAATAGTCCCACTGTGTCGAACTTCAATAACTTTACGGGGGCAACTGCAGATCCTGTTCCTTTGGATGCTTCAACTCCATTACCATCGCAGCAGGATTTACCCCTGGAAAGCACTAATTCAAACTTTGCTATCTCTGGATCCGAGTCTAACCCTATATTATTGGATTATGATAGTGATGTAAACATGGACGACTATCAAGAAAGTATAGCAAGGGGAAGAGGGAGAGGAACAGGAACACTCACTGTCGGAGGTAGTGCTAGAGGTATTGCAGATACTATTCATCATCAAAGACTGAATATGATTAATAACGAACCTACGAATGCGGAAGCAGCACCGTTGTCATTAAGTGGTGGTGCCTCTCAGGAAAATAATACACGTTCGAACGATATTTTACAAGGAATATTTGACGATGATGGAGTAGATGAGGCAAATGTTGGAGAAGATGTTGCTGATACTAGTTTTCCTCGCCCCTCAGAGGCCAGGCCGATAGAAAGTGATGCCAACCAGGAGTCTTCACCAGTCAATAAACCTGATGAAGATGGGATGTTTTCTATTCGTTTCACTCCATTTATTGATCATTCGTCCTCAAATCCGTTTATGTACTTTGGGCCGCTAATAAGAAGGATCAAGCCAGGTATGAAGATTCCTGTTGGGAGATACACAGAAAAGTGCAAAAGCGCAGCCATAGCACCTCAGGGTTCGAGTGCGGCTGTTGTTTTTAAAAGTAAAGTTGTTTCCAGACAGCATGCTGAGTTAACCGTTGACGAGATGGGAAATTGGTTTTTGAAAGATGTTAAGTCGTCATCAGGAACGTTTTTAAATCATGTGCGACTAAGCCCCGCCAATGTTGAGAGTACATGTTATCCCTTGAGCGACTCTGATATTTTACAGTTGGGTATGGATTATAGGGGTGGATCTGAGGATATTTATCGATGCGTTAAAGTGAAGATTGAATTGAATTCTTCGTGGTGCAGACGTGCCGCTAAATTCAATAAGGCAGCCCATGAAAGGTTAAAGAAATTAACAATGGCGGTTAAAGATGAGGAAGTTTCTCCATGTGCGATTTGTCTATCAAATATTAAGCCGTGTCAAGCTGTGTTTGTGTCCAGTTGTTCGCATTCGTGGCACTACAAGTGTATTAGGCCAATAGTGGTGAGAACGTATCCACAGTTTTTGTGTCCTAATTGTAAGGCAGTTTGTGATATGGAGGCTGATTTCGACGACGACGACGATGACGACGATGACGATAGTGGGGTTTATCGTGGGTAGTAAATAGGTAAAAATATAGGGATAGTTTAGTTCTGTTTTCTTAAAGATGTTTTTTCTTCTTATTTCTTGATTAATATTTATCTTTTCTTTGTTCCTTGTTTGTTTTTTTCTTGTTTTTTTTGTGAAAAAAAATTCAACATTTGCATATTAATTTTGGTTCTTGTTCCACGAAACTAATCCTAATCATTCTCTTCTGTGTTTCTATTCTCCATTTATTTCTTTCTCTTTGATGTATTATAGCGTTATTCTACGCGTTTGTGCGATTTGAGGTTATCACCTCTCAGTTGCGGGGTGTTTTTGTCATCGTCCGACAGAACAGAATCCGCTAATCGACTGCTCCAATAAATTATAGTGTTAACCATGGAAGTGGAGTAAATGTAGCATGTGTATACTCTATAGTGTAGGCGGGTATAAGTATATACATATACGGGTCTATACGATACATGTAATTTTATCTCCCCGAGGAAACTCAACAACCTGCAGATGGGAAAATTTATCAATATCACCTACGTGATAGGTCGAAATAAAATCGCCAATTCCAGTTTCTATGGCTAAGTACAATTTGTGCGGAATTTAAGCTATGAAAAAAATGAAAAGCTCTATATATATATATATATATATAATATATATATATAATATAATTCGTTCGATCCAGAACCAGATCAATCAGCTCTTTTGTGCCCTATAGCACACTATATTAGCTATAATACATTATATATATATTACCTTTTGCACCGCAAAGTTCACATATACCGTGTCCAGCTCAAAAGCGGGAAAAAAAAGATTGCGATCAAAAAACTTGCAAAATTTCTATATAATTAAGATAGATTGATCATTAAAAATGCCCACTCTTTTAAGAATTCCAGCTGGCAGTGCGGCTGAAAAGGGTTTGCAATTTGTAGGCTTTTTTAGGAAATATGGTGGCGGTGCAATTAAGCCGCTATTGGTCAATCCCTGGGCTAGCTTTACCAGACCCCCTTCGGTGCCAGAATCAAAGTTATCAAGCATCTGCATGCGCCACACCACCACCTGATTTGACGGCCTAGTTGGCAATGTCATTGTTTTTATCCACCTCTCGTTGGCTACATTTTGCGCAGAGCCAGCGGCTGTTGTGGCAAAGCAATCTTTATAGAAATTGATTGCCTTGCCCATGGATTGGAAGATAAACAACGAAATGTCCGAACGAATTTTACGATTGAACATGATCAAAAGTATACTAAAAAGTTGGACTGAAGATGGGGAAACCGTTGGAAAAGATATTATAGTGGCATGTCGATCTGATAACAATATTAAACGAGATCTGATGCGTTGAAATCAGGGGAAATTGACTCGTTATACCATCTATGATGGCGAAGATGAAGCATGGAAGCAGCACCAAAATTGCTCACAAACGGTGGGAAAACAGGAGGAGAGAAAAACAAGCTTTTTTAAAGTTGGCGTGCACGGACAAACAATAGGAAACAATAGGGTTGGGTCTTAAGGTGCGATGCAGTTTGGTTTTTCTTGTGGTTTCTCGTTTCTGGTTGGCGGTCGATCACTATGTGTCGCTACCTCCCTGAAGGTATATAAACCTCCCGCTCTCCATCATCTCTGATCAGGTGAAGAAGCTCTCTTTCTCTCCCTTTTGTTTTTTTACTTCCTGTCCCTCTCCATCAAGCTTTTTTTTGTTTTTTCTTTGGAACCGAAAGAATTAAGTTAATTTAATTTCGATTAAGATCATTTTATTTTTTTCTCTCTCTCTCTCCTCTTGTTGTAATTGGAAACTTTTTGAAACCCAAATATTTCCAATCACTCCATTGAAATAAATAAAATATAACAAAAAAAGCTCAAAAGGAAGCGTTATCTAATTGAAATCATATTATCAAAATGGCTAATAACGTCTTTAACGTCCAAATTTTCTTCGTTGTGTTGAGAGAAACATTGGAAGCTGTGGTCGTTGTTTCGGTCTTGTTGGCCTTCTTGAAACAATCCATGGGTGATACAAACCCACAAGCTTATAAGAAGTTGACCAAACAGGTTTGGATTGGTTCAATTGCTGGTGTCCTTCTATGTTTAATTATCGGTTGTGCTTTCATTGGTGCCTACTATTCTTTAGGTAACAACATTTGGAGTAAATCAGAAGATTTATGGGAAGGTATTTTCTGTATTATTGCAACGGTTTTGATTTCCATTATGGGTATTGCAATGTTGAGAATTAACAAGATGCAAGCAAAGTGGAGAATTAAGATTGCCAGAGCTTTGGTTGCTACTCCTCCAAACAAGAAAGATAGATTCAAGATTGGTTACTTGGTCAGAAAGTACGCCATGTTCATCTTGCCATTCGTTACCTGTTTGAGAGAAGGTTTAGAAGCTGTCGTTTTCGTCGGTGGTGTTGGTATCGGTACTCCAGCCAGATCTTTCCCATTGCCAGTCTTCTGTGGTTTGATTGGTGGTATTGGTGTCGGTTGTATCTTGTATTTTGGTGGTTCTGCCGTGTCTTTACAAATCTTCTTGTGTATTTCTACTGCAATCTTGTATTTGATTGCTGCCGGTTTATTCTCAAGAGCTGTCTGGTACTTTGAAACTTACAGATTCAACCAACAGACCGGTGGTGATGCTTCTGAAAACGGTTCCGGTCCAGGTACTTACAACATTCACAAGGCTGTTTGGCACGTCAACTGTTGTAACCCAGAAACTGATAACGGTTGGGATGTTTTCAATGCTTTATTGGGTTGGCAAAACACTGCTACCTACGGTTCCATCTTGTCCTACAACTGTTACTGGATTGCTGTTATTGTTACTTTATTGTTGATGCTTTTCGAAGAAAAGAATGGTCACTTACCATTCTTGAAGAACGTGAAGATGAGACAATTGAACCCAATGTACTGGATTAAGAACAAGAAGAAGAATGAATTGACTCAAGAGGAACAAGACAGATTGTTTGCTGAAGTTCAGCAAAAGTTAGTTGCTCAAGCTGCAGAACAAGGTGTTCCTTCCAAAGCTGCTAATTGAGATCTGGCTGGTTTATTTCCAATTTATGCCTTGTTTTCGTTTTTTTTTCCTAATTCCTTTTCATCAACAGCAATAGCCTGTCAATTTTTGTTCGTTTTACTTTGATTTTCTACTTGCTTTATGTCGTTAGCTTTTTCTGTTGCTCGCCTTCACACACACTCCGGGCTGAGCACGTCAAAGTTCACATGTTTAGCTATGGATTCAATTAGATTGGATAATGAGTTGTCACAGTCTTTTGTTTGTTTCGTTGATTACGATGAAATTATTTTTTTGCTTTTTTTGCCCATCTTTTTACCCTTGAGTGGAGAGATGTTGTCTTTCCCTCAATTTCTTTCTTTTTTTGGTTCGACGTTCTCAATTGACACACACAATTTTTTTCAATCTGTTTTAATCAGGGAAAAAGAGGAATGGTTTAATGGGCTTTATCTTTTTATACACACACACACACACACACACACACACACACACTATGTCTATGAGAGGGGAGCACTTAATTGGGTTACTCCTATTGAATATTCGTTTGAGGAGAGAGAGAGTCCTTTTATGAGATTACTTGACATTACTTTTTTTACTTTTTTTTTTTATCCTTACTTCAATTAGCTATTACACACCATATGCAATTTGATTCTTCCTTTCAGATATTGGTTTATCATATTTTGGGTGCTTAAGGTGTTCATTGAAGGGGCAATCATCAACTACTTTTTATAATGGAGGTTTTGAGTAACTTTTCCATCTTTCAATGGCTGAGCCTAGTCTAACTTTTTTTATTTTAGGGAATTTAGTTTTTTTTTTAACAAAACACATTTTTGTGTATATCTCGTAAACTTTCGTAAGCATATATATACATTGAATTTCAGAGCTTCTAAGTTCTCTGAGAGCGGGGTATGGTGTCATTCCGTTGATTAGAAAATATAAACTTAGGATTTTATCTGTAGCTTTTGGGTCGCCTGTGCACCCATACCAATTTACCCGAATAACAATATATTTGGAATCTTCCAAATCCAATTTACCTATATCATGTCATGTTGCACCATATGGTTATCCTCTGGAGTCTGGTTGAAGCAGAAAATAAAAACTAGCATGTACGGGCTTAGTAGTAAGCTTCCTGTTAAGGCATAATGACCGAGAACGCTGGGGGCATTTTCTCGGGTCCAAGAAAAGGCCGCAGTGTTTTTTGCTCTCCCTCACGATATGTTGGTTGATACATCTAGTAGAATCTATAGATAGATATATAAGATGTAGTATACAAATTATATATATATATATATATATATATAATCAGTATATCTCACTCTGGAAGCAATCAGTTAAAACAGGTTTATTATCATGGTGAAAAGAGATTCCAATTTCTAAGCCAGCAAGGTCTCTCACGTACGCATTGGGGACCTGAAAGCTAAACCCGCCAAGTCCCTCACAGCCAACCATACGCAGCCAATTTGCACGCGAGGGCGCCGTTGAAAAACGGCAAGCGTAAAATCGCGGCCAGCGTCTGCCCCGGCAGCTACAACGAACGTGCTCTTAACTAACCCACGCTGAGCACTGCCACTGAGCAGCAACAGGCACATGCCCCGGCGCAATATACCGCAGTAACTACTATATATTATGGCTGTTCCCACGCACCTCACATCCCGACTCATCAGTGATCACCCCCACACCACGCTCTGGCGAGATCCTCAGAGCAATCACGTCCTGTTCTCATCGTTTGCTACTACATACCCCATCGATCATATTTGTTAATTATTCTCTGTTTTTTTTTTTTTTTTTTTTGGTCCCCACAATGCTATATAAGCTACCTCAATTGCGTCCATCACAACCAGCTATGTCATCTTTCATCAAGGCATCAAGACCATTTTTGAGATCCAAGTTCGTGCTACCAGCCATCGCTGTCTCTTACACTGCATATTTTTACTCTACTACAATGACTTCCCACTCCAATAACGAACCTGCTGTCGTTTTTAAAGGTGGTGACGAATGGGTTGAATTGAAATTGAAGTCTTCCAAAGAAGTTTCCAAGGACACCAAAGTTTTCTCGTTTGAATTCCCTTCATCTGATGCAACCTCGGGTCTTACCGTTGCCTCTGCCATCCTTGCTAAGTACGTCACTCCAAAGGGTAGTAACGTTATTAGACCTTACACACCAATTAGTGACACCGAGCAAGCTGGTACTTTTGACTTGCTGGTCAAGAAGTACGAAGGCGGTAAGTTGTCCAGCCATCTTCACGACTTGAAGGATGGTGATACTTTGTCTTTTAAGGGCCCAATTCTCAAGTGGAAATGGGAACCAAACTCTTTCAAGGAGTTGACTTTGATTGCCGGTGGTACCGGTATCACCCCAATGTACCAACTAATTCACACTATCTTGAAAAACAAGGAAGACAAAACTAAGATCACCTTGTTGTACGGTTCTAAGACCCCAGAAGATATCCTATTGAAGGAGACTTTGGATGGTCTAGCCAAGGCTAACCCTGATCAATTCAAGGTTTCTTACTTCGTTGATTCTGCTTCGGGAAAGACTGATGGTGTCACTGAAGGCTATATCACTAAAGATGTTTTGAGTAAGGTTTTGCCAGGTCCATCCGATAATTCCCATGTGTTTATCTGTGGTCCACCACCTCTATACAACGCAATCTCTGGTAACAAAGTCTCACCAATTGACCAAGGTGAGGTCACTGGTGTCTTAGCTGAATTGGGCTACAACAAGACTCACGTCTTCAAATTCTAGATGAATTTATAAAATGGAACCGACGTCTTCAAATTCTAAATGAGTTTATGTATTACGATCGTCTACATAAGTTTGTGCTTTTGTTTTCTGTGTGTGTTTTTTTTTTCGTTCTTTTCATTGAACTTTAAACTTTTTGACTTTAGCTATGTATGGTTAGACCAATTCCTTGATTTTATACCGTTATTTTTTGTTAGCGGTTTAAATCTAGAGAAGATTGTTTCTTATAAGACAAAACAAAAAAAGGATTTTAAGTACCAAAATACAATTCTCGTTTTCTTTGATTTTTAGATATATGGTATAGCCATCACTTATTATATATGCTCACATTTGTAATTATTCAGAACCTGAGCATCCCCGGTAATCATTACCTAAAATGCACACGCCTTCTAAGTTCTGAGCCCTCCTCGCACCTCTCTCGGAAATATTTTTCAGAGAATACCATGAATCAGAGCTTGGTTGGATCTTGGAAACAAAAACAGTCCCTGATTTGTAAGGATTACAGCCTGGTATACCAACACTTCTGCCAACCTTAGTTATCATCCACACCATGAGTTCAAGAGCATTAAGACGCTTAGAGCGTCAAATCCACAGTGGTAACGATGTACCTACGCCACAATCCGATTCTGAAGAAGACAACGAGCAAATGTCGCAACCTAGAAAAATGAATACGTTTGCACTTTTGGGGTCTGAGGAGGAATCCTCCGAGGACGATCATGATGGTACAGAAATTCTAGGGGAAGAAGTTAGTAATCAGATTTTGGCGGAGGAACCTGAAATAGACGATGATATAAGTTCTGATGATTTTTTATCGGCTGAGGAAGGCGATTTTAAAGATATTCCATCTGAACAAGAGAAGACGGTTACAACTTCAAGAAAACCCAAAAATAAGAAAAAGAATAATAATTCAAAGAAGAAGGGAAAAAAGCAGCCTGCTAAGAACTTTGATAATCTAGATGACGATGAATTTGATGCCTTATTAAGCCAAGCCAAGCTTGGAAACAGAAAGTCTGAAGCGCAACATAAACCAAAGATTGGCGATTTTGAGTTGTATGACAATGCAGATGCCAACATTGATGAAGACGTGGATGAGGATGATAATTTGACACCTATTGAAAGTTACAGTCCTGGTGGAAAAGCATTTACGATAAGAAAGTTCAAACAGTGTCTTCCCCTACTTCAGTTTAATAGTCGAGACTTAGACCCAGACAGGGAGTTTGAGAACTTGTTTGGTAGGTTGTCAACTTCCGCTTTGGATGATGCTGATGCTACGACTTCCACTTTTGTTTCTCCTGAAATATTACAACAGATCAGAAAAATGGCCAAGAAAGTCAGAGGTTGGTCTGGCAGGGATAGACGTAGTGTTCCTGGAACTTCAAGAAAATTGACAATGACTAAGATTCGTGACGATTGGATCCCGACTCAGCATCGTCCACTTATTATGGATGAACTTTCCACCGACGATGTTTTACATTATTTCATTTCCAAGTATCCAAACGATTGGAAAGATGTTTTGAAGGATGATATCAAAGAAGAGTACACCGCGGGGATAAGATACTTCGAGGTGACCTCTTCAAACGCGGCGATTGGAAGGGAACTAACCACTGAATTTTACATTGCTGTTACAATTCAACCTGATCATGAAACTTTGATTGCATTGCTAAGAAAATATCCTTACCACCTTGAAACTATTTTGCAACTTACGAACGTCTTCCAAAGACAAGGTGACAATTCGCATACTAATGGGTTGATCGAACGTGCAATCTTTATCTTTGACTGGTGTTTGAGAAACAACTTTGAATTAGGTTCTGGTCTCTGCAGATTACCGTTTGAGTTTTATTTGAACAGACAGATATATTTAACTTTGTTCAGGTACATCGGCGTTCTAACCCAGAAATCTACTTTCTTCACGGCGTTAAACTATTGTAAACTGCTGTTGTCATTTGATCCGACTGATGATCCATATGGTGTAAGATATTTCATTTCTTTCTATGCTATAGCATCAAACGAATATCAGTTCTTGATTGATTTTACAAACTCAAAGTTGGTCACTACCTACAAGGAATGGTTTACTGCGTCGATTGCTTACTCCACTGTCATTTGCCACTACCATCTAAACGATAAGAAGAGGGCTATTCAGGCTCTAGAATTAGCATTCCAAGAACATACATATACAGGTTATGCGTTGTTAAGAAATTTAACGGGCGATGAATCAATCCAATGGAAGGGAGACACTGTGTCTACATCGGTTGAATTATCTACCGCCATGTACATGGCTTCCACAAAGGTAATTTTTGAAGGAAAAGAAGCAAGGCAATTCATGGTGTCAGAATTACAGAAGCTCGCATCCACTACCAAGAAACTGGTCGAAAAGAGTGCTCTACAAAAAGTCAAAAATATTCCAACTAACTTGTTGAGAAATGTAATCTTATCGAATGAAACTTCAGCAATGGCCAAACTTCCTTCTTCTTTCTGGGACAAGAATGAAATATTCGAATATGACGTTCTACCACCATCCAAAGGTTCTACTATCATTGAATATATTGACGAAAACAAGGTTGGCGATGCAATGATTCAACAGAGCTTTGATGTGCATGAGGATAGAGGTTTGATAGAGATGCTCAGACAGATTGGTTTTGAAGGTGGACAGCAGAATGGGCAATAATAAATGCTGGTGTTCGACATCAGCGGCTGTTATAGAATAATATTATATAGATACCGAAAACCGAAAAAAATACAAGCAGAAAATCTGAAAAAGAGAGAACCATTTGAACGGTTCTAAAAAGCATTCTGTAGAAAACTGGAAAAAAAAGTGAAAATCAGGAGGGTATTTTCTTCTCTATCAATCAGACGTACGATTGGTTGACACTCTGTTATTGATATTGAATTTGTAAACATGTATCTACAAGCTATAGATAACCCGCCCGCCTGTGGAGTGTCTTAGTGTGCGTTATCGGCAGTAATGCCGACCCTGGCAAATTTCAATCTCACATGGTGCGTAAACCTTCCAAAAAGCTATCATATCTCAAAAATGTGTTAATGCTACACAAAGGTGCACGTTTTTACTTTTTTGTCTCTAACTACGTTTATTATCTCATCCATAGGTGAATTAATTGAACCAGTTTAGTGTGGATTGAAATGGTTAACTTCATATATTTGTTGCTCTATTCAGCAAGTTACATTTCTAGTTTGTTTCAGAAAGAATCAGCTGAGTCTAAAGGAAAGAAAAAGAGAGAGTCTGTACTCAGCTCGGTACCAAAGGAATGGCTCCTGCCTCAGGCCTGCATCCCGGATAGTGAAACAGCTAACGTTTTACAAGTTGCAACCAATCCATCTGTTGATATTTTGACGGATAAGGAACTTGAAATAACCGAAGAGTATACTGTTGCTGAATTACTCAAGTGCATTGCTTCAGCAGAACTCACATCATTGGAAGTGACCATAGCTTTCTGCAAAAGATCAGCTATAGCTAATCAATTGACAAATTGCTGTACAGAATTGATGTTTACTGATGCCATTGAGAGGGCAAAATATCTAGATGACTACTTGGCGACTAACGGAAAACCAATCGGTCCTCTACATGGCCTTCCTATTTCACTAAAAGACTCCTTTAATGTCCCTGGTTATGACTCCACCATTGGATTCACAACCAACATTGGCAATGCCGGTTCTGAATTTTCCAACTTGCCTAAGTTACTTTACGAGCAAGGTTGTGTTTTCTACGTCAAATCCAACGTTCCTCAGTTTTTGATGACGTGTGACTCAGAGAATGTCGTGTTCGGAAGAGTTCTAAACCCGATGAATATATCACTAACTGCTGGTGGTTCGAGCGGCGGAGAAGGATCGTTGATCAAGCAGCATGGTTCAATCGTTGGTATTGGTACGGATATCGGAGGCTCAATTCGTATTCCATCCGTTTGTTGTAGTATCTACGGGTTTAAGCCAAGTTGTGACAGATTTCCTTATGGAAAGCAGGAGATGCCAAATGATCTAAGGGATGATTGTGGGTTTGGATTGAAATGCAGTGCAGGTCCAATGTCCAACGATTTAGCAAATGTGGAGTTCTTATTTAGAGCTGTTTTGGCGACAGAACCATGGAAAATAGACCCTGATGTGAAACCAATCGCATTCCAAGAGGCAATGTACGATGATGCCGTCAGTAAGAAAGTTCTCAACATCGGGTATTTTATAGAAGATACGAGTTTCCCTTTGCATCCACCGATGAAAAAAGCCATGGAGCAAACGGTGGAGAAATTAAAAAGAGCGGGCCACAATTTGATCTTAGTCAAGCCATATTCTTTGAAGCAAACTTGGAAACATTGTACAAGAGCTTATACACAGGATATGGGCTTCTACAGTATTTTGAAAATCTTAAAAGTCGGGGAATTCCCAATCAAGTCACTCGCAACTACATCTTTGGAAAGTTTTGCTTTTCCCCCTCCAATGTTAACCTCTGGTATTCTAAGTAACTTTTTGAAAGAAAGAGTTGTGATCAAGGAATTTTGGAACCGTGTTTTTGTAGACAACAAATTGGATATTTTGTTATGTCCTGGTGCTTCACACGGTGCGGTTAAGCACGACACATATGGTATTGCTCCATACACTGGTGTCTGGAATGCCACTGATTTTCCTGCTTTGATTGTGCCATTGAAACACGAGAAACCGTTAAATCTAGAGAATGCCCCATCTGCTGAAGATTATGTTAAAGGTGATTGCTCGTTTGCTGTTGCGGAGTACGAACCGGAACATCTTGTCGGGTCACAAACACATATACAACTGGTTTGTAGAAATTTTGAGGATGAAAAGTTATTAGGTTGCTCAAAAACAATTGACGGAATTTTGAACGAGTGATTTGTGCCTGGTTTTGAGTTCTCGTAATTCTTTTTCTGTGGACGCTATATATAATATACACTTAAATTACGAGCAAAAAAATATAAGGTAGACAGCCATATGTGAACGCATGGTTACCTGTACTTACAGACAAAACAGATTCGGTTTCGAGGATGATGAAGAAGGAATATAGTTTCCTGATAAAGTTGGTCTCGTCCTCCATCTTTTCGGCCCGCTGTTAAAGTCAAAATCAGCTGCACCTGCCCTTCTTCTGGCTGAAGCTAAAGTTGGTGCATGCACAAGTCTTAGCGGGAAGTTCAAAAGCAGCTTGGAATCGGCGCACCCAATCTTCTATGCTCTGCCGAAGACTTTATTCTCCTAAATTTAATGATCAGAAAGACGCCAGCTTCTTCGATAGCAACAAGTCATGCTTCCATGAGTGTTATCTACTGGGAATTGGGTTTCAGAATGTGCGTAGCATATAGGCGGACTACTGATAAGTATACTAAAGAGGTACCGTAAAATAATTTGTATGCATGATGACGCGGCTTATCGATGAGGTTCCAACTTCCCGATAAGGACTTTTGATGAACCCCACATTGCAGCCATTAATTCCGAACTTATTGCTAGTGATTATATGTCTCTACGGTTCATATATATATATATATATATATAATATGTATATAATAGGTCCTGTATCATTACATCTACCCTTTTAGATTATGCCCTTTAACTTCTGCGTTGATCTCAACTTGTAAGCTATGACACAGATAGTGTACTCCTTAGTTTATGCAATCTCATGGGTATCAAGCCTATTCCAATCGGAGTCACCAGCTTCTAAAGCTAAAAGGAAAAGGGATTCCGTTCTTGCCAAATTACCCCAAGATTGGCTAATTTCTGAAACGCATCTTCCAAATAAAGAAAATGCCAATGTTTTGGGAGTTCACGATGCCTGTGGTGTCTTAAGTCCTAAAGAAATTGAAATAACAGCAATTGAAAGCATTCCTAATCTCTTGAAAGCCATCCATTCTGGAAAATTAACGTCTCTTGAAGTTACTTTGGCATTCTGCAAGAGAGCGGCAATTAGTCAGCAGTTGACCAATTGTTGTACAGAATTGATGTTTGAGTATGCGATCCAGCGTGCAGAATACCTAGACCAATATTTTAAAGCAAACGGCCGTCCACTTGGACCACTACATGGTCTTCCAGTTTCGTTAAAAGATTCATTTAAAGTCCCAGGATATGATTCAACTTTGGGTTTCACCATTAACATCGGAAATGCAACGGATGAGTTTTCAACGTTGTCGGAATTATTGTACAAACAAGGGTGTGTTTTCTATGTGAAGACCAACATTCCACAATACTTGATGACCTTGGACTCTGAAAATATTATATTTGGTAGAACATTGAACCCTTTCAACACTGGTCTCACTGCTGGTGGATCCACCGGCGGTGAGTCTTCTTTGCTAAGACAGCGTGCTTCGATTATTGGATTTGGGACCGACATTGCAGGGTCGGTTAGAATACCTGCGATAGCCTGTGGTATATTTGCTTTGAAGCCAAGTTGTAATAGACTTCCATACAGTAATCAAGTCGAACCTGTCGACTTACATGACAGCTCTGGATATGGTATTCAATGTACTGTTGGACCTATGGCCAACAGTTTGAACGATGTTGAATTCATGTTTAGAGCGGTTTTGGAGACAAAGCCGTGGACCATCGATATTGAATCAAAACCATTGCCATTCCAAAACGAAAATTACGATGAAGTTGCAGGTAAAAAAGTGCTAAATATTGGGTACTTCATCGAAGACTCGAGTTACCCTCTACACCCACCAATGAAGAGTTCTATTATCGATTCCGTCGAAAAATTGAAAGCAGCTGGACATAATTTGATTGCAATTAAGCCATATTCAATGAAGGATCTTTGGATCCATTGTAATAAAGCATATTTGCAAGATTTTGGATGGGGTACCATGCAAAATATTTGGAGAACGGGTGAATTACCAATCCCCTCATTGGCTCTAACGATGTTAGAAGGCCGTTTTGCATTCCCTCCTCCCAAACTCACCGGTTTTACATTGAGTAATTACTTGTTGGAGAGAGAAGGTATAAAAAGGTTTTACGATGAAGTTTTCTTCGACCAAAAATTGGACGTGTTGCTATGTCCAGGTGCACCATTCACCGCTGCTAAACACGACACCTACGGTGTCCCAATTTATACGGCCGTATGGAACTTGGTCAACTTTCCTGCCCTTATTATTCCTTTGCTCAAGCAGGAGCCATTGACGGCTGAGAATTCACCAAGTGTTTCAGCGTATGTCAAAGGTGATTGGTCTCACACAGTGGCTGATTACAATCCCGAAGATTTGGTTGGATCCAGAGGCCATATTCAATTGGTCTGTAGAAATTTGGAAGACGAGAGGTTACTAGGTTGCGCAAAAACCATAGATGCAGTGTTGAACGGTTGATTTCAATTAGCTTTGTAAATGTATATTCGCATAAGTGTATATGTAGAAAAAGTTACAAAATAATAAATAAATAGTAATGAAGCCTCAAGATATAAAAACTAATCGTTGTAGACAACTGATAAGCCTTCTTGAATTGTCGTGGCCGCTAGTTTCCCATCGCTGCTGAACATTTCACCAAACATTATGGACCTATTTTCACCAGATTTCAAGGACCTAATATTGTAATTAAACCAATTTGATGGGTCAATTTCCGTATTGAAATAAATGGTATGATCTAAAGAGACTGAAAACTTGGTTGTGAACATTTCACGCAAGTTTAATCTCATATTGACACTCAAATAGAAGTAATCAGAAATGTATGCCAATGCGACCCAGTTGAACAGTTCTCTATCTACAATCTCTTCTTTTGCTTTAACCCAGTATCGTAAAGTTCTCTCGCTGGGCAGTGCATCTCTTTCCTCCTGGGATATAGATCCTGGGTCAAACATATCCATTGGTAATCTCCAAAGGCATGGTTCTCTATGATAACTTTCTATAACATCTTTCAGAGCTTTACCTAAGTACTCCAAGTGACGATGAGTTTTGGATTTTTCCGCCCACACTTTAAACACTTCCTCCTGGTCCAGCATATCCTGCCATGAAGCGATATCTTTTCCAATTACAGGCGCAGAACGATGGTGGTTCAATTGGCCTTCCAAGTTGCTAGCAGATCCTTCTAATTGATATGCCTGTAAATTGCAAGTGGCTTTGAAGATGACCTGGTCATTCTGGAAAAGGGTCACTTCCTTCGTTCTATAATTTTTTCCGTTTTTCAAGTCGTCAACTTGGTATATCAAAGGAGATGTGGGTTTTGCAGCAACCAAAAAATGGCAATGGATAGATATTGGTCTCCACTTCTTGGTTTCAGTGTTTGCGGAAAGTAATGAGGCCAGAACGGATTGGGCTGCCAAAGTTCCACCAAACAATCCTCTTCCTCTATATGGAATAAACAACTGAGAAGCGTTGGTAAACTTATTTTCAGTTCCTTCTATCTGCTTTAATGCAAGGTACTTTTCGATGGATGATGGGGGGATGGACGTGGACAATGAGCGATGTTGACACAGATCTGAGCTAGGATGCATCCTTCTCGTTGCCTTAACAGCTCGCAGTTTCCTGACCAAAGATCCAAATGTATGAGAGGTATTATTAAAGGAAATCATATATGGAGAGGGTAATAATGAGCCAGATACGATATAGGCGACATATAAAATCAAATTTCGGGTAATTAACGTTCTGGTTTTTAGTACCACGTTCAACCACCGCCAGATAATCGCAAATGAGTACGTTGCTTGCACATGTGGTGCCAGTTATCTCAGATCTCGACTCTTTCCCCCGGCCGCCAACAAATTTCGCGGATCCGGATTCCGGGGCGGTGGCTGACAGCTCGTAGCTCGTAGCTCGTAACTCGTTTTGCTACCATGCGGGACCTTTTTCTACTGGCAGGTATGGTACATAAAACATATAATCAAGTAGTGGAACGTTAATAGTACAAACATGAATTTTAATTATATCGTATGAATATCTGAAAAGAATCCTATACAGTAGAAGTGGAGAATAAGCCATATGTAAAACGTAAAAAAGTTATAAAGGGGGCAGCCGAAATCAGCCACTATAAATCATATTAAAAAAAAGAAACCTAGTTGAATATAAACAACAGCCCAAAAGAATTCAAATTAAATTAAATTAAATCAATAAAGAAACCATAACCATCAACCCTGCCATCAAGATACCTCCAACAGTTGCGGATTGAGCGCCAGCAGCAGAGTATGCAGAGACAGCAGCAGTGGTTGGGGCACCATTAGCACCTTGGGTGCTAACTTGCTGCACAGTTTGCACAGTGGTTTGTTCTTCGTTGTTTGAGACGGTAACAGCTGGAGCTGGGGTGTTGTTAGGTTGTTCTGTAGCTGGGGCTGGGGTGTTGTTAGGTTGTTCTGTAGCTGGGCTGCCGTTTTCAGGGTTGCCGTTTTCAGGGTTGCCGTTTTCAGGGGTAGATGCAGGTTGCTCCGTAGTGTAAACTGAGGTGACAACGGTGGTCAATGGGCAGTAAGTAGTGACAACAGTCTTAACACCAGCCACAGTCGTTTCATAAGTAGTCACACCAGTAACGTAGCTTGTAGGGGCACAACCACCTTGAGAACAGGAAGTAACAGTAACCACAGTCGATTCCTTTGCAACCTTTGTTGATGTGTGGGTGGTCAAAGTGGTACTTGGAATTGGGCAGTAGGTGGTGTAGACCGTCTTAACACCGTTTTTGGTGGCAGTGACAGTAGTCAATCCAGTAGTGACAGTGATTTTAGCACAGCTGTTGTTAACACAGGTAGTGGTGACAATGACGGTAGAATGTTCGGTAACAGTTCCTGAAACAGTTGTAACACTTTGAGAAGCGGTGTCAGTTGGGCAGTAAGTAGTAACAACGGTGGTAACACCAGAAACGACAGTAGTGTAGCTTGTAACACCCGTAGTAATGGTAGTTGGGGCACATTTGTTTTCAGTACAGGTAGTGGTAACAAGGGTGGTAGTCTTAACAACATCGGTGTGAGTCTCAGTAGTGACTTGAGTAGGTTGTTCTGAACTTGAAGCATCGCCAGCATCGTTGATAACGACGGTGCCAGTAACGTAGAACACTGGAGTATCTCTCTTAATCTTGGAGTTGGTATTGGAGACGGAGACTGCAAAGGTAACTGTAAACACGCCATGTCTAGCTTCAGCAGTGTCTGGAGTGGTGAATTTCAAGGTATCAAACTTTCCATTTCCATCATCGTAGTAGTTAACAATGACGAGCACATCCGAACTGGTAGTAGAATCTGTAAATCCAGAGGTGACAGCATCAGGGTAGTTGTTGTCCTTAGAGCTACCCAAGGCAATTGAAGCTGTATCTGGCTTCCAGTCAAAGTTTGTGGTGTTTTCTAACAAGGTAAACTCAAGAGAGGACCATGGACCTAATTCTAATGGAACAAAGATATCAAATTTTGGCTTTCCATCCACTTCGTAACCATTAATCCATGGTGTGGCAGTAGATGATGCTGATGCTGAGGCAGCTGAGGATGCTAATGCAGATGAAGAGGACGGAACCGATGGAATTGAAGAGTTAGAGTAGCCAAGGGCAGACACCTGGGTGGTGAACAAAGCTGTAGATAATGCTGCTAGTAGTCTGAAGTTCATGATGGAAGTTTCTATTTAGTCAAGCAAATATACTACTAGAAAGAACTATAGGTAATGAGGTTCAGCGAAAGCGGTAATATAGAATGGAGAACAATTAAATAGTTACTTCCAGTTTAGCTTCAAAAAGGCAGGAAATGATGGGGATATTTATACCAAACCCAAAGGGCCTAAAAATAGCACTTGTTTATACCAATTCTGACAAATGTTTAAATTTTGGGACCAAATACTCGACAATTAAACTCATCTTATGCATGATTTCGAAAGATCCGAAGCTTTGGAGAAAAAAAAAAGGGTAATAATCCACGGAAGTTGGACAGATGGCTGGTTTGTGCACTAATTATAATTTCCCAATTGGGTATATGTGCAGCGGTTGTTAGACATGTGGTAGAGGAGCTCTCGCTCTCCCCCTGTCTTGTAGTGGGTGTGTGTTGAATTTGTGAACATGTTTGTAAACATATAGCCATTGAAAATTGCCTTAGGTATCAGCAACTGGCAAATATGCTACGCATATCATTTGGCCCATAGCTGAGGTTTCTCATTATGAGCCATACGATGCGTGGACTACTTATATTAACGAATGACAAAGTGCGGTTCTGGCCAATCGTCATGGTTCTTAAAAGGTTCCAATTCGTTCAATGTCTCATTCAACGCTCTTCCCCTTTTATTAACTATATGGGTTGCAGGCCTGAAGCATCACCAGATAATTATAATTACCACCAGTTGTAAACAAACGCTTATAGCTAGTACATGCATATATATATATATTATAATATTTAATATATCCATGTCTAGGCAAATCGTCTAAACATTTTGGGCTAGAGTCGACGGCCTATTGTTCCTGACGGATCCTTTGATCAGCCTCCTCTCGCCCCTGGCGCTTTTTCATTGTTTTACACGACTATATAAAAATTTATTATATATATATATTATATATAATATTATATAATATATATAGTTTCTAAGCTTTAAACATAATCTAGGTGCCGAAGTATAGGTCGATAGAGGATCTCCATCGACTCGGGAGTTCAAAAATTCAATCTAGCATATTATACTCTTTCTATTAGCAAGCTTTCAGCTTTGTGATGTTTGCTTAGTTGGTGATAATTTTCCAAAAGCTTAGGCTGAGTGCGAAGATTCCCGATTCAAGACCCGTCTTCTTGTGCTTGGTTTCTTATTCAAACGTATTTTATTTTTGTTTTTGTGTTATCATTAGCAAAACAATTCAACCTTTTTTTAGCAGTTAAGGTTAAACACCTTTAAAAATAGCAATTATCCGATCGGGGGTCGAGCTTTTGAGTCTTTAGCACAAAACCAAAAGGGGTAAATTAATGTTATGTACGGTGTACAATATTCGCAGCGTATTTGAGAAGGCGGTTTTTTTTTTTGTAATGAAAGAATGATATCGTCATCGGTACATAATTCCGTGCTCGACTTCTTCATATCATGCCTCTTTCGGTAATTAATTGTTTTCACCTGGTTACAACAGATGCACAAGAATGTAAAAAAAACTAATTAACTATATGTATATATATATATATATATAAAAGGAACATTTATTTTATATTTTGGTTTCCTTTTACTACTCTCTGTTGTCCTCTCGTTTCCCTAGCATCGTGCGCCTTTTATGGACTATTTTCCCAGTATGCAGAAATTGATAGGCAATCTTCCAATTAAGCACCACTTCAGTTTTTACAACTTCTACTTCCTCCTTCCATCCAAAGCAGTATAATATCAAAAAGTTGATTAGAAATATTTGGACGGTTAAAACTCCTTGCATATGTATATATATATATATAGATTGAGCATTCAAAAAAAAATGATACGAATAACAAAATGTGAGGGAGTTCAATACTCCAAAGGCTAGCAATTCAGAAAGATATAAAAAATAATAAAAAATGGTGGGGGGAAAAAAAAAAGAGAAACAGAAATAAAAAAAATGGCAAAAACTAAAGTGGGAATTAAACTTAAAAGAAAAGGAAACAGAGAAAAGTTAGAGAAACTAAAAATAAAATGAAGGTAACAAAATTATGGGAAATAAAAATAGAAATAATAATATCAAGCAAGATATCTTTTTTATGTAAGATACTCCAATTCTGCAATTGGTTTAGTATTGTTGTAGTTCCTTATAGGTCATCTCATACTTGATCCAGTTACTCAAGCAGTTTTGACTGTAGACGTCTTCTGGTGCAAAATATCCAGAATCTTCCGGTGCACTACATTTGTCAGAGTTTGGTATACTCTTATAAGGCGAATGATGGTACCCTATGTCTCTGAACCAGTGAATCTTGGACTTATCTTCGAATAAAGCCACACCCACTGAATGAACAGGGGCATCACCCCAACGTTCGTAATAGAATCCACCAGCAGCCTCTAACGCATCGATCCACTTTGAATATGCCTCACCTCTATAGAAATCCATGTTTGCAATCTCAAAATTGGACCAGAAATGGCAAGTTGAGTAACCGTTCGCTAGACGTGTGTATCCAGGATTCTGCACTGAATCTGTCAACCACTTGAAAGCACCGTTAGGGTTCACAAATTGAGGGTTTTTCTTTAGAAAGTCCATGGTAACTGGCCATAAAGTCTCCACCGTCAGAGGGTCATCGTACAAGGAGATTGTAAAACCGTATGTCTTGTCGTTGTCTTCCATGAACTTGAATATATCATAGTCTATGCTACAGTAGTAGTCAGTTTTAGGTTCAAATCTCCAGTACCATTTGAACTTTTTTAATCCTTCCAATCTATAGAACCAACCAGAGTTGAAACGGCACATGTTATGATAAGATTCCATTGCAGCATATTGGACTCCGTTATCAATAAGTTTCTGGATACTTACTTTTTCAATCTCCGGGTCAATGTTTGAAGGTTTATTCCAAATTTCAGGTGGAATTATTTCGAAGAAACAGTCTCCTGAAGTGTGTCTCTTGACAGTGTCGATGAATTCTTGGGTGAATTCCTCATCACTGATGAAGGTATATGGATAATGGAAGTTGTGATTCCAAGTCGATTCTATCTGTCTGATAGTGTGCACGATATCTTTTAACTCTTGATTTCTAACCAAGGTCAGCAACGTAGCATTGGCTCTTGGGTATTCGTCTTTGGTTAGCACTCTTCTCAATCCAGTTTCGTCATAAACTTCATTATAAGTTAGCTTTGCAAATTTAGGTTCAGTCACTTTTTTGGAGAAAACTTCTCTATAAAAATTCATGTTTTCGTCAATGATCTCTTCACTGGTACCGTTGTATTTAGCTTCGTCAAAGTCCAAAACTTTGAAGATTTCATCGATGGTTAGCTTACCATCGTGATCTTTATCAACTTGAGCGTCTTTGCTAGTCTTCTGTTTTGCGGTTCCCATCAATTTATCATTAAACTTCAGTCCATATTTAGATATACTGGATGAATATTTGAGAAGCTTATTGGAACTTCTTCCTGTGGCTTTAGCCGTTGTTTGTTCCGAAGTCGTTGATGAGGAAAACCAGATGAACATCAACACAGTCAAAGCTCCAGCCAGGATGTATTTTGGGCCCAATCTCACGATAGGCATGCTGAATTTATATGCCGATATGTAACAGTAACTTAGTATTGTACAAGATGGGGCTGAATCAACCTTCCTGCTCGTTGCACGTTTCAAAAGCTGATACGTGTAACTAAACGTAAATATATATTATATATAGATCGAGATATATTCAGTGTGTAGAATTTCTTTTTTCCCTCCTCCTATGGTTTCGGATCTTAAAAAAAAAAAGCAGCGGAATGAGTTGGACGAAGGAGCTAGTTGTCAATTCGATGCCAAATGAATGAATATGAGTATAAGTATTGGAGTACTGGTCAATCAGAAAACTGATGAAAAAATCAGATACTGCACTAATGCAAAAAAATTCTTGTAGTAATTAAAAGCCTGATAGAGAAAATTGGATAGCGCTTGGTTCGAGAGACGTGTACGTGTGCAGAGCGTGAACTGGCAAGAGCGTGTAACCTGCAAGTTTGAAAAAACTGAAGACGCACTATATATATATATATATACATATAGCAGATCGTATCCTTCTTACTGGTGAAGTCTATCTTTGTATATATATATATATATATATATATATAAATTAAAATTATAATTATAATTGCAACAGGCCTTGTGAACTTTGAACAGCGGGTTGGTAACAATCTATACGTTAGAGGGCCAGCGAGGCATCGGTTGTTGGCCTGTTGGGATTGGGAAACAGCGAGCTCCAGAGTCCCAGTCTCCAGAGGGATCAGCGCCGATCCCTCGTCTGGCTGCTGGCATCTCGATTCTCGTGTGCCGCCACCGTGCCCACTGCCCACTGAAGTCTGACCACTGACCAGGAGTACACTGTACACCGCTTCCGTCTAGATTTCGCGACTGTCGTCCCATGTGTCCACTGTCCAGTGTCCACAGGTCCAACTCCAGCCTGTGTGAGGCGCCGGACTTACTTAAAAGATGCTGCACAGAGGACGCCACTTGCCACGTTCTCTCTCTGCAGCTTGCCACGTAGACGGATTTTTTTTTAATTTCCATGGGAATTACGATCGTTGGTTGTAGAATTGCTTCAAGTTCACCAAGGTCTTCCTGGAAGTCAACCTGGGACAGGCCATTCACGACTCGCCAGTAGGTCATCTTCGAATATGCTCTTTGCTTACTTATATATATTTATAGTGACACCAGCAAATATTCGAAACGTCCAATACCGGTTACTGACAACTTTTCCTACACTTGGATTTGCTGCCCCACGCAACAATATTTGCCCATGGTTCATTAGGTAATTTCTTGGTCAACCAGGCCACTGCCAAAACGTAAACATTAAAATTCACTTTGGTTTCCGCCAAACAAAAATTGTGGCAAAATCGATTATGTGGTTAAAAGCAAAGACTGCGAATGCCACTCTTTTTGTAAAATCTCACAATCCCTTACCATTGAATACAGTGTAACCATCCATAATTCCCTGTCAATTGGAACTTTTTGAATCGCAATGTCTGCTTTCTACAAGTTATCGGCAACTTTGGCTGGGCATGAAGATGACGTCAGAACGTTGATCTCACCAAACCCTGACGTGATAGTTTCCGGGTCAAGAGATACTACTGTTAGATGCTGGTTCAAAAGGGATTACTCAGTTAAAGATTGGCAGGATTCAGTGATCAATTACAAGTCGACAAAGTTTATTAACAGTTTAAGTCTCTATAATGATGGTACTGAACAACTTATTATCAGTGGTGGTAACGATGCCTTAATCAACCTCACTGATTTACACTCAACAATAAGCAATGGTGATCCTGAATATTGCCTCGTGGGTCATCAATCTAACGTCTGTTGTTTGGATTCCTTTGAAGATTTGATTATGTCAAGTTCATGGGATTCCACCTGTAAAGTCTGGACTAAAAACGGTGAAATATTGTACGATTTGAAAGGCCATGAGTATTCTGTTTGGTCTTGTAAGTTCTTATCCAAAGAAGAATTTCTGACTTGTGGAGCTGATAAAACGGTTAGAAAATGGACCCGAAACAAGCTGACTGAAAAATTTATTGCTCATAATGATGTGGTTCGGGATTTGTTGTTACTCCCAGGCGATCGATTTGCAACTTGTTCTAACGATGGAAGCATCAAGATCTGGAGCTTGAACGGATTTAAACTACTGCAGACGTTAAATGGTCATGAAAGCTTTGTTTATTCTTTGGCATTGACACCATCTGGTGAAATTGTCAGTTCAGGGGAGGACAGAACAGTTAGAGTGTGGTCTGTTGAAGACGGTAGTTGTTTGCAGGTGATCACTTTACCGTGTATTTCAGTTTGGAAAGTTATTGCTTTGAGCAATGGTGATATAGTTGTGGGTTCAAGTGATTCAAAGATAAGAGTTTTCAGCAAAGACGTTGAAAGAGCTGCTTCGAAAGAGGAACTTTTGGAATTTGAGCACGAGTTGGAAGGTTCATCGATTAATGAAAATGCTTACAATACAAATGGCGCGGCTGACCCTAAGATTCTCACTAGAAAGGGAAATTTTGAAGGTGAAACTCAATTAATCAGAACTGACTTGGGCAAGATTATAGTTTATCGTTGGGGATCAGGGAAATGGAGTAAGATTGGTGAGGTTGTTAGTTCATCGTCTACCAATAAAAAGAAAGAGTACATGGGTAAATCGTATGATTATGTGTTTGATGTCGATGTTGAGGATGGAAAACCACCCCTTAAACTACCGTTTAACGTTACGGATTCTCCCTATGCTGTGGCTGATAAGTTTTTGGTTGATAACAACCTTCCTGCCTCGTATCTACAACAGATTGTCGAATTCATCTTGAGTAATACAACAGGTGTCAACCTCGATGCTGGTGCTGCAATTTCACAAGAGAGTGAGCCATACCAAGATCCTTCTTACAGCTCCACCCCGAACTCGATCCTACCTCAAAGGGACTATTTGTCGTTTTTGAAGATGGATGAGTATAGCTTGATTCAAGGTATGAAGAAACTCAACGTGAAGCAGCCGGAAGTTAAAAGAATTGATGAGGCTGATTTTGAAACTATCATTAACTGTCAAGACTATAAAAAAATGACTGCTGTTGCGGGTGAAATAATTCTGAATTGGGACGAATCCTCGAAACTATTAGGGTTTGATATTCTAAGATCTACTGTTTTGAAGGTAACTCCTTCTGAAAATTTGTTTGACCTCGTAAAGATTGGGCTAATGTCAAAATCTTCCAAAGTTGTAATGATGACTATGAGACTATTGGTGAATATTTTCAGCGCAAAGACTTGGGGTGAAAGCATTTTCCAAGACCCAGGGGTGATAGAAATCATCTTCTTCAATGATGTGTTGGATTCGATAGCAAATGAAAAATTGATGAGTGTTACTCTAGCGACTCTATTATTGAATTATTCTGTTTTGATTACCAAGCATCATTTGAAACAGATGTACTCTGTTTTCGTGCCTACCTTCAACTACTTTGCTGGTAAGCTATTGAAAGATGAAGAATCTGCATATCGGGTTCTGTTTGCGTATGGTACATTGACGACTTTCAACAACGGATTTAATTTGGATAAATCTATCTTGAATGAGATAGCTTCGAAGTACTCCCAGAATTCTCGTTTTGATGTCGTTTTGAAAGAACTCAAATAGATTATTAGATTTGTTTAGAATGGCAAATAGACGGAATTTTTAAAGAAAAGCTTTGTATTTATTTACAAATTATTAGGAATAAAAGCTCGTATGAACCCCCGAAAAAAACAAGCATATGATACTAAAATAAGAAACGAAAAATGGACGGAAAAAATATTTAAAATGAAAATACAACAAAAGATGTCAATACTGATGTTCTTCTAGTGAACAATTATTTGTTACAAATGCTATCTAACTCTCAAATGGTACTATTATTTTGTGATTCCCTTCTCTGCAAAGGCATCGGTGACTTTCTTGTACACTGTGTCAACATCTTGATCACAGTTGACTTTGACAACTTTTCCTAAATCATCGTAGTATTCTATAACTGGGTAACTGGTCTCTAAAAACACTCTGAATCTCTTTTTGATACTCTCTAAGTTATCGTCGGATCTACCAGATGTTTCTCCACGTTGCAGTAATCTTTCCAACATGACGCTTTCTGGGCATTCAAAGTACAAAGTAAGCTTACTCTTACCGATCAAATTCTCGAATGATAGGGCCTGATCCATCTTTCTTGGGAATCCATCAATTAAGAACTTTGTTTTGCCGTTTTCTTTAGCTTCCACAATGGCATTTTTCAACAAGTTGATGGTGATCTCTTGAGGAACGATCTGGCCTTCCTTTATGTAATTAGCAATCAACTCACCAAACTCGGAATCCTTGTTAGCTTGCTCGGCACGGAGCAAGTCACCAGCAGACAAGTGAACAAACGAATATTCCTTAACCAATTTCGAACATTGGGTTCCCTTACCTGATCCAGGACCTCCAAGCACGAAGATGATGTCCAATTCATCTGGTTTGAACAATGGTTTGGAAGAAGAGAACGGATCGATCGAGGCGCGAGGCGGTTTCGATGGATTTTGCAAGTTGTAGTACGTGAGACCTAAAGCTGAAGCACCAAGGATTAAAAGTGGATAAAAGTATGATCTCTTTGGTTGACCTCCAGTGGATCCAGAGGAGGATGAATAGAATCTGGCCGATCTTGGGAATTGAACCTTCAATAGCTGCCTTTGGGAGATTGGGAGTAGAGAGTGGGAGCCAGTGGACAGAGGTCTGATAGCCCTGGTAAACGATTTTGTGCTTAGGAACTGTTGATACATGCCTGGTTTCTGTTTGCTGTCGGTATGACGGAGCCAAAACTTATTGTTTTTCAACTTTGTTCGGAATTGAATAGATCTGGTTTAGCTGGCGAAATTTGAAGTGTTGATGTTTGGTGTGGATAACGTACTATTAGCTGCGCGCATCGATGAACGATCGGAACGGGTAATATTGGGTGCCGCACGCACTTAATCTTTTATCGATGAAGGTTGATCGTTGCAACATTATTAATGAGTTCTGCAAATGTACTGTACATATTTGATGATTATTGATTTATGTCATCCATACTGGTATAGAGAAGGGTTTAGGGAATCTATGCAGAATGTGAGAGATCGGCTAGTGAAATGGTGGCTCGATCATGACAATCCTGTAGCTGCTATAGCCAATCCGGATTGTTTCGATGTTCGATGCTGTTTGATCAAGTTGAGGCCGACAGATTACCCGGCTTCTTCTGAAGCTCTGATGTCCAATAGTAATGACGTTATGTAACATATTGCGTACATATAAGCATTGCCCTCCAGAAATTTCTACACCATGTATGTGTACGGTGCACAGACATGGATGTAAACAAACGCGTTAACAACGTCACGCTCTCGAGCCGTTGACTCCTTGGCGTTTGAACTTTAGACTCTTCACCAGCGGCAACCCTTCATCGACTCTCTTGCAGTTGTTTCTGGTTCGTACCCTTGAAGTCCCCAAAGTCGAAAAAGATTAGAAGCCATTCCAATCAAAGAAATTGAGCTTTTTTTCACTTCAAACGAATCCTTCTGCTGTTCTGACTCAATCTGTGGCCTTTAAGCAGCCAATTCTTACCAACGAAGAAATAGCAAATTTGAAAAAGAAAGAACATGACCGCAATTATCGGGGACGGAGACGTTTGGAAGCAAAGCGCAAGTTGGAAGAAGCAAGAATGATAAATGAAACTCTTATTGTGGAAAGCAATCAAGAACAACCCATCAAAAGAGCAAGAATAGATACCCCTCAAGGTACTGCGAACCCGCAGTCCAAGAATTCTAACATTCGTGTCATTGAAAATTCGGAAATCCCGTCCACCTTAACAGTTGAACCGTTTCGGTTGAAATACTGTGAACTATTGACAAACTTTGATTCGGCATTATAAAAGGGAAAATCAATGTAATACTCTGAGTTCTTTGGTTTTTTGAAATCAACTGTGGTCATCAGCGCTTATCAAGTTCCAGTAGTGAACAACATTTTAGCTGTTGCAAACAGAATCTGGAGTAGGGATGGAAATTTTCGGTTTAAGTATGTATTTTTTTTATCCATGTATCCTTGTCCCATCTGTAACACTGATTATCAGTTTGCTTAACTCTGGCCTCTACTTGGACATCTATACAAGACCTCCTCGGATGCATGCCGTAATATTGGTAATAAAAAGATTTGCGTTAAGTATTACTGTTCAAAGCATCTTAGTACGTAAGAGAAGAAGTTGAAGAATCAGTCAGATCGACATGAGAATAGTCAAAGATTCAATGTTGATTATTTGACAGAGAAAACAGCATGCAGCAACAATTTCAAATTGAGATATGACTTTATTAAAAGGGTGTTTGAGTTTGATTTTGCTTTTCCTGGTTTTGTGCCTCACAATCACAAGAAAGATATTGTGCTTTAGAGGGAGTCCCCCTTCTTTCTTAAAAGTCTATCGGCTGATCTGTTCGATAATTTTAACTGGCCGGCTCCTAAAATCATTCAATCGATAAAATGAATACATGCCCGTGGGTGGTATAATCCAAAATTGTCACAGTATCAACAAGAGCTAGAATTTGTGATGCAAACCATGAAAGGTATGAATGGCGTAGTCTAAAACGGTGCCTTCAACCAAAATGAGCTTGATGATATCAAGAAAAAATTTATCAAGATGGGATGGGAAAAGCACTTGGAAGCACTTGGAAGCACTTGAAACCCTGAATCCTGAAGAAATGTTCCTCTTGATGGAGAATGCGGATGATTCTGTAATGAAGTATCCTTCGATTGGTTTGGACAATCTCAATGTCCTTAAAGTCAACACTTTCTTTAGGGATAGATCATTCAACTTGAAAGCTATGTAGCATAAGCATGATTTCGGTACTGGTTTTTACAGATTTCCAGTTACTCCAAAGAATACCAATTTCTGTTTTAAGATTGCATCCGACCAATCATATTGTGTGGATAACAAACAGGAACATCGGTAAGAGAGAAGCATTTGTTTCTTCGCTACGTCCCTCAGAATGCTTCCACTCATCTGACAGATAGTGGCTGTTTTTGAAGTGGCATATAATATCGCCTCAGATAAAGGAATAAAGATCACGAACATTTTTGTCCAAAACAAATACAATTCTTGTGTGTCTGCATAGCCAGCCCTTCTCCTAGTATTCCAAGATATCTGATTTCTTTGGTTGGTTAGAGCTCCTCGTTCTTTTTCCCCGAGTTGGTCGATAGAATGCTAAATCAGCCGACAAATTTACCCTACTAGAGTGTATTAGCACTGAAGAATCATCATCTAAAGCAGTCAGACGATTCATTAGAATTTTGAAGCAGCACGTCGAGGGTGCAGACTTGTTTTTTTCTTGTTTTTCAAATTCAAAATCGTGGTTTGAAAATGATGTGAACGACAGGATTTTTTCAGAACGGTTACATCAAACTTTTGGCAGAGGCTAATGATGACGATATAGCACAATTTCGTTTCCGAAACATTGAATATAAATTGCAACCAGGATTTTACGGGAGTCAACAGAGCGATGATGAATTGGTTGATGAAGTTGGTACAGAATCCGACGTTGAGTATGATAATAACCAAAAAGGCAAGACTATTGACCGACCCGATCGAGGAAACCAAAATTTGTCCCTGCTACAAAGAGCTTAGTTCCAACAAGAGTAAATATTTTTGGATGCTCATTTAGCGATTTTGGAAAGTACATCTCTGGAGACTTTAAATGGAGACAAATTAGAAGAGCTTTGGTAGCTTTCCTGTGCCCATCACTGTATAGATTGCAGTAGTGTTTGGGAGCATTTAGCTATTTGATATTATTGGCTTATTCAAAATGGGCTAGGAATACAAGTACATTCCCCATTCGCAATATCTGAGCAAAAAGAAAAAGGGTCGAAATATACATATATCTATATGTTCTTTTGACATGTAAAACCTTTAATTTCAGAAGATTTGGCAACGTCCTCAATCATTGATCCGACTGGCAACTCCTCAAGTTTCGAATGATTTCCATCAATATATAAGTACGATCTCGCTTCAACCCTCATGCATGTTGAAGGGTACTTATTTGCGATGAAAATTTGTCGCTGGCATCGCAATCCAGCTGGTTGGTCCTTGAATATGTGACCTGATTTCCCATTCTCTTGAAAGACTTGGAGCAAAAACGAGGTAAACTCCGGTAGAAACCAATCAAAAAAGAATGCTGATCTCTTAAAATACTTGGCGATGGCTCATGCTCATTATAAAGTTGTTATGGATATTTTGATTATTAATGTCATTTCTTCTTTCAAACGTTCATGGAGTAAAACAAGTAAAACTATACAAGGAATAAGTCTATTATATACGGTAGGCTAGAGAGCATTGTCGTGAAGTCAATACACTGGTTTCTCAAAAAGTAAATGACCACCGAATCTAGTACAAAAACACCTCCTCAAAGAAAAAGAGTCTCTTTAAAGCAATCGATAAAGGAGAAGAAAACGAGAGATAACCCCAATGTTATCCTTCCTTTTTAAGGATAACGCCGGATGCGTCGATAGACGCATTACCTATATATGCATTGCAAATTGCAATTTGCAAAATCCATATGATGATATAACCGCTCCAACCTGTCAGTTTTGCATCTTTCGTATTTAGATTTTGCAAGGCATAAAGATTCGAATTCTAATTTTTTTTTTTTTTTTTTTTTTGTTTATCAGTCGGATCGAATTTTGTGAATAGGTGCTAAGTAACAACTTTAAGGATCTTTTATAAAGAAAGGGTTAACATAAAAAAACAGAAAGAAGAATGGTAACAGTGGGATGGGTTAGAAAAAAAAATAGTAATAATAAGTTAAATAAATTGTGTATATATATATATATGAAATTAGTGTCTTAAATCGGATGAAAGAAAACTACCATCTCATCATGGACATGTCGTTTCTAATTCTGTTGTAATCGAACAAGGCTTCGATTTGACCAGTACCGGCCATAGCGATATCTTGATCCCACAAGTATTTTAGAGCCCATTTGTTGATGGATTTCAAGCTGACTTCATCGATCAGACCGGTCAATTCAGCTTCGGATTCGGCGTAACCCTTAACCAGGGCATCGAAGGCTAGTCTATCAGCTTCCAAAGCAGCAGTTGGTGCAGCAGACAACAACTTCAATTTTAGTTCGCTCTTAGCCTTTTCAAATTCAACTTCGGTTAATGTACCGGTGGATAGTCTGTTCCAACTCTTTAAAGTGAAGTGGACGGTTTCATCAAAGTTGCCAACGTTGTCGGTAGCCATGTATGCACCCCACAAACCAGTATCGGAGTAACCAAGGTTGAAGTGTTCGTATTCATCACATAGGTGGTTTGTCGTTAAGAATTGAGACAATTGAGAACCTTCGTATTGGGTGTATGGAGATAGGTGACCTAGGTAGGAACCGTTAACTTGGGCAGCGACCAAACCGGTAAAGTATTCTGGGGAGGTGACGGATGGAACAGCAACAGAGATGGCAGCATGAGCTTGTGGTAAAGTATCATCTCTTAATCTGACATCTGAACCCAGGAAGTGGAATGGTTGAACAGCTGGCTTGGAACCAGCTGGGACTTGTAATTTGGAAGCAAATTCAACCAATTCGTCGTGAGAGATTTCGGAACCAGTAGAAACAATAGCCAAGTTAGAAGCGACGAATTGTTTCTTCAAGAAGGCCTTCAAATCCATGGATTCCAATGATGCAAGAGTGTCAGCCTTACCGTATGTTGGCAAAGCCAAGGAAGTACCTTGGTAAGCGGTAGCAATCATGTGTTCAATTGACATAGCTTTTGGATCGTTTTCGAATTTCTCAGCGGACAATGCAGCGTTAGAAGCTTGATCTTTAACGGCAGCTTCATCACCAATAATGGAATCCAATTCGGTGACCAACTTGCTTATGGTGGTTAGAGCCGATGCCTTGTTGCCTGGGGCGTATGAAGCTTGAATCAAGCCAGTGACTTCTTTTTGGTTGGAAGAGGAAACTTTGACACCTGATAGAGCAAACGCCTCCTTGGCTTGCTTGGATTCAGCAATGACAGTACCGGCTAAAGTAGAGACACCAGAGTTGAAGGCGTTTTCACTTCTTGAACCGGAACCTAGGTACAATCCAACAGTGGAAGTCTTGAAGTTACCAGCTTTGGAAGCGATGGTTAAACCGTTTGACAATTTGGTGACTTGAGCTTTAGACACTAGTCTAGAAGTTGAAAAAAATCTTCTTGATAGCATGATATTCAAACTTAAATTGTTGTTCGATATTGTAATCAAATACAAGTGATGAAAGGAAAGCTTGTTATTAATCAAAAAAATGGTGGTGTCCAATCAGGGATACCACAAAAGTAAAAGAGGCCAGTAAAGGTGTTGATGGTTTCAACAACCGCACTGGATTGGGTTACTGGTGCTGTTTGGAAGCCGTCTTGCCTGGGCTGGCGGCGCGAGGCTACCGGGGGAGATTGCCCATGTTCCCCTGGTCTCATGCGCGAGCACACCGGGGAAGCCGTGCTGTGCTGAAGGACCCAATCACAGCAGCGGAAATTTCAATCTTGCTGGCAGTCGAAAAATTTTCGGCGTGTTCCAACCAATCCTCCCTTTCTTTCACCGATGATGTTATATGTTACGTAATGTTGTAGATTCTATGTGCGGTGCACAGGTGTACTTTGGTGTCAAATTTTTATTACATTAATAGTGATGTAATCTGATTTTGTCTCAATTTGCTCGTTCATGGAACTTGAGATTTTTTTCATGGCAATTTCGTCAATGCGACTTGAAGCAAACTGAGACGTTCTAAGTGTGTGTCAAGAACGCTGCTTGCAGGTTTGAGCTTTTGAAAACAAACTGAGAGACTCTTCGACTCAGACTTTTAATTCACATCAGCGATGTCACAAGTTGCAGAGCAAGCCATAAATGTGTTAAAGAGATCCAAGCCAATGAAGAGGTTTGCACATCCCGTGTTGGCTCCATCGACATTTGTCAACACCAGAGTGTTAAGAGACAACTTCAAAAGACAAATGGTGGCACAGAACGAAGTCACTTCGCGTGCTTTGAAGTTTATTGCCAGAAATGCAGCATTGCCACAGAGAATCCGTTTGGAAGCTCAAGTCCAGCTTACTTCGATGCCTAACTACACGAGAGTCAACCAATTGAAAGGTAGATGTGTCGATTCCGGAAGAGGAAGAGGTGTTAACAGAGATTTCAGATTGTGTAGATATCAGTTTAGATTGCAAGCTTTGGCTGGTATGTTGCCAGGTGTGAAGAAAGGTGTTTGGTAGTTTTACGTTGTTATGCTATCGTTAGGGTTTCTTGTAAATATTCAATCTATGTTTTACGTTATAGTTCCTTTTTATGTTATACTTAATCACAATAGCCACTGTTGGGAGATGGTAGTAGTTTTGAGTGTAACGTTGTTTTTCTAAATCTGTATTTGAAATTGAGCAACCTACATTATGAAGGCTCAACAAGTCGCCTGTATGCCCATTTTGGACTGGATAAATGCCATTAGATTTTGCAGTCGGTGATTCATTGCTTGATTGATCGAGAGATTCCTCATAAAATGCAAAGCTGAACAACTGAACATATCGAGAGGAAAGAGGGGAGACAAAAAAATAAGTAGCAAAAAACTATCCCTATATGATCCATCAGTTTGCCAGGCTAAAGCTCGGCTCAATGCTATTAGAGGATCATTACACATCACGAGAAATAATCAGAACTAACTGCGTGTATTTCATATATATATAAATATATATATATATATATGTATATATTTGAAAATTAGAATTCTTGCTCTGATTGGTTGAAGACATGGAACGGAAGGGTATGGAGATCAGGCGGGGGAAGGTATTAATTAAGATACCGAGGCACCAGTGTACCGCGTAACGAATTCATAACGATATATAATTATGGCAAGCACCTATGCCCAAAGGGATCGCAGCACAGAAATTGACAAACAGCTAAACAAATTAATACTTTATTGAATGCATATATACGCTTATCGGTGCAAACAGAATTGCAATAGCCCAATGACGTAGATTATAAATTTCACCATGGCACATGTCCCTCTCCCTAATTCGTAAAGGCTGTCGCCAGAAAAGGGCACCCGAAGCCGTTAAGAAAAATTGACCACATGCCCCCGTAGTAAATTTTATCCCACCGTCGCTCTTGATACGCTTACCAAAAACTCCCCTTTTCTTACTAATATCTTCTAAATCTATATAGACTTCAACTGATTACAAAACAAATAACATGGATTTATCGTGGTATTTCTTTTATTGCTAAATAAAACCAAGAGTCCCAAAAAAAAAAAATCGAAAAATAAAGGCGACGAATGGATAAGTATAAATTTTTATGACATACACCAAAAGAGAGAAAATGCTGAACTCCAACTAATTAAAATAAAACTTTTTTTAGAAAAATAAAAACGTGAACACCATAAAGGGCACTCAGCCCGCTGAGCTACCCGTAAAACAAAAAAACCAAATGACAAGATAATTTAATGTAAAGATATAAATCAATTATTCTTTGTTGTAAGCAATTTTCTTGGCCAATTCTTTTAGTTTCTTGTTACTTTCAGTGACGGAATCTTTGGAAACGGAGTGTGAGACGAAGTTTCTTCTGGTTTGCATGGTCAAAGGATCTTTTTGAACGATCAACAATCTGTATTGAGCGAAGGATTTGAAAGAGCCTGGTTGAGCAGCTGGTTGAACTTGGGAAGCAGCTAGTGCTTGAGCTTTAGCTTCTGATTCTTTTTCAAATAATTTAGGAATGGAGTAAGAGAAGGCTCTTCTCGATAGCAGAGCTAGTGGGGCGATGGAGGTAGCAGTGGCAGCGACAGCTAGTCTTGGAGCTTGGGTAATTGCTTGCATTGTATATATAGTAGTCTTAAGAGGAGATAGAGTCTATTGATGATTAAGTGGAATTGAGTCTGAGCCAAAGCAAGAAAGAAAAAAAAATTCAGACTAGGGGGATCATAAAAGTATTTATACAGGCACAGACAGGATGTAGCGGTCAAAGAACGTGAAAACGAAGCAAAGAAAATTTGACTTTACGTTGCAAGCCTTTACATAGAAAACATTAGAAATCAAGTGAAAAATGAAGGATTTAGTGGTTTCACGTCAGACGATTATGCAACAGCCAGATTTGAGGGGGTGCAAAGACGGTAGCAACAATACAATATGCGGCGTAGGGGCTTGCAAGGTGGTCACGCATTCGGGGGTGGGAGCATCGACAAGCGGGAGGATGAGCGCTGCCTGTTTCCGAAACGTGTGCCACAGCGCTGGCCTCTGCCACCCCAACCCGCTGATAGGCTACGCCCCCTATGGGCCGATAAGACAACCAGGTCCCTCCCGCTTCCAATTCGATCGCTCTCTACAGTTTGAAGTTGAAGGCCGTTGCATAGTGTAAATTACGTGCTGCCACCAGGGAAGATGGTGATCGATGGCACGCACTCGCAGCCCAGGCACAGACGGTGACTCTGGCTGGCTACAATATGAGTACGCCGCCATTGCTCAAGACTCAACGGCGGCCTCAAAGTCAACGCCCGCCACCATGATAAACACCCGTAAGTTTACGGGAGCCCCGTGATCGCACCACTTGCCGTGTTCCCCTCCCTCTGTTATTTGCAGAGCATTTTTTGTTTGTCTGTTGACAAACCAATTCCCATGTGTGTTGCACATAATGGAATATCAGATTTTGATTGTTTTGATTTTTTTTTTTGATCATCCATTTTACAGATGACTCCTCTCTTTCTCCACCTGCTCACGGATAACCCAGAAGTGTATCCGCAATATTCCTCTATCCGTCTATCTATACGCATCCTTTTAATCTAACGTGTTTGTTACATTTAATTTATCTTAATCGATATCTATTAGTAATTAGTATATATATATATATATGCTTTGCAGACATATCTGTCGATCGACTTATATCTATATATATACTTATATCTAATATATAATTTATGCATACAGTCCATATATATACTGTAAACCATGCCAGCCAGAGTTGGATATATATATATAGAGCGTTTTTCTTTCTCGATGATTTTTCACTACACGGATCGTATGTTCATATCCGCCTCTAACAGTAAATTATACCTAATGTGATTCAGCTGCCACGCCAAAATCTGAAAAATTTTCGTCCCAAATCTCGAGCATTTCCTAACTAAGGATAATGTGCACCCCAAGAGGATCTAAGGAATTTTATCCGATTGATGGAATCATCAGTTCGCGCCTTCAGCCACGTGAGGTACGCCGCCCGAAAGTGTACGAAATTTTCATTTCAGAAATTGACCTTTGCAGCCATCGCCCAGAAAACGTGATCAGAAGAAATGAAAATTCTTAGCATATAAATTGTAATTTCAAGGCTGTGGGAAATGGCATTGGGAAAGCTCTATATTTCTTATGTAATACATTACTAAAAGTGAAAACATCATTTTCTGAATCTTTTTAATCATTGCAATTTGAAGTTGCTCCTCCATTAATTTGCCATCCTTTCTCATATATAACATATATATATATAGAACTCTATTAAAGTAATTGTGACATGCATGTCTGGATAGCTTTTGTCTGCAGTTAAACGGATGTTGTTGTTCTATAGAAGTTCGAATCGTTTTTTCGTTTTTTCGTTTTTTCGGAAGGTTAAAAATGCTTGAGCAGGTAAATCAGTAAAAAAACAATTTTATCTTCGATGACTTAGTTTCAATATAGTTTGCTCGTTTTTAGTTAGTTAATAGTGATTTTACATTTCAAAAACAACAAAAATTTAAAGTATTGGGGATTCCAATACATTGAGTATCTAAAGCCGGAATATTGCCGAGAAGTCCTAGCCCAGATGGTTGCGAATCATAAATTATTAACGATACCTGTTATACCACTTTCGTAACAATTCGTTCTAAATAAGTTTGACGTTATCTCTCTGTTTTTTTGTTTCCCAATTCAAAACAAATATCAGTTTTTTAGCATTGAAGTTTGAATATAATTTTCGTTTGCTTTTTTGGATGTCAGATGGCCAGCGGTCCTATGCAAAACATTTGCCAGGGGTCTGTCTCACCGTTGGATTTCCACAGTTACCCGCCATTTCGAATACCATGTCGTGCATATAATCTTTACACCGTTAAAAACGGTCGATTGGCTGTTCCTTCAAATAGCTTGCATTGACATGTGTGTGTGAACTGCTTGAAACTCGGTTCCAGACAACACCATTACTAACGTCAAACTTCTACCCCTTATCAATTGAGGTCGTCGATTGTCAAGAACTGAACCCTAGACAAACATTTTTTTCATTCTACGTCTACGTCTTTGTCCAGCTTTTTAATTTTCTAATTTTTCCCTCCAGTGAACGTTCGATCGATTGCTTATTACACTTCATTGGTTATTTTTAATAAGGTGGCCACATCAATTTATCTACATCCGAGTTCCCTGTTAATCTAGCAGGATACATATAAGATAGATTGATTATTATTTGACTACTATACGGCAATTGGTTTTGCCATCGTTATTAATAGTTGGAACTTGAGTTACAAATACAGTTAATTGACAGCCAAAAGGTCAAAATGGATTCTTCTCCACAGAACCAACAAGGTTCCAACAAATCTGGTGGTGTTGCAAGTCAATTGACCTTTTCTCCAACACCTTCGAACGCTTCGATGGCTGTTTTATCACCTCCTGCCTCCAGGTATGCTTTTGAACCTCCTACCACCACTTCTTCGATTCCGCCACTCGGAACGCAATCACAACTCCTTTCATCTCCGTTGTTAAATCCAAGTAACAATTCCACCTCAATTGCATCGATACACAACTTCATCGAAAGGCCAACTTCATCGATTGGTTATGGAATCGAGAATGATGTTCCAGCTTTTGAACCTAACACTGAAGCGGTGTTACAGAATTTCACCAACGACTTGAGCACTTTCACCAACTGGATTGAGAATTTGAATATCGAGGAACAGAAGACGACCATGGATGTTTTACTTTCCTCAATTAATGAAGAAGTTTTGCATTATGTGAAGTCGAAGATCAAGAACACTACTGTGACTACTGACCGTGGATCGTTGGTCTTCACACCTCCTGCTACGAACAATACTATCTATCAACCACATGTAAGACCAGTGTCCCCATTGCTAGCATTGAACTCCGAGCCAGCAACGTTGGATTCTTTGTTAAATGAGAACTCATCATCAACAATCGTCCAACCTCAACCACATTCCCATATTCCTCAGATAATGAGGACTGGGTTTGGTGGCTTGGGGGATTCGATTTCAAGACCCAGATCTGCTGGACCTTTCTACTCGGATTTGACCATGACCTCTTTCAACAAGCAGCGAAACCAGAGCCAGCTATCTCAGCAGCAGTACACAAATCAGTCTAATTTGTCTGGATCACAACAACCTCAGCAATATGTTTATCAACAGCAACAACAACACCACCACTTACAACAACAACAACCACAGCATTACCAACAGCCTCTTATGCGTGTGTTTTCACCAGACGTCGACCCAAGTGGATTCCAGAGACGTACCAAAGAATTTTTGGATCCTGCACCTGCTCCAAAGAGCAAGACCACTTCTTCGACCCCTACGACGATGGAGCAACAGCAACATTTCGGTTTAGCTTCAGATGATTTTGCCGGACAAAATGCGATAAAGTTAAGCCATTCATTGAGTACGATCACCTCGAGATCAAAAATGGATTCGACAAAATCGAAGAGTAATAACAACAGCAGCAGTAACTTGAGCAACATTGCGATGACGATGTCGAACAACAATATGGCTGATGATGGTAGTAACAACAATAATAACCCTAGAGGACGGAATTTGATGTTTGCCAGAAGTTTCAACGGCCAATCGACATCTCTGCCACCGGTTAATAGATATTCGAATAGCCATCAAATGAACCATTCATCATCCCACAACACGTTATTGCAACCATCTTCGTTAAGTACTACGAACGTTGCAACATCTCCACCCAAATCCAAAGGCCAGACTTATTTCAGTAGTAACAGTAGCAACAGCAACAACAATTCTTCTGAATTACACGTTTACTCTCCAACACCAATGTCGGCTACACCTAACCACAACCATGCACAATCAAAAACTCCAGTGGGTCAAGCGCAGACGCAAGCACAACTGCACAGCCAGTTACCAGCATCACCAAAATCACCAATGCAACGTGACATTGCCACTAAGAGTCTATTGGAAGATATCCCTGCATGGTTGAAGGCTTTAAGGTTACACAAGTATACTGACAACTTAAAAAATTATAGATGGGAAGAACTGTTGGAATTTGACGATGGAAAGCTAACTGAACTTGGAGTTGGTACAGTGGGTGCAAGAAACAAACTATTGAAAAGTTTTGCTTATGTTAAAGAGAATTTGCATGATTGAAGTTCCGTAATTGTTCAATCTTGAATTTTTTTCAGTAAACTTAGATAATTTTTTCCCCTCTTTTGCCTCTCATTTTTATATTTCCGGTAATGAATAGTTGAATGCATTTAAGTGACCAATGCTGTTTTTACTGTGCGTTTTAACATCATCCAATGACTTATTTTGTTCGAATCTATTCCCCTTTTTTGTTGTCTTGTGGTATTTTTTTCCCTTCTTTCTTTTCCCAATAAAGCTCTTTTTGTTTTGTTTTGTTTTTTTTTTTTGATCATATACGTTCAACATTTATATCAGCTAAACCTTTTTAAACTTTCTGTTTGTTGAAAAAACAAAAACCGTCTATCGCTTCATATTAATCGAATATATATAGGGAGAGATTTTCCGATAGTATACACAGACTCGGTAGAAAAATGTGTAAAATTGCCGAGCTCGTATTTTTATATCCATGAGCTCAATTCTTATTACAACAATAGCCAAACAGGGGTTCGTAAGAATCATGTAGAAGAAAAAGGAAAGAAATCAAAAAGAGAGCTGTTCTATAGCTGTAAAAATCTTCCCATAAGAAAGAAACAACAAGGCAAAAATTAAGAAAATTAAGGAGTGAAGGCGATCCTTCCCCAAAGATCAGTCTGTAAAAGAAAAAGTGTCCCATACATTAGAAGGAGGTGCATGGGAATTTGGCACACGCACACACAAGCTTATACGATTATAAGCATATCTAATATGTATAGCATGGTGGATGGGTAAACTTTGACGGCTAGCTGAAAGCGCTTGGGTAATCGTGTTCAAAGACTTTGAGAGGTCTGAAGATAAGATGTTATAAAGGTACGAAAGCTACTTATATTCACTGTTTACATATATATATAGTTAATGCTATTGGCATGTCTCGCATAAAACTCTATATATATGCTCATGACAAACACAAAAATAAGAAATAAAAAACAAAAAAGAACAGAGAATTGTTCGATCTGGACATGGCCAGGTTGCTCCGAGGGGCAAGGCTACTAGCCCTAGGTAATAGGTGCTCCAGTTGCAGTTGCAGTTGCAGTTGTAACTTGCAGGCAATTGGCATTGGGCATGGGGCATTGGGCATACACAATCAACCACCCCAATGGCACCAATGCGCCGCTCTAAAGCTGTCTCAAAGGAACCATCTGGCATCGAGTCATCGACCGACTGTAGCAAAAACCGTGCCATCTGTGTTGTGGCTGGCTGGAGGCTGGAGCCTGGACAACACGGTTACACGGCTCGGGTTGTACTAGTTGTCGGCTGTAAACTAAAGTGCATATACTGTGGGTGGTATAGCCTTGTAGCCTGTAGGTTGACCGTTGCCCGCGGGAGCCTGGCCCTGGGCGCCTGGGCTGTGGAGGGAGAGAGACGAAGGCGGAGGAAACGGGTGAAGCCAAAAAAAAAAAAAGCCAACGGTCCAACCGAGTCGAGTCAGCATGAAGCACAGCACAGCGAAGATCAACCGACTGACTCTCACTCGACTCGGGAAGTCATTTTAGTGACAGGCCGAGATAGAAATTGCCAGCGTTCACAGTGTGAGTCCATGAAGATTGTAGACTGTGAGTCTGTGACTCCTGTAGTCCTGCGCGACTCGGAGTCGTCGCAGAGTCGCAGAGTCGCAGATTCGCAGGCTCACACTCACAGACTCACAGTGTCCGGCAAAAGTTAAAACTCAAACTGAGGCAGGCAGGCAGGCAGGCGAAAAAGAGTGAGTGAGTGTGATACGGAAGTGTGGATACGGATATGGGTTGTTTCTGGCTATCGAGATTGCATGTATAGGTTGTCTGTCTATTTTGGCAGTTGCCCTTTGAATAACGGTTTTTTTCTCTCTCTTCGCTTGCCTGTCTTCTTTTTTTTTTAAACTGTCTTGCTTTAACTTCCTGTTTTTTTATTGTTCTCCCTCTGTTTCCTCTCAACACCATCCAGTTATTTGATTCCTTCTGCTGTCTTCATCTTCCATTAAACGGCGCCTTATCGTTAACCATACCGCCGTCTCTCCATCCCTTGTTATCATGATTGCTGAAATTTTGGTTCTAAATTCTCAGTCTTCCACAGTTCCTGCCTTCATAACTTCATCATTCGATTCAAATGACACGTACTTCAAGTCCTTCACCGATATAACATCCCTATGCATACACCTATCAACTTTCGGTAGTTTCATCTTGTCTAGACCAGAAGCAGGAGGCGCTATAGAAAGAATACCCAACGTTGATGAGACAGAGTTCTACTACCCTGTCGGAATCATCATCAACTCCGAAAATGAGGTTGTCGATACCAACTCTTTGGATTCTCTACCTTTGAAGATTCAAAAGAGATTATTCGAATCAAGATTCCACCATCTAAATACAACGGTCACCATTATTCCCTTCTCGGAAGAGAAACTGAATTTGGATTTTATAGACGAACTAAAGTTGATCTACTCTTGTACTGAAAATAGACTCATTAGAATCGAAACTTGGGTGGACCTCAATCCAAAAGTTGCTGACCTTTCCGATAACAGCACATCGAGACTGAATACCATGGGAAGAGTGTTAAACGATTACAGTACCGAGTTTCAACTAGAAGAAGAATCTGACTTCATAGCTAAATTAACAGAATCCATAGGTTACAAGTCGTTATTGAAGACTCCAAAATCAGATGAGTACTATCTTTCGAAGATTAACTCTTGGGAATTTCCAGCTTACAACCTAACAGGCGACGAGTTGCTTTACTGTGGTTGCATCATTCTATCGAACTCGATTAAGAAGTTCTCATCTGAAGAGATTCCTGAGTTACAGAACCGTCTTTTATCATTCCTGTTTTATGTTCGTGATAATTATAGAACCGGTAATCCTTTCCATAATTTCCGTCACGCCATAGACGTGCTACAAGCAACCAATTACTTCATTGAGAAGTTGAGGGAGGACACTGAGTTTCAAGTTCAATTAGGCGGTGGAACCACTGTCGAATTGTTATTTGCTTCTTTGGGTCACGACTTGGGACATCCTGGTATTACGAATATGTTTCTATCCGCTAATAAAACCCCTGTTGCTATAAATTTTGACAACAAATCGGTGCTCGAGCAATTCCACTTTAGACAGTTTCAGAAGATAATGTCACCCTTCAGCCATAATTTGCTCGTTTCAGAAAAGGTTAAATGGTACGAAGGCTTCCAGCAGATCATCGAAAAGTCTATATTGGCGACGGATATGGCACAGCACGATTCTTTTGTTAACGAAATAGATAAATTCGTTAATTACGAGGATGAATTCAAGAAGACGGTAATGCTCTGTTCTCTTTTAATTAAGTGCGCTGATATTTCGAATGTTTGCAGGCCTTTGAAAGTGAGTGTCAAATGGGGTTTGTCGTTAGGTGAAGAGTTCAAAGAAGTTGCACTGCTAGAAAGATTTATTCGCTGTCAAGATCCGAATGCCAGATCTGACATCAAAGTCGAACCAACATGCCCTCCTTCTATTATAAGAGATATTGATAGCAAACGTGCCATCGATTTGGTTCCAGGATTAGCTGGTTCTCAAATGTTTTTCATAACGAGGTTTGCGTTTGCATTTTTCAGTAAGATTGGAGAAAACATACCAGCTTTGCTATTTTTGAAGGATCAACTGGTCAAAAACGTCGAATATTGGGAAGGCATTTTAGAGAGTTCCAAGAATGAGTAAATTTGCTAGCAAGTCACTCTTCTACAACTTTTTTTTTTGTTTAAAGTTTTTCAATTTTTTCTTTCTTTCTTTTTTGATCCTTTTTAAATTTTTATCTCTTTAAATGATCTACTACAATGGCTTTCTTTCCTTACCCCTTATATTATTATGATTGCTTTACACACTCATTTCATTATTATAATTATTATCACTTTCCTTAACTGCTGCTTTTCTTATTCCAATAATGTTCTGCGTTTTTGGTTTTTTCTCCTCTTGTTTATTTCCATCGACTAATTACATATTACCGAATAGATCCTCTTTTTGTTGTTATTGTTTACCGCTTATTTATTCCTTATTCTCTTTACTACTTGTTATTTGTCCCTTATATCTTATTCTTAATCAATTTGAATGCTTAATCAAATGCAAACTAATATATATCATATCACACCGAAATAGATAGTGTAGTAATGGTTGACAAAGACAGGAGTTAACAATTACCAAAACAACGGCAGTAAAAACAGAGTATCGCACCCTGTTTGCTGGTGCGGCGTATGCAGCGACAAGGATCTCCACCTTTTCAGAAAGAAAGAAAGAAAGAGAGGAAAAAAAATTCCAAGCTCTTGCTTATCAATCACCAAGAAAATTAATCGTACCACAAAGTTTAACTTTACTTCTCTCTTCTCCACCCCACTTCCGCTGGATAGCGACTGCTAGATGTTTTTCTCCTATAAATCGGCACTAATACAAATTCTAAGACAGACAAGACAACTGAATACCACCACATTATCAAGAATGTCCGCCACTACGAGCAACACAACCGGTCAATCCCAGACCCAACTCGATGAAATCTCCCAAGAGTCCAACCCAATCCAATATTCCATACAGACGAAGATAAAAGAAGCTGTTCAGCCCATTGTTTTTAAGATATATAACGATTCACATAAGCATGCACACCACGCTGGTTTGAGAGGTGCCACCAATGTGACTGAGTCTCATTTCAGAATGACGATCGTGAGTGATTCTTTCAAAGGGATGGGTTTGCCTGCACGTCATAGAATGATTTACAAGTTGTTAGATGATGAGATCAAGTTACATGGTGTTCATGCTATACAGTTGAAGACCAAAACTGCTGATGAATGGGATAGGGAGTTATCTAGAAAATAAAAATCAAAAAACCGCAAGCCCTAACCTGTTTATACCTTCATATATATAGTATTCATATATGTATGCACAAACCTTCATATGCTTTCATCTTTTATATAGATCTAAAGTAACTTGAGAATCGGATAAAGGTTAGTCCAAATAAATCAGACCGATCACCTTTGCCACTCCTACGTCTGCCAACGATCTCAAATAATCACACCAGTATAAATAAGTAATTCAGTATATATACCCTAAAACGAGATATTAAATCTATATTTAGTCATCATGTTCTTCTAGCAACTTAACGTAATCAACCTCACTCAACAGTTCAGCTTCATCGAATCCATCCTTAACTTTCAACTTTGCGATCCAACCGTCTCCCATTGGATCCACGTTGATCAAACCTGGTTCACCGTCCAAAGATTCATTAACGGCAACAACCTCACCATCAACAGGTGAGTAAATTTCACTGGCACTCTTGACACTCTCCACGGAACCAATGGTATCACCTTTGGAAACCTGTTCACCGATGGAGTCCACTGGCAACTCGATGAAAGTTGCATCACCCAACGCATCGGCAGCGTACTTTGTGATACCGACAAAAGTGGTACCATCTGGGTGTATAGAAACCCATTCATGTTCAGGTGTGAATCTCAACTTGACTGGTCCTGAGGAGTAAGTGGACACGATGGAGTTTGGTGAAAGCACATTCTTCGTAGAGTTGAATCTGTAGAATGACAATTTGCCGGAGATGGCCAAAGGTAGACGGTAGCTCGATTGTCTTAAAAAGGTTCTTGTGGCTAGCATTTTTCGAATCTTTCTTGTCAATGATTATAATACGGTGATCTCCTTTAATCGCACAATCTGTTAATCAATTGAGATAAAGAAGGAGTTACAGTATATTGCACAACACGTATAGTTATAGGTTCAATTTATACGACTTTAAAGCCTTTTCTCTTAAGTGTTTCTCATCACCATGAGGAGAGAACTCTGTGTCTGTGACTCGGCCTCACCGTGACTTCTCCTTCCATCCCTCACTCCGGTCAGCGGGTTTCTCCTGACTCCTGCGCTTAACAGAAGTCAGTTGTTAGCAGAGTCAGATTACGAGCAACATTTTTAGTCGCATCAGAGTCAAGGCACGTGATAACTGACACAGAGATTTAGATCAAACTTCTACCCCAGTTTCCGCTTGCTGTAAGCTGTTGCTTATAAGCTATTATCTCTATATGCGCTCTTGGTATAGGCAACTAAAACACAGTTTAAGTATAATTTTCAAAACGTACACATGATTATCATAGAGATAAAAAACTAAAAACTCAGGCTTTTAAAAAAATATGGCACATAAAACTTAATCAAGGAGATGAATCGTTCTTCTCTCACAATGTTACTTTTTTTTTGAATATCTTGCTTCTTTAAAACAACTCCAGACTTAGTAGTCATTATCTCTTCTAGACGAACCATAAGAATCGTCTCCACCTCTACGACCAGAAGAGCCGTATGAGTCGTCATTATCTCTACCGGAGGTTCCATAAGAGCCTCTGCCAGAGGAGCCGTATGAGTCGTCATTATCTCTACCGGAGGCTCCATAAGAGTCTCTACCAGAGGAGCCATAAGAGCTATCATTGTTTCTATCAGAGGAGCCATAAGAATTATCATCGTTTCTTCCAGAGGAACCGAACGAAGAACCACCATAGGAGTTATCGTTATCTCTACCAGAGGAACCAAATGACGAAGATCCACCGTAGGAGTTATCGTTGTCTCTACCAGAGGAACCGTATGAATTATCATTGTCTCTACCAGAGGAACCGTATGAATTATCATTGTCTCTACCAGAAGAACCGTATGAGTTATCATTGTCTCTACCAGAAGAACCGTATGAGTTATCATTGTCTCTACCAGAAGAACCAAACGAAGAAGAACCACCGTAGGAGTTATCGTTGTCTCTACCTGATGATCCGTAAGAATTGTCGTTGTCTCTACCAGAGGAACCGAATGATGATGATCCACCGTAAGAGTCATCGTTGTCTCTACCAGAAGATCCGTATGAATCATCATTTCCGCTCTTGTTGCCACTCTTGTTCTTGTAAGAGTTATAGGCATTAGTAGCCTTTTCCTTCAGGTCATCTCTGAAGTTTTCATCTGATAGTTTTTCCTTAACTTGATCGAACAAACCCATTTTTTATTTGATATACTTGATAGTAACAAAGCTAATGTTTTCCCACAATAATTGCAGTGAGCAAAAACAGTAAAGTGATCTTCATTGATTTCATTTGCTATTGGGAAACGGTAGGAATGACGCGATATTTATAGTTTTGGCAATTGAAACAGTAGGTTACGGGGAATCACGCACAGTGTGAAATTTGCAGGAGGGAAGCAACGTGTTTTCCTTCGAGACAATTCTGGTAGGAAGGTTGCTTACCCCCGTCTACACAATCTGACGTAGCAATGGTGAAATGGCACATATATCTGCCAACCTCCAACCTATACATTCAGTTGCTCCAGTTATATATATATATATAGGTTTGATGTGGCAATTTTGGTGTAAAGCAGCTGCCACTTTCAAATATATTATATATAAATTACAATTATTAAATCACATATACTATATTTAATATAATAATTTTTCTATATGCATGCATAAAATCTATTGTATTCTAATTAAAATATATATATAGGCGCTCGTATAGCGAGTAATACGCCACGTTGTGAACTTGAAAATAACTGGAATTTTCAGCAATTCCGATGGGAACAGCTGGAATACATGTGAAACTGCCCTGCAGCAGGTCAGCTTCCGTAGCGGAGCCTCCCCCAGATGAAACTCTGCTCAGCCGCAATTGAAGCACCGGGAACCACAGGAGCAACAGAAACAATGGCGCTCGCCAGGGACAAATGAACCGAGTCTGCAAGTGAATAAATGTGGTGCCCAACTTGTGTTGAAACGAGGAGGAAGCGATTGATTTCTTGATTGTTTGGTTGGCGTTCTTCGAAGTTCGCCGGATAGCTTGGATCGAGACATTGAGCATGTATAAGTTATATATATATATATATATCGATATATTACGGAGATATAGATGGAAGAATCAATTCATGCCCAATCGACTATACTCCTATATATATATATATATATTCAATTGCGTACATGGAAGGAAGGGCTATCACAACGCTCTATACGCGGTCAAACCATGTCCTGAGAATTTCTAAAAATTTGCCTTAAATATTAACTCATGTGGCTGAGTCATGTTTTGCCATGAGGAAATTGCTATTATTTTGATTTCGTGGTAATCGCGTCTATGGATCAAAGTTTAATTCCAAAACAAATTTCAAAGTGTACTCCAATTCCAGAAGAAATGGCACGAGTATTATCAGTTGCATCGTGGCAAGAGCCGAAGCATTTATGGTGCGCTATGTATTGATCATTACCTGACATGTTCGAGAATATCAACCGAATTATCATGTGTATTAATCTTAACAAGCATCCGTCCAAGCGGCCAACAATCGTTGGATGCAACCTTTAAGCTCTGTACCCTTTTCTTTTTGTTTATTCAATGATCTTAGAAGTCCCAAAAGATTTTGTATCAACTATATGATAGAAAATCGAATGTCCAACGAGAAGAACTGAAATGGTTGAAGGGAGAGGGAAATTTTCAGTGATCATTTTTTGAAGGTGTTCGGTGTAAACGGTTAGCTCTATTTGTTCAGAAAATGGCTCTTATGTCATCAGACCGGCAGAGGCTCGGAGGTTGGATCTAATCCATAACATTCCAGCTAGTTACATGTAATTCATACCACGATGGACTGGACTCTAATGAGCAAGAAGAAATGCCTACCTGCTACTTCAAGATTCCAATTTAGTTTCAAACTCGGATCCTGATGATGTTTAGCTTCAAATTCTCTTTATAACTTGAATATAAGGACTTTACATGCCAACTTGGAAGTGTGAACCAGTTGTCACAAAGCCTACTACTAAACAATTTTTTCCTTAGAGAGTCAATTCTTTAATCCATTATCTATTGTTTTCTGTTTTCTGGATACAGAGATACTGGGTATTCTGACCGAAAAAAAAAGATCGCATTTAGACCATAAATGCTACCCCGTCTGAGATTTGCTTCCTGTCAAGCCATTAGATGATTTCACGAGAGCCTGTCGTTTTGAATGTGATCACCCTAAGGAATGGAACCTCCCGGACTCCCTTGAATTCTTGCTCTTTGTCATTTGCAATGGAAATCTATTCCCATGATGCAGTAAAAAAAACAAGGGTGAATGCATATGTGGACTATGTGGACTATGTGGACTCAAACTCATCAGAGTTTGTAAGTGACAGGCTGTAGTCAGATTCCATACTCGTGATTGATTTAAACTCTTGAACGATTTGTATATGAGTTCGGGATATGATGATTGGTTATTGATACCGATTGATGGTTTTGATTGTTGCTTTTTAAATTCTTTTAGATGTTTTTTTTAACCGTACTTTTCAATTATCATTGATCTGAACACTTGTCTCTTAGTTCATGTAATGACTCCGACTAGAAGTAGAAGTGGAGAGTCGAATTACTAATTTATTATTCACGAATCCTGATTCAGGAATCGGGAATCAGGATACCTGCAGTGTGGGCCGACTCGTTTTCCCGAATTCCGACGCGACGACTTTCAGTGCAAAGTCGAAAAGCAACGAGGGCGACGATCTTGTAGGACAGCGGCACTCAATCACAATTCCTAATTGGGACAATTATAAACATTGAAAAACCCACTTCATTTACTTTACAGGGAAGTCAAGGACGCTAGTGAAACTCTACCGTACTGACGAGAGCCTTTTACTTGTTCAAACTTTTCTTGCTGATTCTATAGTGATAATTTCTAAAGCCCTACTTGTTTTATATGATCTATATTTTAATAAATCTGCCTCAAATTTAAACGTATCTCTTGCCCTTGGATATTTTTACTACTCAACCATTTTAATTGACAGATAGAAATAACGCTCAAAAGGGTGAATAAAATTCAGATAGAAAGTTTGCACCATCTAAAAGGAAAGCAAATTACAAGATGAGCACTCCATATAGTCCAGCAAAACTAGCTAACTGCACTACTCCAAGACACAGAACTGTCTTCGGATCGGCCAGTCCCAACTTAATGAGCCAACAGAGGAGTTCCATCTATGATAGCAAGAAGGTCATTTCACCAAATTTTAATGTGGTTATTTCAGATTGGACAATGTCAACAGTAACCGAAAATGGTTCCAGATTTTTTCACAGTAATAATAAAGAAGATAACGACAACCATAACAATGGATCACCAAAGAAATTACGCCGTACCAACACAGGAGACCTGTTAGATAGATTTATCCCTTCAAGGCACACAACATCAGGAAAATTAACGTTAGAGGAAGCGCTACCACTTCCTAGTGCATTACCACACGATCACATTGCATCCCAAACTTCACAAATTTACAAAGACACCGTTGCTGAAGCTTGCGGGCTAGAAGTGGGCGAAAGAATTCTCCAATTTCAACCAATTCCACCTCAGTCAAAGAAGGTTACAAAATTAAGAAAGACTAACAGCTTTAAGTCAAAACCAACAATATCAACAGCCGCTGCACAAGCAAGAATTAAGAAGATCCCTACTTGCCCTGAAAAAGTACTAGATGCCCCTGGCTTAATAGATGATTTCTACCTAAATTTACTCTCTTGGTCTTCCGAAAATATCTTAGGGATTGCTTTAGAGAACTCTGTCTACTATTGGAATGCAACAACAGGTGCTGTCGATCTTGCTGCCGAATACCATACTTCAGTTTCCTCTATAAGATGGTCTGATAACGGATTATACCTATCGGTGGGGTTGGACGACGGAACGATTGAAATATGGGACGTCGAAACAAACAGCAAGTTGAGATCAATGTACGGTCACGATGCAAGGGTCGGGGCCCAGTCATGGAATGAGCATATTCTAACTTCGGGTTCAAGAACAGGCCAACTATTTAATCACGACGTCAGAATTTCAGACCACATTATATCAAAAATGAACAACCATACTGCCGAAGTGTGTGGTATTGAGTGGAGACCTGATGGTTTACAGATTGCCTCTGGCGGTAACGATAATGTAGTCAATATTTGGGATGCAAGATCATCAACTCCTCAATTTACTAAAACAGCACACACTGCAGCAGTGAAAGCCTTGGCTTGGTGTCCTACCCAAATGCCCTTATTAGCAACAGGTGGAGGTTCATCATGTAAAAGGATTCACTTTTGGAACACCACGACAGGAGCTCGCGTAAATACCATCGAAACAGAATCTCAGGTCTCATCGCTAAATTGGGGGTATTCCAATGGCATTGGCAAAGAGATTGTTGCAACTCACGGCTTTCCAAATAATGATATCAGCGTTTACAGTTATCCATCGCTGCAGAAAACTGGTGTTGTTATTGGAGCTCATGAATCGAGAGTATTACACAGCAGTTTATCTCCAGATGGAACCACCTTAGCTACCGTGGCAGCAGATGAAAATCTTAAGTTTTGGAAAATTTTCGATTTGGTTAGTGAGCTTAAAGAAGATACCTCCAGTGCTGAAAAAGGCATGGGAAAAGTAATGACAATTCGGTAATTGACTTTGTCCTACTTTGATTTTATCTCCCCACAACATATATATATACCCAATCCGCCGCCCGTTTGCTAGGACGAGTCAACGCACGATTTTGTTTCTTCTCATTTCTTGACTTTGCATTGTTTAAACACTCTTTTATTGATTTTTCTTCAACAATGTTTTGCGTTTTCCAATGACATCGTTCTTGATTTAATCTTTTATAGAACAATCTGATTTAAATATACACGATTGATTTTCAAGAAATTATTATTTATACCGAACTTGTAGGGAGCAGGACTATTGTTCCATCATACTCGGGCTACTTTGAATGTATTCAGTATGATGCTTTTGTGACCTTGAACTGATGTAAATGGGGTTCGAGTTGGAAAATCGAAGTGGATCTTTTTATTATCAACATTATTTCCCCATTAGGATAAATGCTTCTCCGCTACTTGAAAGTTGTTCCCCCCATCTATTTAGAATTTTCAGTTTTCCATATAAGAGATGAACTCTAACTGGTGGTGATACTCGAATCAATTCCATATTATGATACAGGTTAGTATATTTATATAGCTTGTAGATTAGCTGACCAAGCCCAAAAAGTTGAAGCCCTCTAATGGAAACGCATACCGTTGGTATTGTCCGTCTGCCATCTGCTACCCGCGATTCGCGATCCCCACGTAAATTCGACCCTTATGGCAGTCATCAGCGGCTTGAAAGTTGAAACTTGAGAGACTTGCTGGTGTTGCACCTTCCGTTTTAGTTTCCGCCGCCGTCCGTTGAACATCTTTTTGCCAGTGGGCGCGAACTTAGAAGCCTGGAACTGGGAGTTGGGGCTTCACATCGGCCTGGCAAGGTTCCCGGTTTACCGTTTAAGGGCCACATGCAACAACTTTTGGAACAGTTTATAAGTTACAAAAATATATAGATTGGAAGTTGTAGTACTAAACGGTCTTCTGAAGCTATTAGTGGGATCGTATAGTAGTAATTTGTAACCACGTTCTTTCCCCGTGAATATTCAATAGGAGACGAGACATGTCACATACCTTCGGGGAAGCGAAGGGGCGGCTGTGGAGAGAGCCATGCGCGGTGTTTTGCACGCCAGCGGGCTGTCACAAGTTGAAAGCCTCCATCCACCCTCCCACCTGATGGTAAAATACCTGCCTATCTTGGAACGACGTCATATGGATTAAAATTCTTCCTATATATATATATGGTGTGGTCTACTGGTCTTGCTGCAATTCTAACTATCCTACTCCATCTTGTTAAAATTTTCCTGTATATACTTATACAGACCAATTCCTTTTCCTCACTTTCTCTACAAGTTTCTATTCCTTTCAGTTTAAAACGGTTTTTCAGATCAACAGACAAGATCAGTTTCTACTATAATCCGTCTTTGACACAGAAAATTAGCCTTATCGCTCCCTTCTAGCATAGAAATCGCAGATCCTACCAACTTTAAAATAAAGCACGCAAAACCCGGCAAGCGAAAATACCAATTTTTAATCACTCATAGTATACAAATACACACACACACATATATATATATCAAAATGTCTAAAGTTACCCCACGTAAGATTGAGATCTTAACGTTTGCAGACGTCAAAAAGGCCGCAAGAACGTTGTACGAATCGTTCGATGACGATGACGTCCATAGATACGTCTCCCGCCACTTGGAGCATGACCCTGAATACAGAAAGAAATGTGATATTTTATTCTACGAATCATATGTGCATGCACACATGATCCACGGCCTTGTGGTTGCCATAAAAGGTGAAAACCACGAACAGAACGACACTTTCGAGACAGTCGCTGTTTGGACTCACCCAGAGTCCGATGACTTCGATAACTATCTAACTCTTATCAGATCTGGATTTGCTAGATTGGCTTGGATGACCGGTTCTGAAGGTCGTAAGAGAGTGTTTGGTGATCTATTCCGAGTTTTACATGACAATGGTACCGATATCATCAAGGACGATCCAAACCACCAACACTTCTGGACCTTAGTTTACTTGGGTTCCACCCCACAAGCTAGAGGAAAAGGCAACGTGAGGGCGATGTTTGAATATATGTTTGAAAACCACATCGACCCAGCAAACGCATCTTCCTACTTAGAAAGTTCCGCTGTTTCAAACATTCCTATATACGAGAAGTTTGGCTTTAGAGCCGTTGCAGATATTTGGCTAGGTGACAAAGATAACAGTGATGACAATGCGAGAATGGACGTTATGATCAGGGGTCCAAAGGGTACGGAATGGCCCCAATTAGAATCTGTCAGGGCGAGACGTGAATACGTGGTTCCTGAATGCTCACGTCTGAAATAAATGGCCGATAGATCTCACTACCAGAGAAAGAAAGCGAAACTTCCATTTTCATTTTTTATTGTTCGAGATAATTCATAATAATTATCATTATAGTTCAGGTTTTCAGTTTTTTGGGATTTTTTTGTGCATATAATTTTGAAATATTAATTTCTTTTACTTCTTCATGAATCAGATAGGTGATGAATGTGCACTGTAGCCGTTGACATTAACGGGTCAAACTATCAGAAGAGCTGTAGTGCTATTAATCTTGCTGTATTTTTCTGCTTATAATAGCAGAGCCCAAGTAAGATTAAATTTACTGGAATTCGTTGTCTTTATTGGTGCCAAAAAGAGCTAGGCCTCATTCTTGCCCAACATGAGTACGTACACGGTTCTAGCAACTATATATACAGACCTAAAATCAGTGTGGACTCTAAAGTTTAAACTGTCTAAAGTCTAGTCTGGAGTCTGGAGTCTGGACTACAGTCTAAAACGTTTTGAAAGTCGACGCGTCGATTAATCTATCAATCTGTTCCTGCAAGTTTTTGACGTGCGAACGACCAACAGTTTCAGCAAGAAGCATTATATTTATGGACGGAAGGTGAATATCTCAGAAGGATCCCGTTGGCGATCAACGCCTCGCCCACTGTACAAAACTTAGACTTTGAGCCAGAGTTTAAGGATCTACTAAGAATTCAATAACTTTAATTAAAAGTGCCTTTTCTTGAAATTTTTCTACCTTCAATTACGATTGTTACTGATTCCACAGAGATAAACACTAAACACTCCTCCATACACTTAATCCACAATTGAATTAAGGTTAAAAAAACTGAAAAAAGAGGAGGAAGAAACAGCCATATAGTATAAAGCCATGTATTCACGTCAGGGGTTCAATAATGATCCAACATTTATACAAGGACAGCTAAATCAACAGAGAGGATTTGCTACCAACCAACCCCAGCAGTTGCAACATATGCAACAGCGGTCTAATGCATCGCTATTAGCTCAACAGCTTCAACAGTCACAACCACAATCTCAGTCGTCAACCCCATCTCAACAACTCCCAACAGCGGCCACAGTAAATTTGGCGTCAACACCTGGCCAGATCAACATCAACATGGCAACTAACTCAGGTGCCAGCACTGCAACTACTGGTAATAAGGCTTTGAACGACGAAAAGGTTTACGCTTGGATAAACGAATTGGTTTACGCTCCAAACAAAGAACAAGCATTGTTGGAACTAGGAAAAAAGAGGGAATTATACGATGACCTTGCTCTTATCTTGTGGCATTCTTTTGGAGTTATGACTAGTCTTTTAGAGGAGATTGTGACAGTTTATCCCCTGCTTTCACCTCCAAACTTAACAATTCCAAGTTCAAATAGAGTCTGTAATGCATTAGCTTTATTGCAATGTGTTGCATCCCATCCAGATACAAGAACGCCATTTTTGAATGCACAGATTCCTCTATTTTTATATCCATTTTTGAATACCAACTCTAAGCAAAGACCGTTTGAGTATCTAAGATTGACTTCGTTAGGTGTCATCGGCGCTTTGGTTAAAAATGATACCCCTGAAGTGATTCAATTCTTGCTAACAACTGAGATTATTCCTTTATGCTTGAAGATTATGGAATCAAGTACGGAATTAAGCAAAACTGTTGCTATTTTTATTGTACAAAAAATCCTAATCGATGATTCTGGTTTAGCTTATATTTGCCAAACTTATGATAGATTCGAGGCTGTTTCCAATGTGTTAAAGTTGATGATTGACCAGCTAACTGTTAATCCTACAGGTAGGTTATTGAAGCATGTTATTAGATGTTACTTGAGATTAGCAGATAACCCTGACGCTAGAATTGCTTTGAAGGATAGATTACCAGAAGCGTTGAGAGACAATACGTTTGCTGAACTTCTAAGAGATGATGCAGCAACTAAGAGTTGCTTGACCCAATTGTTGGCTAATATCCAACAGTAGGGAGGTATATGGATTTGTTCGAGAAACACCCAAGGTTACTGTACAAAAGAGATTTATGTAGATAGATAGTTAGATAGATGGTGAGGTCCGTCTTGGATTGGACAGGACTTTTTTTCAGTCATTAGCCTCAAATTTGGATATCGAATGAGGAAAATAAAAGGGACCCTTTTAAATCGAGTAACAAATGTATCTCCATGATCACAACCAGTAATTTAACGAGGCCGAAGGTCGAAAGTATTCAGTACGGGTCTAGAATTTTGGATTTTGATTCATCTTGAAGATAGCTTACAACAGAAGTGCGATGACATAATCAAAAGTATTTACCCGGCCCAACAGCTGGCGTGCATCGAGTCGCACAAGGTGGATCAACAAGGCTCCCTCAAGGAACCACCACGTATTTGTGGATGTATTTACTTTTGGACACTTGTTGAAAGCGTGAATCAAGATCGTTATCACCTTGCATAGCTAGACGTCTTCTTTGTTTTTATCGTTTTTTTGTATTTATATTTCAATTAATTGATTTTTTAGGATCCCATTAATTTTGATTTCTGATCCGATAGCTCAATTCAGATTTACAATTGAAAAACACTGTCACACGTAATTGAAAGAGAGAAATTGATAATAAAGGCAGATTTCGTCCCATCATGTCTACCCACTCCTACAAAAAGTTTGAAGATAGCGATTCTGGCGCTTTGCCAGACAAAATGACAGCTTATCAAGAATGTCTTCAAGCTTTCAATGCCAGCCCCGTCCAAGCGAAGAAGTGCCGTTTACTACTTTCGAGATTGCTGAGACTTTTGTATGCTGGCGAAACTTTCCCAAAGGTTGAAGCCACCAATTTGTTTTTCTCAATCTCCAAATTGTTTCATCACAATGATTCATCATTGCGTCAACTTGTTTATCTCGCTATCAAAGAACTATGCGCCATTTCAGATGATATCTTAATGGCTACTGCATCTATCATGAAGGATATCCAAAGCGGTGAGATTATCTACAAACCAAATGCTGTGAGAACTTTGGCAAGAGTGTTGGATGGTAGTACCATTCATGCAGCTGAAAGAGCCATGAGAAATTGTGTTGTTGATAAGAATCCTAACGTTTCTTCTGCCGCATTGGTTTCTTCGTACCATCTATTACCTGTTGCAAAGGATGTCGTCAAGAGATGGACCAACGAGACTCAAGAAGCCATCACTTCGAACAAGTCTTTTCCAGACTCGCAATATGCTACCCATGAACACTACGGCAACAATAAATTATTGAGCACAACTTATACATATCAATACCATGCTTTAGGTCTATTATACCGTTTGAGAAATCACGATAAGATGGCATTAATGAAGATGATTCAACAATTTGATTCTCAACCATTGAGATCTTCTTTAGCTACTGTCCAATTGATTAGATATGTTGGCCAATTGATTGAAGAAGACAGCTCTCTAACTCAACCTCTGTGGAAGTTCTTCCCAGTTTGGTTAAAGAACAAATCGGATATGGTTGAATTAGAAGCCGCTAAGACCATTCTATTATTGCCTAAGTTTACACCAGATCAACAGATGCAAGCTATCAATACTTTGCAAGTTTTATTGTCCGTCCCAAGAACTGTCACCAGATTTGCTGCCGTTAGAATTTTGAACAGAATCGCTATGAAGAACCCTCAAAAGATTATGGTCTGCAATATCGAATTGGAAGGTTTGATTAACGATTCTAACAGATCTGTCTCTACCTATGCGATTACCACTTTGTTGAAGACTGGTAACTCCGAAAATGTCGACAGACTAGTGAAGACCATTTCTGGTTTCATGGATGATATCTCGGACGAGTTCAAGATTATCGTGATTGATGCTATTAGAACTTTATCATTGAAGTTCCCTGAAAAGCACAAATCAATGTTGAACTTTTTGAATGATGTTTTGAGAGACGAGGGTGGTTTTGGTTTTAAAAACTCCATTATTGAAGCTATCTTTGATATCATTAAGTTCATTCCAAGTTCTAGAGAGTTGGCTTTAGAGATGTTGTGTGAATTCATCGAAGATTGTGAATATACGGAATTAGCAGTCAGAGTCTTACATTTGTTAGGAGATGAGGGTGCAAAGACTTCTAATCCAACATTATACATCAGACACATTTATAACAGAGTTGTGCTTGAAAACTCAATCGTTAGATCTGCTGCGGTCATTGCGTTATCCAAGTTTGCATTAATTGGCGACGAATCAATCACTAAGAGTATCAAAGTTTTGTTGGAAAGATGTTTGCAAGATGTTGATCATGAAGTTAGAGACAGAGCTGCTTTATCCTTAAAGCTGCTATCGACGAAAGATGTTGCACAGGCCAAGAACTTCATTACTCCAACTTTCATATACTCCTTACCTATATTGGAACAACAATTAAACCTGTACGTTAAGAACCCCGACAAGTCGTCGTTCGAATACCCATTTGACATCAAGACAATCCCAACGATGACCGAAGAAGAGGCTAAGGCAGCCGAGTTCAAAGAAAAGACCACCATTTACGATGAAGGCTCTACCCATGTTGATAACAACAAGCAGGAAGAAGAAGAAAGAGTCAGTGAATCTACGAAACAAGCTCTTCTTCAACAGCAGTACTCGCATGACTTTGCAGCTATTCCTGAAATTGCCTCTTACGGTTCTTTATTGCACTCGTCTGCGGTCGTTGAATTAACTGAAAAGGAAACTGAATTCGTCGTTACTGCCGTCAAGCATATCTTTGAAAGTCACGTTGTTATTCAATATAACATTGAAAACACATTAACTGACATTCAGTTAGAAGAGGTTTCGGTTGTTTCGCAACCAGAAGTTGAAGATTACTCCGAAGAATTCTTGATGCCAATTGACGTTTTAAAGCCACAAACTAAGGGTGCTATCTACGTTTCATTCACGAGACCAGCAGCGATCGAAACAAGTACGTTCACAAACACTTTATCCTACACATCAAGAGACGTCGATCCATCAACCGGTGAACCTGCTGATGATGATGAAGGATTCCCTGACGAGTATCAAATTGAGGACATCTCAATCACTCCAGGTGATTTCATTGTTCCTTCGTTCACAGGTAACTTTACGCATGCATGGGACGATTTGGATAACGAAGAAAGCGCAGTTTATAACTTGGGTGATTCTCCAGCTGGTGGTTTGCAAGAGGTTGTTGAGAAGCTAGTTAAATCGTTATCGATGATGGCTTGTGAGTCTACTGATCTAGTTACATCTACCTCAAGTCACACGTTGAAGTTGTACGGTAAGAGTATTAACGGAGACAAGGTTGCTGCTATAATAAGATTGGCTGCCAGCTCCAAGGGTATCATGATGAAAAACCAAGTGAGAGCATCTGACCCTTCTTTGAGTGAGCTGGTCGCCAACCACATCGACTAAGTGGATAAATCGCAATTCTCTTTATTTTTGCTGTTATGCCGTTATGGTGGTTGGTGGTATTTCTTCTATTTGATTTTTTCTAACATTTCTTTTTTGTTTTACAAGGCCTATTACTGTCGGTATTACTCGCCTAGACATTTTTCTCTTTACTTTTGTTTGAATGTTTTTTTTTCTCTTTTTGTTGGTTTGATTTTACTGTACTTTTGCCATCTACTTATAGTTAATACCAAAAAGATAAACTATATAACTTTCAAGATTTTTAAATAAAAAAGACCAGTCGGTTTCTGGTCCATATATACAAGCTTGATGGAATGAGCAAAAAACAGATCCATCATCAAATAATTACATAGACGAAAAAAAAAAACCCGTCTTGGGACAAAAGAGCTAGATACAAAAATTATGCCATATGAATCTATAATATTAACTTTCAATAATGCGGAAGCATAGCATGTAAAAACATCCATTCAAATTTCAAAACCGAAACCTTTCATGCAAGTTTTGTAAGAGGCGATGATGTCCTTACACTTGTCGGAATCGGTACCATTAATCAACAAACACTCGTCTCTGGATTGCTTTTCCGGGATGCAGACGCAGCATGGCTTTGGTTTAGCTAATAGATCAAAACGTGATAAATGTTAGTATTTCATGAGACTGAATATGGACACTAAGATGCTGATATATACTAGCAAACCTGTTCATCCAACGGTCATGTGAAAAAATGGCTTACAAATTGTTATGACAAGGACAAGCCAGTAACAGAAAAGTAAGAAATAAGAGGCACATAGGATACTTACATTGTTGTTGTTGTTGTTCCTTTGCTGGTTCAGCCATAGTAAAGAGTACAATATGTATATGAAAGAGGTGGTAAAACTGTGTTGACAAGAGGTGTAAGCTAAAACTTGAGAGGAAGATGTTGAAAAAGGATTGATATACAAAGAGGACCACCGCGGGATATGATTTGAGGCTCCTGTTGTAACTTGCAAGTTTAAGTTAACCTGTGGTCAGATTACGGAAGCACAGCCAGCTGGACAGTGGAAAGCCACACTTAAGCGGGACGCTGAGTCATCAGTGATCACTTGACCTTTAGGCTTTAGCTGCAGCCAGTCTTCTTACAGTTTCGGGCTGTGCATGGGATCAGCACAGCCTTGTCTGAGAATCGAGGATTCGAGTTGTGTGTTTTCTAAATTCCGCGTCGTTGACTCGTTGGTTGCCATTCGTCGCGTCGTCCAACTGGCAAGTTGGCAACGAGCAGGTCGGTTTTTCTGCAGACTGTAGCCTGTAGGTCTCGACTCTCGACTCACCACGCACACAGCGCCAATTTGCCCAACAACCACGGCCACGCTGCCACGCCCGTGGGAGATGAGCATTGGAATTTGGGGCCGCGTTCTGGGGGGACAAAGGCTAACGCCAACCACGGCGCCCATGGGCCATGAGGATTACTCCCACGCATGCATGATTCCCGCCCCGGGGAGGCCTGACCGTTGCAATGGTTTGGTGTTTTTGTTTTGTAAATTAATTTATATATATATATGTATTTTTCTTGGGATTAGGATTTAGAGACCGAGAGCAATCTAAGGTCAGGCACGTGTATAATAGAGACAACATACCAGGCCATAACGGTACATCCACAAATAGAGCTTCACATACTCTTATTCTACACAAGGATCAATATCATCAAATAGATTACCATCTGATAACCGATTAAACTTTAAATATATAGGATAAGCTATACCTATTCGCTTCATACCCAAGCTGCAAAACATAGAAGGATAAAACAAGCACATAACAAGTTTATATAAAGCAACTATTTAAGGATAGTCTCCAAGATGTCATCATCGGTAGCATCTGAAGACAGCTGTGAACTATTAGGCCCATTTGCCTTATTAGTTCAAGCGTTGATGGGCCTTCTTGCGTTATCGTCGCTAGTTTGGAAAAGATTCAAAGAGTACCCAAATAGAAGGCCATGGAAAGTTTGGTTATTCGATGTCTCTAAGCAAGTACTTGGTGCCTTTGGTATCCACATGTTGAACGTGTTTATGAGCATATTGGGTGGGCAATCGGATGACTGGTTTGTGAACAACGAAGTCCAACAAGCGAACACGGATGGTGGCAACGATGAAGGCGCTGGATTCAATATAACGAACGCATACTTATCATTTTTGAGCAACCACAAAACAAGCAAGGTGTATTTCGAAGGGACAGGGTTACCCCCTGAAGCAAGACCACCTGCTCCACCTAACGATAGCGTCGATAACCCTTGCGATTACTATTTCTTGAACATATTGTTCGATACTACAATTGGCATACCAATTTTATGGGGGTTGTTGTACGTTATCTTTGGCATGGCTAGAAGAGCAGGAATAGAAGGAATAGAGAGTGGGCAATACGGCTGCCCACCGAGATACAGTTACTATGTCAAGCAGTTGAGTTTGTACTTTGTTGGATTGTTATCGATGAAGTTGATGATCTACATACTATTGATAGTTTGTCCATTTTTAGTCAAGTTTGCCAACTGGCTCTTACATTGGTCTGATGGATCTCCAAATTTACAAGTCGGACTGGTGGTTTTGGTTTTCCCTTTAATCATGAACACTTTCCAATACTATGTCATCGATAACATCATCCAAAGTCCAGAGTACAACGCCACTAACAAAAAGTTGAAAATGCTTGATAAGAATTCTTATCTGGAAGGTAGTTTTAGTTCGCCATCAACTGTGCATAGCCCGCATGTTCATGGATATGAGCACATGAGCGATGGTTATGATTCTGCAACTGAACCGGGATTTGAATCGAGAATAGTTGGCGGTACCTTAGCAGAAGTTGAGTCCGTTCACGGATTCTTAGGCCAACGTGAACCAAGAGTCAGTGAATCTGAGCATCTGAATAAGACATGAAATTTCGGAAAACTGTTGTTTGATGGCGTCCTTGTATTTTGATTGTTTTAATTATATTTATAGATATACCCCTCAAAAAATGTATAAATTAACAATTATAGGAATCCCCCCCCCCCCTAGCGAGAGAAGAGAATATGTAGCCTTCGCTACGCGCCGCACGAGATAGCCATGAATTCGAGAGATAGCGCGTGTAGATAAATTCGAGTATCGGCTGAAACGGCTGACGTCTGTTCCATGACTGTATATTTGCCTTCTCACACAATTTTGTTTCTTAACTTTGAAACAAGGAATTTTTATACCTTTCCGCTAGTGGTGTCTATAAGTCAATTTACGCAAAACGCCAACGATGAAGTACTTTAGTGAGGACAAGAAGTACCATAAGGTGGCAACTGGAGATTATAAGAGCGATGTTGAGAAGGATTCGTTATCAAAGCAGGGTGACTCTTCATCGCGCAAGAGAAGCTTAAAGACAGTAGCTATGATAAGTTTTGTGTTGTTGTACTTCCTATCTGCATTTTTCACTTTCGAGGTTCTTGGGCATGCTCAAATGACTGACAAAAAATCAACCAAGAAAAATATCATCATGTTGGTTACGGATGGTACTGGTCCTTCATCGATTAACATGGCTCGTTACTTCAAACAACATCGGGATAATTTAGAGATCGATGACACACTGACTTTAGACAAGTATTTCATTGGATCCAGTAGAACCAGATCTAATTCATCGTTGATTACAGATTCTGCTGCCGGTGCTACCGTGTTCTCTTGCGGTCTCAAGACTTATAACGGTGCTATTGCGGTTGATCCATTCCAGAATCCTTGTGGTACAATTTTGGAAGCTCTCAAGTTGAAGGGCTTTAAGACTGGATTGGTTGTTACTACCTCCTTGACCGATGCTACACCTGCTGCTTTCAATGCACACGCCAACGACAGATCGATGCAATCTTTGATTGCAGGACAGCAGTTAGGTATGGATACTACTTTAGGTCTAGTCACAGATTTAATGATTGGTGGTGGACGTTGCTTCTATTTACCTGGCAGTGATCCTGCTGGCTGCAGAACCGATGAGGAAAACATTGTGGATAGAGCAAAAGACTTAGGATTTACCGTTGCCTTAAACAGGGAAGAGTTTGATCAATTAGCTTTGGGACAGAATGCTACTCTACCATTGTTATCTTTGTTGGCTTACTACAATATTCCTTACGACATCGATAGAGACGAAAGTGTTTACCCATCTTTGGAAGAAGAAGTTATTACCGCCTTGACTGTGTTGAGTGAGGCCACCAAGGATTCAGACGAAGGCTTCTTTTTAATGATTGAAGGTTCTAGAATTGACCATGCAGGCCACCAGAATGACCCAGCTGCTCAAGTGAGAGAGGTCTTGGCATTTGACAAGGCTTTCAAACAGGTTATTGATTTCGTCGATTCCACAGACGTTGAAACTTTTGTTATTTCAACGTCCGATCACGAGACGGGCGGTCTAGCTGTTGGTAGACAAGTTACTGTTGGATATCCAGAGTATTTATGGAAACCTGACGCCTTATTAAATGCCACCAAATCTGGTGAATACGTCATCCGTAAGATCAACTCGTTCAAATCCAAATTGAACCAGGAGATTACCGACCCAGAAGCCGCGCAATCTAAGTTGTTTGAGTTTATTAAGACCGAGATCATTGAGCAGGACTTGGGAATCTTGGATTACACCCATCAGGATATTGCCAGAGTGATTTCAGATTCTGACAAAGCACACGACTATCTAAACGATATGGTTTCTGTTCGTGCAGAAGTTGGATGGTCCACTCACGGACACACCGCAGTTGATGTCAACATTTACGGTCATTCGAACACAGAGAACGGGGTTGCTTTGATCAACAAGTACTTGAGAGGTAATGTGGAGAACACCGATATTGGAAAGTTCTGGGAGCATATAACAGGATCAGATTTGAACCACATTACAAAACTGTTGGAAGGTACCAAGCACGTTGAAGATTCTAAATCTGATGCTGCTACTCAATCAGTTTCCCACCTGTTTGGTCAACACCCATTGCCTGATGAAGTGATGGACTTCGAATGAAGAACTTATGCAAGGAGCATAAAAATGCATTTATTATTTTTCCTCTTACAGAATGAGAACTGTTGTTAGTTATATATTTATATATTTATATATTTATATATATATTCTTAGTTCACCTATTTTAGAAAATACTCATTTCCTATAACTAGCCCATATTAATTAAAGAGCGATAACCTTATAAACTGTTATAGATACTATATATAGCTTATAAGTTCTAATATATATCTGATACCGTGTAAGCTCGATTGACCTAGCTGTTAGGAAAATGATATAATATAAGAAATATATTGACCATAAATTTTTCGAAATTAAATGCCAACAGCGATCTATATACTTCAGGCGTGCAGTACAGAGTTTCTACAGTGCGTGTCTGTGCACCCTCGTTTCACTGGCTGCACATGCTGAGCCCAGTGCCAGTGCTTGGCCTTTACTCACAGTCACTGGCTGGCATCCAGCAAACTCTAGCCAGCCGTCTGTAATCCGCGTGGCGCCGACGGAAGCGGCGCTGGCACAGGCCGTCTATATATATATATATATATATATATAATATACCACGTTGATTTTTTTCTATGGCATCCCCCAGGCAGATAATCAAGCCCCCGGGGACCCGCCACGATAGCCTGTAGAACGTGCAAACGAGGGTCCCTGCAGCCTGTCCAGTGTTCAACACCCGTCGCCCGGTGCCCGGTGCCCATGCCCATGCCCAGCAGGCAGCAGGCAGCAGACCGGGCGGCTCACTGTCTCTGCCTCTCCTCCAGCCGAAGACCAAGCGAGGCCAGCAATTCGAATCAGCAGCCAGGCCGCCGGAGGGGACATACGCATACGTCATTGCTGGCGCGCTGCATTTCGCGGTGCCAGTGGACTGCATCGATCTCCACGGGCGGTTCAAATAATCACACAGCCACGCGCTCGCAGCAGCTGGCACAGGCAGCAGTGCCAGACGCAGACAAGCAGGCAGCATCCACTTATCAACTATGTGACAGTGAGCTACCGCTTATATAGCTGGATTCCTCGACCCTCTGCTTTGTCCCTTTGTCTTGGAGCAGCACCAGCAATTGACGATAGATCAATACACCGTTGACGAGAACAAACCAGGTAGGAGCAGGAGCAGTAACAGGGATTAAATCAGACTTATAAGTAGAAGAACTACAAGAACAAGCTGAACACGCTGATATAATATAGTGTTAAGGGAACTGAGAGAGTATCCGACAAAAAGAAGAAGAAGAAGAAGAAGAAGAAAAAAAAAATACACAATTTCATCCATCATATTTCATTACAGTCAAACACTCCAACCTTTTCACGATCTTTGTCATTTTGCATGCAAAGTTTAGACGGTAATTGATTGGTTAATTTCTTATCCATACTCTCCTTTCATTTACACACTTTTCAATATGCCCTTGTTCAGACGTAGTTCCGATGGGCATAAAGCGAAACCTGCTAGCCATTCGCAGGCTAGCTCCCCTAAGTTACAACCTCATGTTATGATCAACGATGATGATTCTGATTTCTCATTATATCAAGCTGTTTCAAACACGTCGGCTACTGATATTCCACAGGCTTTACATTCGAGAAGCAGGGCTTCCTCAATGAGTCAGAAATTCAAGACCCTGTTCACTCCACATTCCAGTTCCGCCAGTTTACATCAGGACGGCTTAAATGCAGAAGCTCAGCAGCGTCAACAGTATGGTACCCAGAATCCACAACATCAATCCGCTATTTCTCAAGAAAGAGGATCCACAAGGAGAAGATCCCAACCTCATAATGAACCCTTGGGTAGAACCACCTCTAATTCAAGCTCAACCTCTCTATCGAACTATCAGCAGCAACAACAACAACAACAACATCATCATTATCACCCAGAAAAGCAACAGGTCGTACCAGTTTCTCACCCACAGCCATTGCCCATACCTAATCGTTCCCAGAATTCAAGACCGCCTCCGAAACAGACGTCCAAAGAAAAGTTGGCTTCTAACATTATGACCACACACCACAATTCTGTCTCCTCAGCATCTTCAACTCCAACTACTGCTTCGGCGCCTTCACCAATCACGATGATGACAACTCATTCCAAATCTCCTACATCTCAACCGGTTTCTCCCACGTTATCGGCAAGCTCATCGATCAATTCGCCAATGTTACAAGGCCAATCTACTGAAAAGCAAGTTTTCTCAAATGCTGAATTGGCAGAATCTTTAAATAAATTGAAAATAATGCCACCAGTTGTTGAAAACGACTTAGACGAAGTACTAGAAAATGCTGAAAATGAGGAGCTACTGGAGACCGTTCCTCTGTCGCTATCGCAGTCTCATGCTGAGAAAGAGGGTAAATCTCATGGTATCCATTTACCTCACCTACATTTGTCATCTTCAAACGCTAATTCCAACCCTAATGCTGTTTCATCATCACCAACTTTGTCTAGTACAACAAAGGTGCCGTCTTCGGTGTACATGTCCTCCGACCATATTGATGCTACCTCATTGAATAGAAATGCAAGTACCAATTCCTCAAATGCAACACAAATCCCCTCTTCGAGCTCATCTATTCAGATGAATCGTGGTAGATCAGGTAAGCTGATGTCAAAATTTCTGGGCACTTCCCATAATAATCAGTCTGAAGAGTCTATATCACCACCAGCTTCAAGATCGGCCTCTAGAAGTTCTCGACAAAGAGCGAACTCCATTTCAATGGCGAATATGGAGCCATATCAGCATAATTCATCCTTTTACCACATAAAGCATGCTCAGACCATCAACTACTCGTCTACTCAACTTAACAAGGATAAAGAACATCTGACGAAACTTAAACATGGGAGACTAAAGATTTCTCCGGATGGACAGACCCATGAGCATGATTACATGAAGTATAAAACACAACCTGTCAAGAATAATAAAGGTTGGTTTTCCTGGGCGAAAAAGAAAGAGGATGAGGATGAGTCATATGCAACCATTGAACAATCTGTCAGTTTATTACCGGATAGTTACAGCCAGCAGTTGATAGAACTGAAAAGTGATCCGAATAATTATCGCTGGAATTATGATGATTCAGACGAAGGTTCCGATAGTGCAGAATCCGACAGAGATTCTGATGAGAATGACGATGATGACGATGATGACGACGATGACTTTGATGATGATGCTGATGACGAGCTAATCGAACCTATTATTGGTAAAGATCAATTGAATTTGATTAACATCATGATGGACAAGATTGAGCATCCCGAAAAGTTCAAAGATAAATTACAGAAAGGTGCTAAGAAATTAAACTTAACAGCGAAGTACGGCCACATCGAAGGTGTCGTCGGTCGTGGTTCCTATGGTACCGTTACCATTGCCGTTAAAACGGATTCTGAGAACAAAAAACGCAAGTCTCTATTTGCAATCAAGCAGTTGAAACAGAGAACGAACGAAACTTTGCACCATTTCGGTAACCGTGTCACATCCGAATTCATGATTTCTTCATCTCTAACGCATCAGGCTATAATTAACGTCTATGATTTAATGGTGGATCCAGTTACTTTAACTTACTCCCAAGTGATGGAATTTATTCCCTGTGGAGATTTATTTTCACTAATTGCAGTCACCAGTGGACTAGAAGTGGTCGAATGTGATTGTTTCTTCAAACAGATCTTGAATGCGATTACATACCTTCATTCGGTCGGTATTTCGCATAACGACTTGAAGGTAGAGAATCTCTTGTTGACCAGGAAAGGTCAGTTAAAGATCATCGATTTTGGTACTTCTGCCGTTTTCAAGACTTCTTGGGAAGACAAGGTTCAATATTCCAAAGGTGCTTGTGGTTCAGAGAGGTACGTTTCTCCTGAGCAATTTAATAGCGACAAGGAATATGATCCCCGGCTGGCTGATATCTGGTCTCTTGGTATCATCTACCTTGTTATGATGTACGGTAATTATGTTTGGGAGACTGCGCAAGTGAAGGATGATAACTATGAACATTTCTTGTCAACTAGAGCGGTTTACGATTATACGCAAAGGTCACCAACTCTGGCCAAGCAATTTAAGTTGGTTAGAAAAGGTGCGTTCAATCAAATTGAGTCAATCTCGAAGGGTAGTTATCCGAACTCCAGAAGGTATGTTTTGTATAATATCTTGAACCCTGATCCTAAGCATAGAATGAGATCATACCAGATTTGGCAATCAGATTGGGTGAAATCCATAAACGTTTGCGAAGCTGGTAGAGGAATGCTCTCTCACGAGGACTATGTTGACATGGCATACTCAAGTTTGCAAGCGCAACAGCAGGCACAAGCTCAAGGTCAGCCTTATGCAGCTGATTTTTCGCAATCTGAATCGGACTTCAATAGATCTAGAAGTCCGGGGAGATCACGGAGTGGCAGTGTAAGAGCTAAAAGCCCTCCCAACGTTGTTATAACTAGAGCTAGAAGCCCACTGAGGTAGTAGGCCTTTTCAAATAATCTAGAATCATTTATATATTTATGTTGTTACCTTTTTGCTCCCCCTCTTTTGATGCCCACTTTTTATTTTCTTACTTTCCATTCATAATTTTTTAATTTTCTTCTCGTTGATAGTGTTTTTTTTTTCTTTTGAAAAAATCTCATATTCCTTTTAGTTTCTTTTAACCTAATTCCTTTCCACACTGTTTCTTTTTGGTCTTGTTTCATGGATCAAGAGAATTTTCACACTTTATTCTTTCCTCTCCCTTTTACAATTCAGTTACTTAGATTGCATCTTCAATGATATTTCCAAATTTAACGCTTAACTTACTAAATGCCTTTTTTCTGACCTGCCTAAGATATTGTAAAGAAAACGACAACAAATAAAGATATACTGCTTTTTATTTTAGTTAATTAAAATTAATACTTATAAAAACTTAACAACTTTATGTTATAAAACTTAAGCGAAGAATTCTGGGAATTGCTTCATGTTTTCATCCAAGCTACCCTTCTTAGACAAGAACTTGACGTAAGCACCGTCTTCCTTGACTTCGTTGTTTTGTCTCTTAGCAACGTAATCAGCTCTGTCCAAAGAAGTGAAACCCCACTTCTTAGAGATGATGATTCTTTGTTGACCTGGGAACTTGTATCTGGCTCTTCTCAAAGCTTCAACGACAACGTCCTTGTTGTTATCCTTGGTTCTGACAGACAACAAAACTTGACCAATGTCAACTCTGGCGGCTAAACCGTGTGGCTTACCCCAAGCACCTCTCATACCTTGTTGCAATCTATCGGCACCGGCACACGACAACATCTTGTTGATTCTTAAGACGTGGTGAGGGTGGACTCTGATTCTCATGTGGAAGGAATCTCTACCGGAGACCTTGGTGATGTACTTGTTAGCACAAATACGAGCAGCTTCCAAAGCTTCGGAGGATAATTGTTCCAGTTCGTTGGAAACCAAGTGGACACACAGAGGGAAGTCATCGACAGAGGCCTTCTTTCTACCTAAGTCGAAAATTCTAACCTTACCATCTGGGACACCTCTGTTGTATCTGGACTTTGGGAATGGTTTGTTCTTACAGTATCTGTAACATCTAGCTGGTCTTCTAGCCATTTTGAAAGATCTATAATAAAGTTAAAATTAAAAAATTGTTAGTTTCCGAGGACAAGGGTAATAAAAAGGAAAAAAACACGGTTCTGGTTGGAATTGAATCTGTCTTGAAACAATGTACGCACAGTTGTTGTGGTGTATACTGTGTATCGTAGTCCAGTAATATCCAATTATTGGCATACTTGAAGATATCAGGAAAAAATAATTAGGTATTAATGATTCAACAGTGGATATGAAGGTATTTATAGAGGCAAAATAAATGAAACCACCGCAGTTTATGTGTGCATTTGTAATCAGTGGTAACCCGTATGTATGGCAGTCACAGTGGCGTCAAAGGGTGCCAAACATAGAGTATCTTCGAAGCTTTGGTATATACTCCCATTCCTTAAATGAATACGATCTGAATTTCAGTCCCCATTTTCAATGCATATAATATACTGAGCTTTGTGCTTTGTGTGCTGTTTTGCCATCTTCTATGTTCCACTTGAGATTTCAGTTGTATAATTGATCGTTATGTGATTTACACAAATCTCAAATTCAGACTCTAATGTCCTATTCCAGTTGCCGTAAATGCTATGGTCACATACCTATTAATAAATACTTATCGATGTAACTATTAGAGTCAATCTGCCCGAGAGTGAATCGACTATAACCAGTTTAATGTAGGAATAAATTTCAATACTAAACCTTGCAAGAGAACAGGAACCTCCCAAACAGGCTGCCCTCTCGGGACTGACTGCCTCCACACAGCCAAACTCTGCTAGCTTAGTAATTCAGGAAGGTTGGTGGAAAATTTTTGCTGTCCCACGGGAGGTGCGAGGTGTCCTTGGCTTACAAGATGCTCCGCTGAGGGTTAGTTGACCTTGATGCATATCACGTGCTATATACATATACACACATTAGGAATATTGGCAGACCATTTGTTTATCTTGAACATCCTTACATTCGGTGCGCCACATTATGATTATTTATTTTAATCCGCCACACATCAGCCTGATTGTTTTAATTTTTTTTTTTTCTTTATACAAATTTTCAGAAGGGGTCAAATTACTGGCTAACTATAAAGATCTTGGTCATTGCTGTCTCCTTAAACAGGAAGTACACAACATTTACCGTTAATTCGCTACAAAATGGGTAGATATTCAGTTTTAAGATACAAAACTAAGAGAAGAACGAGAGATTTGGATTTGATCCACAATGATCTATCCACTCCAGAATCCATCCAGAAATTAAAGCATCAAGAACAAGATGAATACAAAGCAGGTTTAGGTCAATACTACTGTATACACTGTGCCAAATATTTCCAGGATAATAAAGCATTGGCTGCTCATTTAAAATGCAAACCACATAGAAGAAGAGTTAAAGAATTGAGTAAGAATCCATACACTCAGTTGGAAGCCGAAGCTGCAACGGGAACCAATCTAAACAAGTTTATCGGAAAGGTCAATCAATATAAGGAAACTGAACCTCTTAGAAAGCAAATGGAAGAGAGTCTTCTTAGTACACAGTTAGCAGAAAACGATGAGAAGGATAAAATTAGAGATGCCATGCTTCAACCACCTCAAGAGGGAACCGACGAGACCGCCAATCTTGATGAAGTGCCAGTGGCTGACCAGATTATCGAAGATTAACTGCATGTGAGATACAACTTGTCTCTCTCACCGTTTATATTGTGTGTTTTTGGGTTACGCTTTTTGTTGTTTTTTTTTACTGTATATTCTAATGGAATCATAATAAGTTATGTGCGAAAACGGATAATTAAACTATTATTTGAAAAAGAAGTATTAATATAGAAAGAATGCAAACATGTTCTTGTAACTAATTTCTTAGATCCTTAACTTCAAAAGGCAACTCGCCTTTGATAACGACATGCCCAGAGGCTGGATCGTCGTTGTTCAAACGATTACATTCGACGTATAAGTTAGGTTCGGGATGCGGATGAAACCCAGTCAAGTTACAATTCGTTATCTTAGGAACTCCTGGTGGATCGGTCAATCTAAAAACACCTAAATTCTTCTCGAATTTTTCACTAGGTGAACAAACTATAGCGATTGCTTCATTCAACATGATTTGATAAGAGTTTTGCGTATGTAAATCCACAGATGATAAGAAACACGACTGTGTTGGGTGGGTATGGATCCACCCTAAAATAAATAGATCCAAGTTGTCGATGAAGTCAAACAACTTCTCTTCATTTTTCGTATTGCATGTATTCGCAGTGGAATCTTGATCTGGTATGACCAAATAAGTGATGAAAAAAGCGTTTCTGTTTAATTTCCCACATAATATTCCACAGGTTTCTAACTTCTTGGTAGTATTGCGTTTAGATATCTTAAGAAATGTGTCTATTAACTTTGGTGATATGAATATCGTTCTAAGAGGGGATCCACCTTCTGTAAAGTTTACTGTTTTGTGAACTACACCCTTCTTTTGCTGTTTAGGTTGCGTTTGAATTGCAACAGTAGCTGGTTTAGGTGACAATGGAAGTGGTGGCGATAATTGTGGCGAGGAAGGCCTTTGAGGTAAGGATGGTGGCCTTGGCGGGAGTTTGACCTCATTAAGTTGGTCGACTGAGGCGTCATGTGGGGTAAATTCTGGGGCATTCGGATAAAGTGGGATGTTGGATGGATGCAGAATTTCAAAACTTGAAAGACTATTGTTTGATAGGGATCTCAATTTCTTAGACAAGTTAGCTTCGTCCAGATTCTGATCCTTCCTAGATTCTAACTGTTTCTCTTTTAGTAACTCCAACTTTTCATGCTCTTGAGCTTTCAACTGTTGAAATCTTATATCTTGTAGCTGAATTAACTGTTTTTTTCTTCTTTCGGATTCCAAAAAGTTGTTATAATTATCGGCCAAGATCTTCTTGATCTTCTCAGCTTCCCCCATCAACTCAGGTAACGAAGATCTGAGTCTAAGAAAATCTTTATAGATAATCGCATTTTTGGAGTTCGGTTTGGTTTGGCTTTCAATTTTCAATTTTTTCACATCAGGATGGGTATTTAACTTATTGATTATCAAATCCATCGATCTGTAGTACAATATGTAGGATTCATCCAAAACGTTGTCAGCAAGGTACCATTTTGCATGCTTCAACATTCTGCTAGCAGTTCGAAGCCAGATGGCCAATGGAATCGAGTTTGAATATTCATAAGACGTCGCTTGGACAACTAGCGACTTGGGATCTGGTGGCGACGAATAGTTGTTGGAAGATATCGTTGAAGATCCGGAGAATGAGCTGTTACGTCTGGGTATCATTATTGTAGTACAACCAAAGCAATGTCTTCTTCTCCATATATGTATCTAACTCCACAGGGTTCGACCAATTGCAAATGAAATGCGTATCCCAATAGGAGAGCAATATTCTTTAATCCTGTTTCTCGTATATTTGAGTAATAATATTGGGATGAGTGAAAACCGATCGTTTCCGTAAGCTATCTCTACCTGCCAGATGATCCTATTTTGCCCTTTAATATCCTGGTGATGCAGCGGCGGACCCGCAGGATCTAAATGCGTACACATAAATAATTATGGCAGAAGACGTTAACACTCACGATTCACGGCCTACATGTTTGAACGACCTTTTGAAGTGAAGTCTCAGTTTGCAGACTAGTATAGATCGACGCGTCTATCTACCCCACAAAAACTCTGAACTCTGAACTTCTGAAGGGATTAGAAGGCTGTCCGCGGTTGGGTGAGTTCGAATCAATTACTTACTTATTACTGATCATTATCAGGATTCAAAGGGGACAGGAACAGCAAAAAAAGTTATATTTCTGAAACGATGTGACAAAACAAAAAAATTATACAAAAGAGAAATAGAACAGACGCAATGAGAATATAACTGCAGGCCTAAAACTGCCTCACTGTGAAATAATAACATGAATTTGTTTAAAACTCAAATGACGGTATAGGACACATTTCTATATATATAGTAAATAGTAAAAAAAAAAAAAGATAAGAACAAAAACACAAGGCAAAAACTCATTTACAAGTATGCAGGGATAATGTTGTAACAATAAAAAGATAAGTTGAAGCAGAAGCACAAAGTCTCTCCCATTTCATCTGAAACGAAAAGAAATCAGTTATTTTCCGACCATCCCAAACTTTCTAACTCACTTCTAACTTGGGACTCGGTATTAATCTTTAACATCTGAGTGTCTTCTAGGAATTCACCATTCTCCTTTTTAGCTTTCAATTGTTCAATGGCCCTCAATTTTTTTAACAAATTTCTGATTTTTTTCTCCTCAAAGGAAACGACGCCTCCAATCACCATGGATGATGAGGCTGCAGCTTCTGGTTGCGGGGAGTTTGAAGACGACACACCAGGAGAAGACTTTAAGTCTGTTGAATTTTCGTCTCCCTCTTTCTTGTTCTGTCTCTTCTTTCTGTTTTTAGCAGCAGCTTTGGACTCTTGTTCGGCAGCTGGGGCTAAAGGAGCACCTGGTATGGTCTTTTTTGGAGCACCAAGACCAGGAATTTTGTTGGCCATCTTGCTGAATTGCTGTGCAGCTTCTCTCTGTGCCAAAGTTCTCACCGGTTGGCTTGGATTGTTTCTAGCATGTGGCGGTCTATAAGCTCCTGCTGGTTTATTCTCTGTAGAGGACACTTTAACTTTCTTGGCCATGTGCTCAATAGCTGAGATGTGTGGCATACAACAGTCCTTCATATCCTTAATTGGAGGAAAATCGGTTAATGGCTGGTGTCTCCAGTCCACGCTGAATAGTTCGGTAAACTCCTTGACGTAACATAGAGTACCGTTCACGTACCAGATCTTGACACCGTTATCGACTCTTAATCTTGGAGACGTGGTAGCAGTTAAGATATAACGTCCGTCAGGTGACCACTTACACACAGATGTATTAGAGGCATTAAAAGAGGCAACTTTCGAAAATTTGTTTTGTCTATCATAAATTTCAACGTTACCTTGTAAGTTACCAAAACCGGCAACCAAGAAATACTTGGCATGAGGGGAAAATAATATGGTGTTTCTGGAATCAGGAGGTAAAGAATAGATTGAATTACCTCTCGCATCGAAGAATGTTGTTTGCGAAGGCATGTAACCATATATGACAGCAAATTCACGAGAAGTAGGAGACCAAGTGATATCATGAATTGGACCCTCTTTATCCAAATGAATTTTTTGATCAAAAGAACCAGAAATACCTAACAAGTATAATGTAGATTCACCATAATAAGACTTGTTGGAAGAATCAACATCAGTTGAGACCAATGCTAATATCGAAGTGCCCAAATCGTTCCATCTAAACTGGCATGATTCACCTTTGAAGAATTGCTTTTGAGAGGTTGGAGTTTTCACGTTTGGTAATGAGTAGACTTGGATATACGATGGCTTGCCGCTTGATTCTGGAATAAATATAGCAATGGAAGGATTTAATCCCGGAGACAACAAGAATGAAGCAATCTTACCGTATGATTTCACGTTCAACGAATATAGAGCCTTCTTGACTTCAGCTGCTCCCGTCTTAAAGAAATCTATTTGGTAAGTGTTGACCATTCTACACATGATAGATTCATCAGCAGTAAATTGGGGTCTCCAACCGGACTGTGACTTGTTTAGATAGGATTGTAAAAACTCGTATGTACCTTCTTTCAAATTCAACCTCCAAATATTCACATTATCTTTCCAGTTACCCGAGTCATCTTGCAATTTAGTTGGTCTAGACCAAGTTGCCAGGAAGTGTCCCTTTGCAGAGAAATGGAACTCAAAAACATCGGCAACATCGACTTTCATCAAGGTTTCACCTGTAAAGGAGTCAGTTATATTCACGAACGTCGGCTGGGTGTATGCAAATATCAGTCCATCAGGGGAGTATGATGCAGATCTGGTATCAACGGTTGGTTTTTCAAACGTTGAAACCTCAGTAAAATCGGGTTGGGCATTTACAAGCTCAACAGACCTTGACTGACGACCTATAAGAAAATAATGAAAGGGTATGTAATGTTAGTAACGTAATCTGGAATCGGGCAGCGAGCTTACAAGAGCAAAGAAAGTGAGCTATGACTGGTGGAACAAAAGATGGATTTCATCTGTAACTTCGTCAAAGATTCTTATGTGCGTTGTATAGTTCTTCATATTCTTGTAAAGAGTCGCTAAAATGGTGAGTAGTTTCAGGGAAATCAACAAGAAAAGAAAAAAGTCGGCATGTCAAAGGTTTAAGAGCCAGCATAATGTCGAGTTTGCTAAGCTGGAAAATAAATAACACATACAGTAAATCTGAGGTGTCTTAGACATTTTCTGTGTTCTATAATTATCTGTGTATCTAACCTATAAATTAAAGTGGGAACTAGGAGTTTCAGGTTGAGAGTAGAAGTCTAACAGAGTAGCACCTATATCAAAGCGTAACGATCCAAGGAGGAAATAAATCTCTGCCACCTTCGACCGACGATGTTCAGGCGATGCTTCAAAACTGGCTCAGCGCTTTCCTCGCGTGTAGCGTGGTGGTGTCAATGCTTAGGTAAGTCATCTTCTTCCTGGCTCCAGCGACCACCAGACAACTAGACATCCAGACATCCAGATTCCAGACTCAGAGGACGATGTGAATTGCAACACAGCGTTACTCGATGCAGTTATCTCCTATGATACTAGGTATGCTCTTGCCATATCAGACTGAAAAGGTGGAAGGGCTTCGAAAGCTCTGAGGCGGCTTGTCAAAGTGTTAGCTAGCAATGAGTAGTCCACGCACACATCGGCGTAGACAAACCGTCAAACCGTCAAACAGCTTGCAACTTCAAAGATTTACAAGTTAATATATAGATTAAATAATGGTGAAATATATATTGAAATAAAATCTTTTTAATTCATCAAATAATAAGTTATAAAGAATAATATCTAGCGATTGACCACCATGCCAAAGATTTTCAGAGCTTCAGGCTCGATGAATCGACAATAGATTCTTAATAGATTTATTCGTAAATCCAAGCGGTCAAAGTTGGCTTGTATTCAACTAATTCTTCCTTCTTGAACCACAAAGCAATTTCCTTGTTGGCAGATTCAACGGAATCAGAACCGTGAATGATGTTTCTACCCATGTCCAAAGCGAAGTCACCTCTGATGGTACCTGGAGCAGATTGCAATGGGTTAGTAGCACCTAACAAAACTCTACCTTGTTTAACAACGTCCTTACCTTCCCAAACAGTAGCCAAGATTGGACCGGACAACATGTAAGACAACAAGGATGGGAAGAATGGCTTGGATTGCAAGTCTTCGTAATGTTCTCTTAACAATGGTTCGTTAGCAAAGGTCAACTTGATACCGACCAACTTGAAACCCTTGTTTTGGAATCTTCTCAAAATTTCTGGGAAGATACCTCTTTGGACACCATCTGGCTTAACAGCAATGAAAGTTCTTTCGTTGTTAGACATTTTTTCTTGTAATTGACTGACGAATAAAGTGATAAGTCAAACTAACTGGGTTAAAAAAATAGTAACAGAAAAAAAGAACGAAGAGAACAAAAAAGAATGGACACTCAACGATCTCGCCAACGATGCTCGACTTCGAGGAGTCTCTTCCAAGTTCCACCCTCCGCGCCAGTCGTGAAAAACTCCACCACCAGGGCGCAAGAAAATTTTTGCTGTTCACCTGGCAGTGGTATAATGTGCTACGGGCGGTTTTATTGGCCCGCACGGGGAACTCTCAAATTCCAATTCTATGATCACGTGCGGACAATCACGTGGCAATGACAGAAAGGTGCAAAACAAGGAAACGCGAAATTCAGACTCGATCGATGCCAAAACAAAAACAAACCACAACAAAGTACTATATACATCGCTTCATGACGATTGGAACTTACTCAAGCCAATGGAAGCAGAAAAAATATTTCAAGATGACTGGTTTTAATACAAATTGGACAGATCTCACTACTATTCCGCCACTTTCGACTCCGGACCGTCAGAATATGAGGAACGACCAACAGCAACAGGATGGTAATACTGAGCATACAAATACTCTGAAGAGATCGCCTACAACTCCATTGACTCCTTCCCTTACCAGACAAAATATAATACGAAGAAAAATTGAACCATTTAAAAGTGGAATGCTGGCCGGTACAGAAGATCCGATACTAGAAAATGTTAACCCTACTCAGTCTTCAATCATCCATGTTAGAGATGCCACAAAGGCAACGATCGATGTAAACGCCACGGACACTAATTCAAATATATATGGCTTGGTTAAAGAGAACGATGAAAAGTATCTGTTTAATGTGACTCCGACAGCAAAGACTGAGACGCAGAAATTGAGTTCAACTACCTATGACATCTTTAATCACACTGAAACGTTTCTTCCGAAGAGATCGAAGGACTCAATTAATGTAGCACATTCTCATGATGAACATAGATTGAAAGAAGTTATGAATAACCCCGATACTCAGCTGAATTATAAAGAAACTCTAAAGGAAAATTTTGTAAAAAAGATAGTGCTTGAAAAGTCCAGGTGGCTGAAGGACAAACAGTTGGAGAATATGAAGAAAACAATTGAGTTCTTAGAGATTGAAAGAGAACTTGAATTGCGATTTAGAGATTGATTTTACTGAATGGGTTTTTGGAACCGTTGATTTTGGCATTGGGTCGGTTTTATTTTCTTATTTTATTAAAAATTTATATATTTCATCATATGTTAACTTGGTTGTAACGTTGTAAACTTTAAGAGATCTAAATTGTCTGGGTTTTCAACCCGTTCAGGCAACGGGAATGGATCGTACCATGCGGTTTCTATCACGTTTTTGTTGCTCGAAATGTTTTTCCTTTTGCCCCTTTTTCCTCCCGAAAGACAAGCATGAGACCGACAGAACCCAGATCAGATTGGACACCCTTCAATTATGCAGATTGACAAGGATCTCGCCATTAGCACTTCTTTAGATGCAGATACCGATGATCTTGCGGAGCAACGGATAGGCGAACAAAGTACTCAAGGGGATCAGGCAGAGCAATCGAACAATGAAGCCCAAATGTTATTGAGCCGACTATTGAAAACAATTGAGTCCGACTCAAGTTTAATAAATCCATCGCTGAGTGAATTTATTGAACAAAACAAGGCAACCGTAGAAAAATTTAAAGGCTTATCCTCTTTTGATACTGTTCCTGTTTTTAATTGGGATAGGCTGTCCACCGAGTTTGATGCCATCTACAACGAGTACACCAATGGGATGAGGGACGCAATTCAAGATTTTGAAAAGCTCGACACCGTAAGTATTTTGCCAAAGAGCATTTAAGATCATGTTATCAACTATTACTAACGGTGCTTCTTGATTTATAATCGCATTACTCGCTATTAGACTAGGCTAATTTGGCAAGACGCCGCCCATAAGATCGATGGTGACCGTGCTACCAAAAGACTCAACCAAATAGAAGAGTGGTTTACCAACATCGAAGGTTACCTGGAGCAAACACGACAAGAGCTGTTTTCTTCTGTATCTGTAATTAAAGCCACTTTAAGAAAGTGGGATGCTGTAAGAATCGGAGAGAAGGATTTTGACTGTGCTACGCTACCCGGAGAAGGGCAACGAGATGACCTTCAATGAAGCAGAGATAAAATTCTTGTGGGAAATTTATCATCTGACTTCAAATAAGAAAATAGAATGCTTATATCTTTTTTTTTTTGTTTCATTTATACAAGTGTATTTATCGAGCAAATTTGCTGCCCTCCCTCCCTCCCATGGTTGACATAGATGGCTTATAATATGTTGCAAATTCTCCCCTCCCCTGCCCCCACTGTAAATGTAATTTGCAAAGTGAAGATGCTTATCTCAGCCGTCAGCTATCGATCGCCAACAAAAACGGTCACCGCCAGGAAGAGCCGATCGACCTCATCGGCGCAACAAAGCGGAGTGGCTCGTGAGCAATGAGCATGCAAACAACTGCTGGAGTCACCTTCTTTGGACCACTCCCAGTCCATGGGTAGTAGATCGTGTTTACTTTTCGTTGCTTTTTGCCTCCATATTGATATCCATAACACAAGTGGCACTTTATTTGGTTATACCTCTCATAACTGGCAGCCACTACCTTGTCCATTCTAGAGTCTCACTGAAGAACAATGGATTTTAATTTGAAGCTAATAGCAGATTTGGATACTGTTCATGACTATCTCAGAGGCATTCTGTGGACTATTTTCTTTACAAGACTTTTTGGGTCTATCAAGCCGGATGACAACAGCAATTTTTTAGATATACCGTACCCCACAACATCATATCCTGAATTGGAAAACCTGATAGAGTCAAAGATAAGTGCCATCTTGGACGGCGTTTCCACCATCTCAATAAATCAATCGCAGTTTAATCCTGACAAACTACTAAATAACAACTTCCAAGAAAATGCAGATGCCGACAACAGCAGCGAGGAATTGTTCTATAAATGTGTGATGATTATAAAATTTTATGAAAGATCAATAGTGGTAAGCAACCCTGATATACAATCATCAACGAAGCTCTGGAGTCAGTTCAATACCGAATCGAGATCCACATCGAGACCAGATTCTGATACGTCTCTTGTATCTCTATCACAGCAAACGCAAAGCAATACAAGAAAATATATAAGTTGTTGGGAAAAATGGATCCTAAACATAAACATCATAAACAACAGAAACCTTAAGATGACTCAGTTGAATAACAGTTCCAACAAATTGGATTTATATAAGGACGATTTTGAGAATAATCTATTCACCATAATTGACTTTGTTGATACAAATAAGGATCACATACCTGCAGTGCAATCTATAGACAAATCACCTTTTCCATATAAGATCTTGTTTGCTTTGAACACGCACGATGCAAACTCTTTAAATCCAGGTTTTACCAGATTTGAGCTACCGAACGGTAATATTAATGACGCAACCAAATATATAGACAACGAAGACAGATTATCTGATGATCAGCAGGACATTCTGGAGTACATCACGACCACCGAAGCAGGAGATGTCATAATGAGCACATCATCGAACAATAATAACTACGACAACGGACAAAATTATAGTGCATTTAATTCAGGAGAAGAAATGTTAAGAAACGGGTATAAATTTATTAGAAAATTGCTTGATTGATTAGCGGGAAACGGAGAGCATTGTTTGTTTTTGTATTTTTATTTTGAAATAACAGGGAGAAAAACGAACTGGTCGGCATATAATAACTTTTATGGAATAACATGACACACCATTATAATGGTTAATATTTAGTTGTATATAATCTTTGCTTTATAGTATTAATAGTTAAAATAGTCGTAAAAAAAGTATAAATTCCAAGTCAAAATCATAAATTCGCCTGGTTTAACCCTTTTTCTCCTAAAACCAAAATGCAATCACCGTCATATATAAGTTTTCCATTTTCCCTATTTAACCCTAGTTCGTTGTTACAGTATTGAATAACCTCTTGGTTGTAGGAACCTGGTTGAAACCAAACTCCATGGATCAAATCTTTGTAATCCTTCAAGCTTTGCATATTTTGTAACGAAACTGGTGGAGGAGTTATGACGGATATGCATATACCGTATTGCATTATATCAAGCTTTGACTTTTGCATTGTTCCAACAATATAAGATACAACAGAAGGGAGAGCGTCTATCTCGCAAACTTTTGCTGAAGTGGGATTTATTGGTACACCTTTCAAGTTGTGAGAAAGATACCAACGTAGGACCTTGAATCCGAACTTCGACGGAGAATTCGATGCACCCACAACGAGATACGCTCTTTTACTGTGATTTTGAAAGAAATTGGTAATTGCCTTGGACATTAGCTATTTGGATTTCCACCTTCCAGAATTGGAATAAAGGAATCAAGGGCAAAAAGGTAATTATAACCCCTCCATCTATATAAGTACCGTGCAATTAGTAACCGAAATTTGTTTTGCAAACTAAAAATGATGCGGCTCAACGATTGGGGATCTTTCTTTTGCATCACGTGATCAACCATCTTTTGTTTTTTGTGAGATGTTGAGGAAGAGAAATTATAAGTAACTGCAACCTTCTCAAAGACACCGTTTGTCTCCGAGTAGACGGGAATCATCTTTATCCAAACAGATAGGCAGTATCTTTTAAGTTGTAGCTAGGGCTTTTATGAATAGTATGTCAGCAAAAAAGGATGTTCCACTGTCAGCCGTAACAGCAGGGAAGAGGCCAATCCTTCCCAACCCAATACAACAGAAGCAAATAAATCTCGAAAAACGGAACGAAAAGGTCACATCAACGATAGTCAGCGACGATTCTAAGGAAAGAAGAACGAAAGCATGCACAAGGTGCAGGAAATCCAAAGTGAGATGCATCAAGATAGGTGATGATCAAGCTTGTAAGAGGTGCAGGGCCCATAATCTCTCATGTGTATATGAGTATAAGATTGCCAGTTACAAGATTGTCAGCGGGGATGAACCGAGCGCTTGTGCAGCAAAGGACCCGAGCCCAACCCTTATACCTGGATCAGGCAATAGCATTCATAGCCAGATAGGCTTACAAGGGGTGAAGGATTCTCAATCTGATGGTTTGGCTTTCCAACCAAACAGAAACGCAGCGAGTTCCAACAGCTCATCACTCTTGGGATTGCTTAACCCTCTGCCAGTCACACCAACGCCCCCACCAGAAACTTCAAGTGTTGTTCAATATTCACAATCTGATATATTTTGTCCTTCTCCGGTAAAGCAGTCTGCAGATTCCGTGGTTATTCATCCCAATGAGTCTGTGCGGCATCACCCAAGTTCTCCGTCATCAAGTATACAAAAGATCACACCTCCTTCCACTACACCCACCTCTGAACATGGAATGATTGATAGAAAGTGGGAGGAGTCTGTTGAAAATAGATTATCTAATTTTGATTCCAAATTAGTTTCAATTTTAAATCTACTCAAAGATCAAAACCAGAATCTGCGTCAACCACAGCAACAACAGTACTCAAAGCAGAGTTTATTATCAGACGTGGCTCACCTTCCTCAATTGTCACTTCCTCCCCTGGGAGGCTCTCAATTTGCGAATGATCGTAACCAGCTTACAGAGGGACGATATGGTGATGAAATAACGAACGGAATGAAAAGATCCTTTGACGACGAAATTGTTGGACAAGAGCTAAAAAGGGCTAGAATTCAAGATTATGAACTCAAAAATGATTCCCAGTCGCTAACTATTGGTTCAGCTTCTAATAGTGTAACGTCTTCTAAGATAACCAAGATTGATCATATCTTGGATAAAGATGAAGCACAGGAATTATTTAAGTATTTTGACTCCAACATTTCACCACAATTATTTGGCTTTAATATTTCGAATTATTCGGTCTCCGAGTTATGGGACAACTGCCCTCTGTTGGTTGCCACGATATGTGCAATTGCATCCATTCATCATCCGCTTTTGGGCCACCTATTCAAGAACTTGGAATCATTTATCCATCGGTCAAGCCAACGGCTACTGTTCAAATCACCAGCTAACGAACAGGAGGCTTTTAATACAATTCTTGCATTATGTTTCTGTGGATTTTGGTTTCAAGAGAACCAAATGTTTACTGGTCTAGCACTACAGTTGGCTAAGACTATGAATTTAAATAAGCCAAGTCACAGAAGGAATTCGTCAATTTCTGAAAAGAACAGGTTGAAACTATGGTATCTACTGTACATTTTAGATGGACAACAATCACTAGTCTTCAACCGACAACCGTTAATTGATTCAAAGGATCAATCCTTGGTACAAAGCAGAAAGTTACTTCTACATTCTCCATCTGTTATGGGCGAAGAAGAGTCTTTGGAAAGGTTGGATGAAATCAACGAAAAAGGTGAACAGAAGGAAAATCAGGACGCCAATACCCCAATCCCTAAGACTGCTACTTACTCTGATATGAGACTCGTGTCTCAAGTTGAATATAATCAAGCAGTGAGCAATGTATTTATTGGCGAAGCGTGGGATTTGTTGACGCCTGCTTCATTTGGATTGCCCTTTAAAACAAATCTGGAACTAGATAAATGGATGGTTCAATGGACTGTTTTATTATCCCCCTTTGGTAACAATCCTATATGGTCTTCAAAATCAACGTTGATCTATTACAACTTTGCCAAGATGCACATCAATTCATCTGCGGTCCGAAAACTACACTCAGATGGTACATCATTGCCGAAGTTGGATGAAAGTCAGATTGCGGAGGTAATGAACGATGAAGACTATGAAGTCGATTGTGATACGTATCAAGAACAGCAGGTTTCCAATAAACATGAATTCAACCGGGAATCGCACACCAATGTTGACTCCGACCTATCTGACTCTGATAATGATGATGAAAATGACGACGATGCCATAGCCGTGGAAATGTCGCCTCAGCAGAGTAAAAAAGTCTCGACTGAATTGTCTATATCAGCTGCTGAAACGGTGCTAAATATTGTTTTAAATGATGCAGACATCTTATCGGCATTGAAGTACGTTCCAATCCACATTCACATTATGTTGTACTATGCCGCATTGCTCATATTAAATCCGCCTGCCTATTTAGAAGCTGACAACAAAAAGTCATTTGAAGATTCACTAGCATCCATTAAATTGGTTAAGAAACTACGTGCTATAATTTTGGTGAATGGTCCAATTGACCAGAAATTCTCTGACAAATTGATTGACGCAATAACGGGGATGTTAAAAAACAAAGTCAAAACATTGAGAAAGGAGATAGAAGATGGTAAGCATGCCCATTCTGAGACCATGATTAATAAATTGGATGCAATAATGAGCCGTGACGAAAGCTACGTGATCCAGTCAAAGAAGACTCAAAAGATTGTTGCGTGGCCAGGTCTAGATCACGGGCATCCAAGCAAGAGCTAAAATTGTAGGTATGCGGGCGCGCTTGTGTATATTATTTGGTATCAGATTACCAGTACCCTTTTTGTAGCATTTGTTTATATTTTTATATACCCACTTAATTCAAAGAAAAACAGCAATCAATATATTTGGAAATCTTTGATATCTCAATATGCTCCCCTTAGTGCCTGTTAAGTTTAACAAAGACGAAAAATTGGATGCTCCTAATATCAATGGCGTCGACTGGGATGGTGTTTCCAAGACTGTTGTTAGGGCGCCTCAAATAATTAAAAGCAAACTTAACTTGTACGATAAGATATCTGATCCTGAATTTGCAAGCCTTGTTGATGCAGTTAAAGGACTAGACAGACAGTTTGAAAAGCTCCAATCTTCTTTGAAGAAAAACAGAGTTTCACTATCCCTATTGTTGAAGCATTGTACTGAAATTGGTGGAGTAATTCAAGAAATATCTGACCCCAAGTTAAATGCAACTGATCCGGTTACTAAACAGCAAATTCATTTAGCTGATAAAGTTGGAATTTATTTGACAAATCATCGCTCACTGCAACCAGCGCTTGCCGAAGAATTGAAGCTGTTCGAAGAAAAATTAGGAACTCATTTGAAGACTGTTTCAAAACATATAAAATACGTCAATAGAGCGATCAAAGAGAGATATTATGCGAATCTCGATTATGAGAAATACACTTTGGAAATCAAAAAGTTAAACGAAAAGACAGATTTAAGTCTGAAGGAACACAAAAGAAAGTTTGAGGCTTTGAAGAAGCTTGACGAAACAAGGGACAGATACGAGGCTTTGAACGATAGATTAAAACATGAGATACCTGTTTTCATGCTTATTGTTTCTAAGATTGTGGAGCAGCTATTTGTAATGCTTTATTTTTCTACTTTGAATATATACTACAGGTTGTTCAAAAATTTACACGACATTGCACAAGAGTTTGAAGTGGATTTTGATAATGAAAGATTGGATTTCGATTATAGTGCAATGAAAACTAAGTTTCATGACTCGTTTGATTCGGTGAGCCTTAAGGTTGACCGATTCCAAATCGTTAATTTTAACCGGATATCGCTGAACAAACTTGAAGCCAAAGTATTGGAAGCCAGTGCTCCATACCAAACTTGTCATGCTCTTTATAGTTTTACAGGGGTCCAGCCTGATGATCTAAGTTTTGTTACCGGTGATTCGATCAAAATTCTAGACAAGACTAACCCGGGTTGGTGGAGAGGAATGAACCTGAGGAATGGGTGCGTTGGAATATTCCCATATAATTACGTGGAAATAGATGATTAACATATTTGTGCTAGAAAAAAAAGTTTTTTTAAAGGAGATGGTTCTATAAATTTTTGTATTGCCTCTAGGCCCTGGAGGCACCGAAAAGGATTCGAACAAATAGAACAAAACATTTGGTAACTGAACGTATAAAATGATTCTCATCAAAATGCCACGTAGTGGCACCAATTCATAATAAATTTGAACAAGAAAACATTCGATAATAGAGTACTTTAGAACAGTTGGTAGTAAATAAAAATTGGTTTCTCACATACTGATGACCTGTCTACCCTTAGATTTTCCTGAGGTTAAAAGTTCGAACGCCTTGGGAAAATCCTCAAATTTGTGAGTGCTGATAATTGGCCGGACCAAACCTCTAGCAACCATTTCCATTACTTGTTTCTGCTCCTGCATAGTACCCCAAAATGAGCCAACAATCTTGAGTTTTCTGGCACCTAAATCCAACAGACCGAAGGTCGCCTGTTTTTGTCCCAATCCAACCGGTTTAATGGTAGCACCTGACTGGGCATACTCCTGGCATATGTTAAAAGTTGATTGAATGGCCACAAAGTCAAAGCAGGCAGCAAATGACATCTTTGGAACATCAGAAGCATGAATGTCAGTGTAAAACTCATCAGCACCAAACTCATCAGCAATACTCTTCAACTCTTCTTTTCTGTCGATACAAACAACGTAAACATTATAAGTCTTTAAGATTTGTAGCGCACAAGATCCAACACCACCTAGACCAATAAGCAAAACTCTATCAGATGGATTTAGTTTGACGGTGCTTAGGTATGGTGTTAAAATTGCATCAGATGCAACAGCAGCTTCCTCAAACGTAAGATTTTCCGGGATAGGAATTAGCTGAGCTGGGTGATTAATTATCATATACTGTTCAAAACCCCCATTGATACCGAGTCCGTATCTTCCAGTGATATTGGTACACATGTTTTGTTCTCCCCTTTGGCATGCATCACAACGCATGCACGAGTTGAGAGCGTGAACAGCAAATCTCCCTCCAACAGGGAATTCGTCTTTGGAAACTAAAGGGCCAACTTTATAAACTTCACCTGCAATTTCATGGCCCATCGCAAAAGATTGTCCATAAGTATTTAAAGTTCCATCTAAGACGTGAACATCCGATAAGCATAAACCTGCAGCACGAATCTTCAACAAAATTTGGTCCCCTTTGGGCTCAAGCAATGGAATTTCTTTTAGTGCTAATTTACTCTTGCCTGGTTCAAAACAGTAGCCTTGTTGTAACTTAGTTGTCATTGTCTGGTTTGGTAGAAAAGTAAGTTTCGTGTAATAATATGAAAAATGTGGTCAATGGCTTTTTGTTTAATTGATCTTACAAACAAACAAAAGAAAAAAAAATGCTTCCTAGAATATAAGAACAGAGAAGTGCAGTTTGTTGAATTTATATAGTACTATCCGGAAATTCCATCGGAACGAAGCAGTAAACCCGAACTCGAGAGAACATGTGTGGGGGATACGGCCTGAAAAGGCAAGAACCTGTAACATCCCGTAACTGGAAAGGGCCCAAATGAGGTCGGAGTTACGAAATAGTTCTGTGCGAAAACAGGATCACGATTAATCCATATCTGAAGCTATTATTACCTATATAGTATGTTTTTTAAATCACCAATGGCAATTTAAAGACAACAGAATATTTAGTCGGACACCGGGAATATGATTACAAGTCCTCTAATATTAACTTGCCGAGATAATAATCTCCAGGTCCGAAAGAGCCTTGGGCCAATCCAATGGGCATATTCATACGTGACATTGTTAACATAACACTTCTTAACCTACAATTGCAATGTTGTTGTCTAGGATATGCAATTTACCAGAATCACAAGAACAGAAATGATCAAAAATTTCGTGGGGAAGATGAATGCGTTGCGGGTGGGGTATACGGTATACCCCAGATGAGACCCCTCCCTCGGGCAGTTGCGGATCTGCGGCCAGTCAGCCGTAACTTGCCCAGTAAACGGGGTCCTCGGTTGCCCCTGGGTCCTAAACTTCGGTGCAGTGCAGAGGCTACCGCTTTCAAAAACGGTGTGGAAATCTTAATATACTTTACAAACTATAACAATTATATGAATGTTTATATATATCCTCAAACCTCAAGGAGCCCGTTTTGTGGTATACATCTCCGTGTTAACCATGGAGTTGCAACCATGGTGTTTCTAATACTCGTCTCTTTTTTTCTTTTTTCCAAAAACCTTTTATTATATATATCTGAATAAGTGAAGTTTATGTAATGCTAATACCTATAATTTCAAGCTTTCCCGGACATAATCTCCGATTTGAGCACCACTTCATCGATGGTGTCTTCGCTTGATGATTCCGGTGTCAAGTTTGAACGTGGGCCGTGATAGAATTTATACTTGTAAGCGAAAAAGTAAGCGAGGGATAGGATCCAACAGCCACATGAAATTACAACCGTGTAGTTCATGGTTTGTTTTGTCACCTTTTTATTGGTTGGGAACATGCACACAATTATGACGAAGAGACCCCAAGCAACCGATATCCATGATAAGATCGGCGACAGAATATCGCCAAGGTAAAACTTGCCAGGTCTGAATCTTTCTTTACCACTGGTTAACCTTAGGAAAATTGGTGTGATCCAACTGAGATAACCACCCGTAATCGATAGACTGAACAACGCACTACCGGCAGTAGTACCAGCCAAGCTTAAGCAACCTAGCATTAATGAGACTATTCCAGAAAAGATGACAGCTCTAATTGGAGCACTTGTTTTCTTGTTAACAACTTTAACGATTTCGTGGAAAGGCAAACCATTGTCCCTTGCAAAAGCCCAGATTTGTCTAGACAAAGCTGTCAAGATTGAGGCAGCACACAACCATTGACAGACACAAGTTAATGCTAAGATTCCGACTGTCCACTTCTTTCCTAAGCTATCGTATATAACTTGAGCAAATGGGACACCGGTATCACTTGCCAAAATTCTATCAACATCTGTTCTCATGCACGCAACCAAGCAAATGACACAAAACCAACCAATAAAGCCGACAGCAAACACCGATGTGAGGATGCCCAACGGAACGCCAAAGGATGCATTTTCACATTCTTCTGCACAGTGGACGCATGAATCAAACGAGCCGGTAGTCCAAACTGCGGTCATCATCCCCATCATAAACGTCCATCCCTTTGGCCAATCACTATAATTCTGAACGGTTGCAAAAATGAATTTCCCGTCGTTGAACTCACCGCTCGATCTAGCTGTGCCGATAGGCAAAGCAATAAGGAACATTATAAATAATATGGTATTTAAAATACAGGAAATGGTTTGCAATTTACCACTGGCTCTTGCGCTCAAACAGGTACCAAACATTTGGCTCACGATACATGCGGCAAAAACGGCGTATGTTCTAGGACTGGTGATTTCAAAATTACCATCTTTTTGAACGTAGACTGCTGCCATGAGTTGTTCCGCATTACCATATGCAACAGAAACAGCACTGGCACATAAGGACATAGAGTTTGACAATCCAATGACAAAAGATAATGGAACTCTTATGTTAGCTGGAGCGTAGTAGTGTGTCCAATAGTACAAGCCACCAGAAGTTGGAATGGAAGAAGCAAGTTCACTCATGGACACAGCTATAATAAAAATGAGGACACTTGCAATGCCCCAAGCCCAAACATAACCAGCTGGCCCACCTAAGTTACATTTTTGCAAAGCAAGCAAAAAAAACGAGTTAGTATTATTTCCTGGAAGATAAAAGAAAGTCAATCAGTTGTTCGTTTGTTTGAACTTACATGTCAATCCCACATTAGTCATTGACGCAAGCCCTGGTATGATTCCCATAATAGAGTATGATATACCAAAAACTTCATATGTTTTAAAACTTCTTTTCAACTCTTGCTTGTAACCAATCTCTGCCAATAAGTCTTCATCACCAGAGGCCAAACGGCCATCGATTTCTCGAATCTCTGACTGTTGAGATCTAATTGCTGATAGTCTTGAATGGACCTCACTAATTGCCGACATCGATAAAATATATATTAAGATCTAAAGGATGTAAATATTAAGAGGCACCGTAAAGGTAAGGATCAATTCAGACTTTTCGGAAATTTACTTCTAGAGATCAACTAACATTTTATATAAAAAAGTCACAGAAAAAAGAATAGATTCAGGTCACCAAACTTGGGGAAACAGATTATTAAAACTCGGGTAACGTTATCAGGCGGCCGAAATGGATTGATAATGATTCGTATTAACAAATAATCGTTAGGGATAGGTACGATTAAAATTCCTTTCATTTAGCAAACGCCTTGGATATCCAATGATGTATTTGGAAGTAATGCTTCCCTTTCTCGGCTGCACCTCCTGTGCTAGGAAATCATGTTGGCAAACTCCTCATCCGCCAGCAACATATTAGCCAGATGTGCATCGCTCCAGTGAATTTGCTTTGACGGCACCTTATCACGATCCCGTACACATACGTGTTAGGGTAGATCTTGGTTTTGATGTGGAGTAGTGTAGTTTGTTCCCCTCGTTTCGTGACTGCAATATGACTTGGCGAAATCGAGTTTAGAGTATAGCATTATATATAGCGGGCATCATCTGTCACAACGGCTGTCCCGCTCATGGTGGGTGTTGCGCCCGCATTCGACCCTCTAGTGTCCAATTCCTCGAAGACAATATTATTTTAGCAGCACTCAATTAACGCCGCCGCCCGGCGGCCCTCTTGCCTCTAGCCGGCCCTCTTCAGACTTCGGCCAATTCTTCTTGCCGAGGGAAACCACAAAGAATAACGTCTCCGCCAGTCTGGGCAGCGAACGCCGCACGTCACATGGAGCTCCCGCCACAGGACAAACTCCCTCAGGGCTGTGCCTGGCAGGAGCGATCACATATATATATATATATAGATATAATTACAACTTTTAGCATGCATCCCTTTCTGTCTCGCAATCCTGTATAATCTTTGATTTGCAACATATCGTAGTGGCTTCTTATCAAACAGCCTAAAGCCTTATAATTCCCTCAGTTGTTTCCCCCTTTCTCTTTAGAGCAAAGTTCAAACCGTTTAGCACCAACCAGTCATGGGCAAATACGAAACATTCGCTTACTTGGCCAATAATTTCGAACACCGCAAATAAGACGCCCTGCAAGTATAGATAAACTTTGAAAATTCATCCGGCAGCGGAATTCTGCCAAAGATGACTTTTTCCAGTCTAATTTATGCCAGTATCCTGCGTGTCTTAGCTGTTGTTATCAATGGTTAAGTAACAAAAAGCCATCTAATACTGATGATAACTTCCAGACAATTAATGCAAGACAATTAGGATATGACAGATTCGTTTTCCTGGACCTCCCTTGAATGGAAAGGAACGTTTCTCTCCCTCTGCTTCCTTGGCACAGCGCAGAAGACTATCTCTGGCAACAATCACAAGAAGCTATGCTTTGGCGGTTACAACCACAGGAAGAACGTAATTCGCCATCTTTAATCAATAAACTGTTGCTGATAAGCTTTGAGCTTGCAAGGTACTATTACCTCCATTCTTAATCTTAATAATTATTAATAATACTGTTGTAATGGTTTTATCATTTGAAACGTTTTTAATCTCCCTCCCCTTCGGGCTTCGAGCAACCGGAAGAATATATATTAAACAACCCCTATATGGTGAGTAGCATGGTCCTAATATATATGGTTATTTGTACGGCGAATATTTAGCTTGTTTTCGTATTACTCAGCAAATCATCTCAAAAAGACTTATTTATTGTGACAGTAGCTCGAAAAGTTAATTGGTATACCTTACCACATTTAAGCTGGTAATAAATCAAATCCTATTTTAGTCCCTACAGCCAGTAGCGTCTTTAGTAATATGGAAGTCCTTTCATTGTAAGAGAGAAAGATAAATGTAAAGTGAACAGAAAACAGTAAAATAAACAAAAACAAAAACAAAACAGTGGGAAGTAATAAAAAAATATAGATAAAGTCAATGAATCACAATCGCCAAAGCTGATTCATATCGCTTAAAATGAAGTAAAATATGAATTAAGAAAAAACAGTATAAAAAACGAAAAACTCGATTTAAATAAATTATAAGACGCATGCTCGCCTATCCCTATTTAAACAGCATAACTTTAGAGACAAGTTTAAAGATCGACAAGTCCAAGTTTAATCTAAGAAAAACTAATAACAATTAGTACTTCTCATAAAACTTTAGCCTCTTAAGAACTATCATTATCGTTATGCAAGGTGAAGCAAACAACAGCACCCTCTTATGCATATAAACGAATATTTTACTCAACAGCATCTGACAACACAGATTCAAATGAATAAGGTTGATAAGCAACACCCTCACCTTCAAAGAACTTAGACATAGATTCAACCCAATGTAATCTTAAGGAATGTAACATAGCTGAAGTACCTTCCATAACAACTAAAATACAAACGGTCAACACAAACCACATGCCAAACATAAGGTAGGTGAAGATCGCTCCTCCGATACCAGTAGAACCAAACGTTCCACCAATCGTCATAGACCATAGAACGGACGATAATTGCGCATGAGCCAACGACAAAGCCCACAATCTTAGATAGGATGCAGTGTGCGAAACACAGTTCAAACAGAATTCGATGGTGTGAATGACTTGATGAATCATGACATCTCCAAATGTGTGAGGTTCATGTTCTTCGTCATCTTCTAAGTTCAAGTTCGATAGCAAGTTGTTGTTTTCATCGGATGTAGAAGTGGCATGGTCTGGCAAAGCATCATAGTGTTCACCTCCCTCGTGGGTATATTTGAAGTGAAGAGGCTTAATCAATAACAAACATGGAACACAGATCAAAGCAATTAACAATAAGAAGACTTGTAACTGAGCTTGACCAGGATATAGTTGTTCTTCAATTGAACCTGGTGCCAAAAACATATTAATTAGCATATTCAATAAACTTGGAGCAGGCTTTTCAATGGCAATCCAATCAACGGTCCACTTGTAAACAATACAAATCGACAAGTAACCAAAAATACCCTGCATGAATAAGAGGCCAGGGATGAAGTTACCCACGATATCGATAGTAGACTTGAAATGGATAGCATTCACTAATGAGAATATGTATGAGTAGGACATGTGGATGAAACCCATTAAAATCGACAATTTCATCTTATACGAGTTGGAGAATAACAAGGCATTTTCAGTTCCATGCCATGCTGGATCCATACCAATTGGATAAACACCAACTTGGTGAGCAGCAATTGGTTCACCTTCTTCCCATTTTTCAGGCCATGCCCAGCCAGACTTAAACAAGGTCATCGAAATCGAGAAGATATCGTTATATAGGAAACCAGTGTACATTGAGAACGAACCCATTAACAAAAGAATGTAACGACCCGTGTATGCCATGTCGAAGATCTCGTCTCTCTTCATTCTACCAATCACTTTTTCATTCAAAACTAGCATTAAGGCAGCCAAAAACATGATGAAACCATGTCCTAGATCACCAAACATGATAGCAAACATAAATGGAAAAGTGGCAACCGTTGGTAAAGCTGGGTTAACTTCACGGTAAGTGGCCACACCATACGAATCACACATAGCTTGGAAGGCTGCAGTAAATTTATTGGTCTTGTGATACGTTGGTGGAGTTCTAGTTGTCTCTATAGTATTCACAATAATTGGGAATGATGACTCTTCGTTGCTAGAAAACTTGATAGATATTGCTTCTAGCGAAGCTTTCACCTTTAGTAAAGTGTCTGTAGGGACCCAGCCTTCACCAATCAAACATTTACGGGTCAAATCATAATAACATTTGTTCATCACGGAGTAGACCGATTTCTCAAGTTTGATGCTGTTCCACCAGTTATCCAATTCGGAAGCGATAGCACGTAATTCGGTCTCGACGGCTCTATCTGTGCTTTCTAAAACGTTGGTAACATCGGCCAACTTATCGTTGATTTCAGATTTCTGTTGAGTTCTTCTCTTGATATCTTGATCGACAAAGTACAAGTTCGCATCCAAGGATTCACAAATCTTTCTGACTCTTTGTAATATGACTTCACCATGAGTAAAAATGATAAAACTACTCTTGTCGACGAACTCTTTGGCCTTTGGATCGAACATTTTTTGTTCAATCTCAGTAGTCTTTATAAATAAGTTACCTCTTAGAACTCTCCATAAAATCTTTTCTAAAACGTCAACTTTGCTTCTTGAAATAACACCCGTAATGAAGTTTGCATCGTGAACGCCTCCGGTTTCAAGGAATTCAACTTGTTGTTCGTCTGTTAAATCAATTAAATCAGGAGTAATTGTGCGTTGAAAATACTCATCGGTAGCATTTAACACTTGTTGGTACTGTTTCAAATCCATCTGTCTTTTCAATAGTTCATCTGAAGCTGTAGTGAGCTGGCTAATTCTGTCCTCTAGCAGTTGAGCATTTGAGACAAATTCGTCTAATTCAAACGTTTTCAAAATGCTGTAAGTGGCATCTTCAAACAACGTTTCCTTCATTTCAATTTCTTTCTTATCCATTTCAGATTTCAAGAAACGATATTGTCTTTCAACGTTGTCGAGTCTTCTAATTTCGTTAACAAAAGATCTTTGAAATTGATTGACCTTCTTGTTTAAATCCCTGAATTCAACCACACCTAGGGAGCCCAAGGAGTAAATGGATTCTCTACTGATTTCAGTTGGAATATATAACTGAATCAAAGTCATTTCCGCCGAACCTATATTATGCAGTCACATTATTTGTTAGTAATTTAAGTCAATTGAAGTGCGTATCATACTGATTGTAGTTTTCTATAGTGACAAGTGAATCAAACTTACGGAAAATTGCTTCTGGTTCATCAGCCATCTTGTTACGATTGAACGAATAATAAATCCAATTGAATCGAGAGCTATTCTTTAAAGCAAAGTGACTAAACAATGATCGCTAATAATCTGGATTTAGTCTTGCCAGAGTCTATAAGAGATGACTTGTATGATCTCTCAAGGTGTAATTTGACAGTCTACGATGGCTCACACAAGCTGTCCAGTGTACTGTTGGTGCTGCTCCTGCTGCACACAGGCACATCTACTCCAAGCGTGCTGCATCTTTGTCGGCACGCTTCTTATGCTGGCAGAATCCAATTTCCTTTTTGGGCTAGGTTCGCCCCCGCGTGTGTACGGGTGAACCCGGATCGCGACCTCCCTTTAGTTGCATGTAAGGGTAACTTCGTCTGGCTCCCTTTTCCTGTCAGTAATGATATCAGTGCTAAAAGTGACACTACAGTATGTTGAAATATGTAATTTCATAATTAGGTAATAGAGATTACCGACTAGTGATTAAGTAATAAGTTCAACAATAGGTCTATCTGACAGCCTTATATTTTTATAGGAATATGTATAGAGTTATATATATTGGTCATAACTGGGGTTATGATGGAATGTATGACGCGAAGTGCATGTGGGATGTCCATGGGATATATGAGAGATGTATTCAAGCGATGAAGAATGGCATAGGTGATTGAGTCAGAAAATTAGGAGAAGACAAATAGGGGAAACACTATGGAACCTACGCCTTTGGAAGCCCGTGTGCGGTTTGTAGGGTAACTCCTAGGGAAGCTTGTTTGACAGAGTCGACGTCGAGCGTACCAGACATGTTTATAAGAGATAAATAATCATATGTATTCTATGTTACCGAATTAACTGGAAGGTTAATCAATAAAAAAACACACCGAATTCTTTACGAATTTATTACTTCCTTTTTCACAATACGCTTTATGTAATACACGGTAGAAAGAAAGCATATTTTAGCACAGTATATTTCTCAAATCAGAGACCTTTTTGTAATACTTGAAAGATGCAATTAAAAAAGTGATAGAGCCAGAGATGGCAAACATTGGACTTTGAAACATTTACACAAGTAACTCCCATTGTTTTTCCTCATCTCTGGGGAGATGCAAACTTAAATAGGGGAACAAAACTGGAATTTTAGTTATAATTACCATTAAAGCTTTGCGTAGAGCTACGGTTGTTTGTTCTTTATTCTTGTTTTTGTTTAGAGGAAACAGGAATTGCAAGCCTACATTGACTAGGTCACATTTTAAGAAGTTTGAATACCTTGGGAGTTCGTCAATCTCGCCTTCGCCTCACTCGACATGTCCCTCTCGACGTCATTCAAGTCCGGTCTGGCAAGTTTGGATTCAGGGTTCAAGTTCAACGCATCGACACCGGCAACAGAGCCTTACTGGATGGTGTTACCGGTCAACTTCAAGTCCGAGTCGTCCAAGTGGTCGGCTACAACTGTTGGTACCGTTCAGCGCACTGTTTGCTCGTTCTGTTCATGAGAATGCTGATCGAGTTCCATTGGCTCAGACGTAACCGCACCAACTCCAGCAATCTCGCATCGTCGGCTCTTGTCCAGTCGATCTTCTTTATCGTTGGGTTCAAGTATTCTTGTCATCTAAGCTTGCACTGTTTGGCTGTTAGCTTGAATATTAATTGAACTGTGTCGTGACCACCATAATTTAAGGTAATTTATTATTTAGCAAAAAAGGATGACAAAGTTGATCACTCTTCGGAAAGCTCTAGGACATTATCCAAATTTACGAGCTAGAAACGTATTTGAAGAAAATTGCATATATACTTACGCATAATTTAATTTTTATAGGGCACTACAAGGATATAGTCATGTTAGTTGTAAGAGAGAAACGGGCGATTTTGCCATAATGAAAAATAAAGTCGAAGAGAGGAAACAAATGCAAATAAGAGTCTTCGGGAATAGCAAGACAGCCACAGCTGGAGGCTGACTCCCGAGAGCTCTATAATCGCTTACCAAATCACAGGCGAAAAAAATAAGCGTTCTCTCTGCTTATCCTCCGTGGTACGTACCACTTCTTAATCACTCAACCATCAGCTTTTCGGATGTTGAAATACCACTTCTTTCCACAAATAATATAGATACACAGTTCCATTTAGGTCTATCGTAATTTTAAAAGATATGGCAAATAAAAGAAGACCAAAAAAGACCCGTGGCGCCCACTATAAGAAGTACACTTATGGATTACCAGATGAGGAAGAAATTGACGATGAGGAGACACACAAGCGATTTGAACGAGAGCAGGAGTTGAAGAAACTTCGGCTAGAGGAAGAGCAGAAACGTATCGAATATAAGGATGTGTGGTTTGGAGAGCGATGGCCAGTGTCCAATTTCCAAAAGATTGACGTGTTGAAGGTGTCTCTAGCATTGAAGCAAGGATGGATCGTTAAACCCATCGACCAACAAGTTGGCGACGACAGACTGGTTTTTCCCTTCGAAATTATCATGTTGATTTTAAGCTTCTGCGAAGAGCCTACGTGCCTGAATCACTTGTTGATCTGCAAAGCTGTATACATTATGCTTCTTCCTAAAGTTTACGAAAGTCCGACATTGAATCCAAGAAACTTCAGTAAGTTTGTGGATGTTGTGTCGTTACCACAGAACAAAAAAAGGTTCAAAAATTTTGTAAAATCTTTGGATCTATCTTTTATTATTCAAAGTGGAAAAAATTCTTTTGTCAGCAAATTACTCAGACGCTTTTCATCTTCTTTAGAAGTGTTTATTGCCTCACAGGCGAGTTTTGGAATATCGCCTTTGATCAGTCTTCGGCTTTGCCATAATCTAAAAGTGCTAGACTTAAGGTTAGTTTCCGAGACTGTGAATCTAAGGGAATTGTTCAATTCAATAAAGGCTGCACCATATTTAGAACAACTATCATTTCCTAGATCCTCAATAGTATGCGAAGATTACGAATTAGAGTGGCCAGAAAGTTTATGGTACCTAAGGTTACAGGGCGGTATTTCCAACCAATTTTTAACTGATTCACATTTCCCACAAACAATAACTACATTAGAATTTTCACATTGCCCTAATATAGTTGGTGAATCGATCACCGATTTATTGATGCGTATAGGATACAATTTAAAGAAACTATCCATCTTTTATCCTATGCCCAACTTGAAAGGCAACTCAATGGATACCGTGTTCTTATACTGTCCACAGTTGACGTACTTGTATATAAACATAGAGTACGTTACCAAAGATTTATTTGACGAGGAGCTTTTGCCACCTTTAGAAGAATTCCATAGACCGTTGAGAACACTAGTGATAGATTCATCTGGATTACTAGGACAAGGCACCAAAATTCATCCGGATGACCTCACGATTGCATTATGCGAGGATAGATTACCATGTTTGCAGACATTGAAAATTAGTTTGTTATTAGGCTGGGACTTCAAGAGCGATTCGGTACAGGATTTGGTTACCGAGTTTGAAGATCGTGGAGGCTCTATTTTCACGCTTTGATAGAACCTGAGATATTTATTAACTGTACATTACCGAGACTATCATAATAATTCACCAATTTTACTATTATTTCTTTTCTTTTCTTTTCTTTTCACTTTTCTACTTCGCCATTAAATTAATAGAGATTGCATTTAATTATCTTGAAAAAGCATTCAAATATCATTCAAGCTATAGAAACAAAAATATTTAACAATAAAAATAAACGCGACATTTTAATTTAGTTTATAAACTCTTGTTCATAAACTTTCTTCTAGTGAAAGCTAACCAGTATTTGCTTGGTTTGCTTTGGTCTTCAGCGTACAATCTTTCGATCAATCTAGTGGAGAGTTCTTGTCTAAACTGAGAAAGGTACTGTCTCAATAACAACTCCTCATTCTTATCCTTTGGAGGAGTATATAGAGAGTTCAGAGGAAATCCAATGTCACCAGGAATGGCAAAGTTATCCAAACTTAAGTTGGTTAAGGTTCTCAAAGCTTCGTTATGGTTGACTCTAATGTTTAGACTATTTAAACACTGGGAAACAAACAAGATACCATAAATCATGGTACGATCTGCAGGCCCCTTAATTTCAAAGTTCTTAAAGAAAGAGTTTGCTCTGAATAAATCTAGAATTTCATCGATAATATCGTAATCAGACAACGAAGGGAAAGCAGGGCCTTTGAATTTGGTCTTGATGGGTAAGATGGCGAAGTTGCCAACGGTTCTCGAGTCTTGAGTTTCTTCAGCAAGAAATGTTGAATGATATGCCTATCGAGAATATGTTAGTATCATTCAAAAACCGAGATACCACTTTCGAGGAGAAGAAGAGAATTAATCACCTTGTTTGAAATATAAAGATTACTTACTGGCATCTGCGGATAGGTGACTGTGTAAATGTATCGGGAGTTAGATTCTTGAAATCAATTGAATTGTAAAAATTAGCCAACTCGCTGTAGTAGAAGTCCTAAATTAAAACTAATGGGATATCAAACTATACCGAAAGCAAAATCTAACGAATAAAAATAATTGGTAATTCAATAGAGGCTAATTACTTGTTGTAATCTTGAGCGACTTGCCTGTGTGTTCCTTTATTTCCTCTGTCTTCAAAGATCATTGCAATTTACGAGCCTTCAAGAGACTAAGCGATGACATAAGCATCTGGTAGATGAATCGATGTACACCTTATCTGCTTAATTGAGTTCGGCTGCGGAAGGGCAATTTGAGGAAGCGTTCGATCTTCACGCCTTCAGCAAGACGGACGAAAGTCCATAATCAGGGTATGACTATTTACATGAATGCGTACGGAGAGATTACCAGGTAATAGATCAATATACTCGATACCAAATGGGGCCGTCCCGCTCAATAAAAGTTACATCGTAAAATTGAAGTAGAATGTAGCTTGAATCGATTTAGAAATTAGAATTTGCTGACACGAGGCGACGTGCCCACGCCGCTGCCAGCTGGGCTGATTGAAATTTGAGCCTGAGCAGTGAACTGGACAGTGGAGTTTGAACGGCGGACAGTTTGGAGCCTCCGGACAGATCAGATCGATCGACCGACACATAGCCAGCCCAGCACCCTGAAGTTTGAACTGTCAAGTTCAAAATCACCCTCAGATTCCATTATAAGTCCAGCCGCTAGGACTCAAGAGTGAGGGGACACACCACGCACAGATCAACTCGAGGAGTCGATAGTAGATATACATATCACAGATTCACATTACAGTTTACTAAGTATATATATATATATATATATATATATTATACTATAATATAGTCTATAGACGTGGTACAGACTACAGACTGCAGTCTGACCGTGCCAACTCCAAGTTCCAACGGCACCGACGCTGAAGCTAAAGACTGTGGACAGCGGACACTGGCCACAGGTTGAGGATGGATGCCACAGAGTCAGACTCACAGCGTACAGGTTGAGGTGACCCGTTATCGTTGAGTGTGCTGTCTGTGTGAGCACAATTTGACACATTGTAATTTGTGAGGAGTCCAGGACTCAAGTCTCAGAATCCAGACGCCGACGCCGACGCCGACGCCGAGCTGCAGGCACAGACGATAGACGGTAGATGCTTACAAGTTACAACAGAAACAGAATTGTACTGTGTACTAAAATTAACCAAAAAAAAACTAAGAGCCGGCCGCAGAGCAGGCGCTGATTTCAGCTTTGGAGGCACAGGAATTCGCAGCTGGTACGATGTAAAGCTCCAAGCAGCTGTGCCTAAGCAAGCATCTGGACCGTCTCCACTACACCGGGTCTTGACCATTTGGAAAGGGTAGTTTTGTTGGCTCGGCATAAACAGGTGTTCCAGCACACTTGATATCCACCTCTTCATTTTTAATTTCATTTTTTTGTGGCAATTCTTGTTGCATTTTCTTCCACTGCTCTCCTGAGATTCAAATCGGTAAGGATACACCGCTCCGGACTGCATACATCTTCATATTCACTCCCTTGCGTCCACTTTGTGTTGTCCCTTCCTTTTTTTTTCCCCAACGTCAAAATACTGAATTGGTTAGGGTTCGATTAATTCCTATCAGGGCCATCATTTCTAGGAACTGAAGTTCTACGGCAATAGAAAAGACCTTATTCGTCTGTTCGGGCAGAGAGTTCCCATCTCTTCCGATCGGTGCTTTAGAGATTTGCAGTATATCTTCTAGTCTATTTGCTTGCGCCCTACTTCTCCAAGCTTTCAAAAGTTCAAAGTTGTGTATTTTTTTAAGAAGAAATCATATTCAATCGGAAAGTATTGAAGTTCACTAGGATTCATTCTTTTGACTTCCTAATACTTGTTTAATAATCACCAGACTGTTCTTAGATCGAGTTAGTGCAGATCTATTTTTGGGTTGTATTTTTGTTTTTCTTATTCTTTTATTTTGTTCTTCAAATGACTTCCAAATATCCAAATCTGAAAAATACGAAAGGAACAGGTACCGAATTGACATTTAAATTACCAGATCCTTCACAGCATATTGCCGCTCCCACCTCTCTTATTAATCAACCAAATACGGGGTTCAATAACAATAAAGAGATGCCAATCAACAACATCCCCCCACTACCCCAGTCAAGGTTCCAGACTCAAGAGCAAAGCCCTCAAAGGAAGCAACAGCATCTTAACCAGATGTATGGACAACCTACATCTCATGGTAGTGTGAATTATCCACAGCAGCAGCATATTTTCGATCACAGTCACGACCCAAGAATGCAGCATATGCCATCCCCAGTTTCAATACAGGCGTCACATCCTCAGAATCAACTGCAGTTTCACCCACAACAACATCAACATCTGCCACATGGTGAACCTGTTCATAGTCCTCAAGCTTCTCAATTTGCACAGGCACCACTCATTCCCCAGGCTCCCCAAGTTCCTCCGATCCCACAGACCTCACACATCAACCAAGCTCCTCCAGTTCCTCCAATTCCACAATCTCAAGTTCCCCACTCACGAGCTCTTCACCCCCAAGTTTACCATTCACAAGCTCCTAATCGCCAACAGCATGCACATCCAAGACAAGGGTACCATGCTCCAATACAGAATAGCCATAGCTTGGATCCCCTACGACAACAGCTGAACACTCCACCACAGTCATCGGAATACCAACAACAGCAGACGTCCACTAATATGTATCTACACCAGCAGAGACAGTTCAGCGATTCCGAAAAACCGACGTATTCTTCTGAAGGAACCCAGAAGAGTGGTTCACCACAACGGAATCAACATCCATTGAGGTCCTTTTCTGAAGGTATCCCAACAAAACCTAACATCGGATTGTCCCAGAATTCTCAGCCGGTGCCAAAGCAGATCCATCAACAGAGAAGAACACCATCTTTGCCTCCAATCAACACTCAAAATGCCGTTCCGCAGAGGCATTACCAACCTTCTCCATCGACCCAATCAGTGCCAGGATTATCTCAACAGCAACCTCAAATGCAAGGACAACAACTGTACCAGCAGTCATATCAACAAACAACGACCAGGGATCAATATCAAGGTCAACAGTCATCTAAAAGTCCGATACTACGTCAATCGCTGAATTTCTTACGAGGCAGCAGAAATATGTCGCAGTCATCGTTCTCTTCTGATTATTCCGAGGTTTCCAATAACGGTACGGTTCCATCACTAAATAGTAGTATGAACGGTCAGAATGGTATCGACCAGAATAATAATATGAAAGGTTTAGAGAAATATCATACAAACACTAGACATCAGGCGACAAGCTCAGGAAGAGTCATTCCTCAAAAGATAGATATTCATGCGAGTGGTTCTAATGGTGCAAGTGATATGCCTAAGAAGACCAGAAGTCTAACTTCTCTCACCCGAAGAGTCACCTCGTCCACATCATTGAGAAACTCTGCAGATAAAGAGAAACTGTTTGGAAGTCCTTCTTTAGGCTCCAGAACCATAGTGACAACGTCCTCCAGAATCGCTTATGTTTATCCGGCCATGCTTTCGAGAGTGGCTAAGGCTTTCAGAGAAAGAATTCAGCTAGGTGCTCGTTATAAGAATGGACTAGAGTACAGAGACTCATTTATGGGATCAGAGGCTGTTGATGTGATTGCTCGAATCATTAGAACGTCCGACCGGAATCTTGCATTGCTATTAGGTAGATCATTGGACGCACAAAAGTTTTTTCACGACGTTACGTATGAACATAGATTGAGGGATTCCTCAAACGAAGTGTATCAATTTGCTGAAGAGGTGTTTGATCCATATAATAATGGTCATACTGGTTTTAACAGACACGGTTCAATGGTCAGCGCTTCTGATTTCCAAGATGACGGATCATCCACTACTCCACCGGCCGTTTCTTCACCAACACTGAATAGTAGTACATCTGGTTCCAGTATAGCCCGTCAAATTGGTAATGGATCTCAATCTGGAACAAATGGTGGTTCACAAGCGGCTTCTGAGAATCCTATATGTGGTGTCTTTACGTTGCTTACAGAATGCTACTCGCCAACTTGTTCTCGTGACAACCTTTGCTACAGTATTGCATGTCCACGTAGATTGGAACAACAGGCAAGATTGGGTATGAAGGCAAGTGGATTGACAAGGTCTGATTCTCACGTGTCATTGAGTGGTAAAGATGAGCAAAAAGCCTTCTGGCAGTTGACAGTCCCTAAGAAAGTTCTAGAAAGCATCGATAAAAAAGAGATAAAGAGACAGGAGTGTATTTTTGAAACAATTTATTCCGAAAGAGACTTTGTCAAAGATCTAGAATATCTTCGGGAATTTTGGATAAGACCTTTGTCGGAAACAAAGATTATCAGAGAGAATGAACGGGAGCATTTTGTCAATACAGTTTTTTTCGGAATAAATGAGATCTGGGATGTGAATTCTAAGTTTGCAGAGGCTCTCACCAAAAGACAGCAAGAACAACCAATAGTGAAGGAGGTTGGCGACCTATTTTTGGAATTTATTCCTAAGTTTGAACCATTCATCAAGTATGGTGCTGGTCAGGTTATGGGTAAGTACGAATTTGACAGACAGAAGAGGCACAATCCATTTTTTGTCAGATTCATTGAAGATACATCCAATAGAGTGGAATCCAGAAGATTAGATGTTTCTTCTTACTTATCCAAGCCAACTTCAAGACCTGCCAGATATCCTTTGCTACTGAAGAGCATAAGAGATCATACCGACCCAGCCTCCAAGGATTATGAAAAGTTAAATAAAGCCATTGAAATGCTTCAGAAAATGCTAACAAGAATCAACCACGAAACTGGTAAGGCTTCCGACAGATTAAATCTATTTTTGTTGAAACAAAAGCTTGTATTCAGACCTGGTGAGTTGGTTGATTTAAAATTGACGTCAGAAAACCGTAAGCTACTTTATCAGTGTGTTTTAAAGAAGAGAAACTATCAAGATAAAGAGAAACAAGGCGAGGTTCAAGTTTACTTGTTTGATCACGCCTTATTGTTTGTTCGGATAAAGGTTATTAATAAGCGAGAAGTTTATAGGGTTTATCAGAGACCAATTCCTTTACCATTGCTTTTTGTATCGTTGACTGAAGAAAGTCCGTCCATCAAGATGATTAAGAAATCTGCTTCCACTGGTTCATTAGCTGGTTCAACGTCTTCGTTGTTGTTTAAGGATAATCAGTTGAGCAGCACCAACTTGCAATTATCCTCAAATTCTGCGAAGTGCCCGATATCATTTGCATACTTGGGTAGAAATGGTTATGATTTGACGCTATACGCCACTCCAGCTGCTCAGAAGCTGTTAATCGACAAGTTGGAGACTCAGACTAGGAAGATGATAGAAGATAACGACGTTTTTACGTTATCACCATTAAGTTCAAAGTTCTTTGACTCCAATAATAAGATCAACTGTGTAGTTCCATTTGATGGTGGTCGTAAGTTACTTTACGGTACTGATGCCGGAATTTATGTGAGTGATGTTAGACTGGCAGAGAATGGTTTACGCGTTGTTTCTAAGCCTTTGAAAATTATAAGCAAGATCAATATTATTCAAGTTGAAATTTTGGGTGAGTACCAAATGCTACTAGCTTTAAGTGACAAGAAGTTGTTGTACTGGCCTATCGATATCTTGAATGGTGGTGATGCTTCGAAGAATGCCAAATTAGCTAAAGAGCTGATGACTCACGTGTCATTCTTCAAGGTTGGTGTCTGCTCAGGTCGTATGCTAGTATGTGCTGCGAAATCATCATCAAACTTGATTAGAATTTTTGAGCCAATTGATCCTGTCAACCAAAAGAAACAGAAGAAGAAGTTCTCAAGCGAACATAAAGATGTCAATTTCAATTCTGAGCCAGTTTCAATCAGCTTCTTGAAGACCAAATTGTGCGTTGGTTGTTCGAAAGGTTTCGAAATTGTTTCGTTGGAAACCAATGCGATGGAACAGTTGTTGGATCCTGCTGACACTTCGTTAGACTTTGCTATTGGAAAAGAAGGGTTGAAACCATTAGAGATAGACAGAATCAATTCTGATTTCTTATTGAGTTATTCAAATTTTTCATTCTTTATCAACCATAATGGTTGGAGATCCAGATCGAAATGGATAATTTATTGGGAAGGGCTACCACATGCATTTGCCTTATGGTACCCTTATCTCCTTGCCTTTGATAGTGGGTTCATTGAAATTCGTCATGTTGAAACTGGAGAGCTAATTCGCGTTATCGTTGCAGAAAATATCAGATTCTTGCATTCGTCTTCACAAGAAATCTTGTACGCATACGAAGACGAAAGGGGATACGATGTAGTTGCATCCTTAGACTTTTGGGACAAGACAAAGAAGAACAGAAGCAGGGCAAATACTTTTAGCACTGTTGCTTCACCCTCGACGGTTGTTGCTCCTATCCCTTCGATGGATGTAAGCGCTAGCAATGGCAGCTTGAAGACAGTCGTTGAGAGCCCTAGTACGGGTTCAACTATTCCTCCACCAAGCGCTCTGCATACAAACTAACGAATTGCAAATAAACTAGCTGTATCTGCTACATGCCTCAATTTCTTTCACGTTATGTACATTATTTTCCTCACCAATACGTTTATTGTTGTGCTGTTTTTTTCCCTTTTTGTTCTCCTGTTACTTGTTTTTCGAAGCTCTGTTTCACGATTATTCTTTTTTTTCTTTTATTTTACTCATATTTTATAGTTTCATATGTATTTGTGGTCCATCTACCACTCTTTTAAAACATTAATGTGTATTGCTCAACCATATCATACTTCTAATTCTTAACCTGTTATACCAGAAACAAATTCTCCAATCTAAAGATAACAGTCGTTGTGCGAAAGTGTCAACTTTCTTGACCTGCTAAAGAATTTAAACCATCTGTTTAACATCCTTACAACTAAATATTTGGGAATACATATATATATATATAGATTTTGCACTTCTCAGATATTCAGTTCGGCGGTCTAGTCTTCACATAGCGCTGGAGAAACAAATTGGTTCACAGTGAATACTAAGTAATGCTCGTAGCATGTTAGAAATAATATTAATTTATCGTTTGAGTCTAGGTAACTTATGTAAAATGGGACCAAGAGGATACACAGAAGCTACCATTTCTGATCTGATGAAACGAGAAATGTTACAGGCTACCAAATCAAAACACACAAAAGGAAACTTGTCCAAAACTGAACTATATTATCTAACCAATCTTCCTTCAGCGAATCTCGTTATATTTTCTTATGAGATTCGCTACCCTTGTTTTTGGGTTGGTCTTGTTCGGTATTGATAAATTCGGGTCGGAAGCTTGCTTTACTTAGCTTAGCTGATTTTTTCCAGGCTGATTAAAAGACAATCTAGTACAGTTTGGATTAATAATTACAGAATTTAGACACATGTACAATGGAGTGGTATTTGTGTGGACGATCTAGAATCTCTACAAACGGTCAATGTAGAGGGAGGTGGCCTAGTAGTAGTGCCCAGCGCCCAGTGGCAGTGCCCACTGCCCACTGATGGGATTAGCGACGCGTCGATTTGGCAACTAAGTGCAGTTCGGTGCAGTCTACAGACGCCAGAGTCAGAGGAGTGCAGAGGCAGAGTTGAGAGCAAAGTGCAGTGCCAGGCTGCAGGCACTGGCTGAGACGGGCGGCATTTTGCGTGTCGGCATGTCTGTCTAGTAGGAACTTGGAAGGCAGGGGCAGAAGGTGAACTGTCAACTTTCAAGCAGTGATCTTGATTAGGGTATCTATTATCTCTTGAAAGTCTTCCGTTATCTTAAGGTTGTTTCGTTTGCAAGATAATTGGTATTTTCAGTCCAAGTGCTTTACTTTTTCTTTCTCTTTGACCTTCGATTATCCGTGATCGTCTCAAGCAAGAAAATACCCGGCTTTCAACTCAATTAGGACCACTAGAAAGCTTGTTATTGACTACGGCGGAGATTCACAAGATATATACCAAAGAACATATCAAACTAGTGAAATCTCAAGTCTACATCTCTTACAATGACTTTGAATCTTCGGCATGGTCTTTTGAACGATCAAACGCACTTGAACATCTTACAGTCACATTATTACTCGCACTGGGATTTGAAAAGAAATACATCGAGTGCCAACCCCTCTCCTGAAGATGAAACCCACAAGATACCGGACTGGAAATCTCAATTGAATAAGAAAAAAACAACTACAGCAGCATTGGTTCTTTGTTTGAATCTAGGAATCCCGCCTCCTGACATACAGAAGCCCCAAGATTGTCCTGTTCTTGAATCGTTTGTTAATCCAACTACGCACTCAGACCCAAAGAAAGCGTTGCAAGCTGTCGGTAAGAACTTACAAGCTAACTATGAGTCCATTTCATCCCGTACAAAATATAAACAATCTTTGGACCCCTCAGTGGAAGATTTGAAGAGATTATGCACCACACTACGCCGCAACTCAAAAGATGAGCGTATTCTTTTCCATTACAACGGCCATGGTGTTCCACAGCCCACCCAGAGTGGTGAAATATGGGTATTTAATAGAGGCTATACCCAATATATTCCTGTTAGTTTGTATGATTTACAGAGTTGGTTGGGTGCACCTTGCATATTCGTTATCGATACTTCTGCCGCGGGTAACGTGATCGAGAACAACAAGAAGTTTATTCAGAAGAGAATTGACGATGAGGCCAATCAGCGCGGTGATGTTAATGCTCCTTCTCCAGTTGGGTCATACATTGAATCCATCCAACTAGGGGCTTGCAGATCAAATGAAACATTACCTTTGAATCCCGACTTGCCTGCCGATTTGTTCACTTGCTGTCTAACTTCTCCAATTGAAATGAGCGTCAAGTGGTTCGTTTTATCATCTCCGTTGAGCAAACATGGATACTATGAGATATTGAAAAACAAAGATGGGGAGATCGTGATTCCTGGGAAATTGACCGATAGACGTACACCGTTGGGTGAGTTGAACTGGATATTTACCGCAATTACCGACACGATCGCATGGACATCCTTGTCCAGACCATTATTCAAAAAATTGTTTAGACAGGATCTTATGGTTGCTGCGTTGTTCAGAAACTTTTTGTTAGCGAAAAAAATTATGCCTCCTGCAGGTTGCCATCCGATCTCAGATCCTCCACTTCCTGATATCAACGACCACCCTATTTGGGAATCATGGGAACTGGCAATAGATGAGGTTCTAGCACAGTTAGTCAAGAGTAAGAGGAATGAAACAGGTGTACCTCAAGATCTTATGGATATCCCACAATTACAAGTCCCAGACCTATCCCAGCAACAGCAGCAAGCAAACGGTACGTCAAACGGCCAATCAACGGCCACAAACTCTTCTGCCCCTACGGGAGTCAATTCAGGAAACTCGACTGCGAATGGCGGGCCATTAAACGGTGTCAGCCAAACAATAATGAACTACCAGCATTCATCATTTTTTGAGCAGCACTTGACAGCATTTGAAATTTGGCTACAGTATGGATCATCATCAAAAGAGCCACCCCAACAGTTGGCCGTTGTCTTACAAGTTTTACTTTCACAGGCCCATAGATTGCGTGCTCTGATATTGTTGTCAAAGTTTCTAGATCTCGGATCTTGGGCTGTATATTTGGCTTTGAGCATTGGCATTTTTCCTTATATTCTCAGATTGTTACAGTCACCAGCACCAGAATTGAAGCCAGTTCTAACTTTTATTTGGGCTCGTATAATGTCCGTTGACTACATCAACACACAACAAGAGTTATGTAAGGATAGAGGTTACAATTACTTCGTTTCAATTTTGACTATGCAAGCAAGACCTCATTTCAGCAGCAATAGTGGAAGCGGTGTGAATGGCGTTTCTCAACCTCTAGATGGATCTGGCAGCGACGTCAATTATGATGAACAAAAGGCGATGAGTGCCTTTATCTTGGCTATGTTTGTGAGAGATTATAGGGCAGGGCAAAAACTCTGCTTTTCGGTTGATTTAGTCAAGACTTGCATCTTTTATATTGAAACATCGGAAAGTCCGTTGCTAAGACAGTGGAGTGCTTTGCTGATTAGTGAGTTATTAAAGAAACATCTGGAAGTTATTGTCGTGTTTTTACGGAATGGTTTTACTGACAAATTGCTTCAGATTGTCAACGATCCTATTCCTGAAATTAGAGCTTCCATAATCAATGCTTTCAGCAACTTACTACTTCTAGAAAGCGAAGAAGAAAGCATCGACGCAAACTACTTGAGTATCAGGGATGAATTAAATCAGCAAGAAATAAAGGTCACTATTGAAATTCTTAACATGATCAACGATGGTTCTCCTTTGATCAGAAGAGAAGTTGTGTGCTTCTTCAGCCGCCTTGTCATGAAATATTTACAATTCTTCTTGGTTAGTGCATTCAGTCAGTTAGAAGAAGAAATAACGTTGGTGGATAATCCAAGCATGATTGATGAAGTGAGAAGAAAATCACCTGCTTATGGGTCCATCTTTTCCTCAGTCTGGAAGGCTTTATTAATTTTGAGTGAAGATCCCCATGATGAAGTTAAAGATTATGCTGAACACGTGGTTGATTACATTATATGGAAGCTAAACGAGAGTCAGTTAAGTGATGTTGTCAGCGCTATGGAAGATTACCTATTACAGAAGAGATCGGTAGGTGATCCAGTTGCTCATCCAAGCAATCTTTTAGCTCCTAATTCAATGAATGATAGGAACTTAAGACCAATTACAACAAATAGTTCCAAGGCGAAGTTCATGAACGGTGATATCAATGGAGCACACCCAGCAAGAAGAACACAATCATTAAATTTCGGAGGAAGACAACTAGATGGTATCCCTGTTCGAAAGAACGATCAAAGAGTCACCTCCACATCCTCAACCATTTCGCTTACGGACAAATTCCTTTCCAAGATTTCGGTGACTGGTTTGCTCAAAGGCTTAGGTTTTAATGAAAATGATGACGAAGAAACCTCAAGTATTCATAAGTTTGCATTGCTAACTCAGCTACCAACATCTTTAGCATATGGGGCGGAGCCTAAGCCAACGACACCTAAATTTACACCACGCAAAAGGGATCAGGGAAAACCCATTTTGCCGTTAGTCAGTGGATTTTTCCAATACAGTTGTGAATACTTTCAAGAGCCTCAGATCGGCAACAGTGAAGCTGACGAACCTGGTAGTGAGGAATATACCAAAAGATTATGGAGAAGAAACAGAAATGAAACTATAATCGCAGAAACCCAACCGCAGAAGGAATTATCGTTAAAAGGTAACTGGAAAAACGTCATCACTACTCTGGATAACAAGACCCAGCCTAAGCTATTGAAATTTGCTCAGTTTGAATCTTGGATAGTTGCCACCGATGAAAAAGATGTCATTAGTACTTTTGATTGGAAAAATGAGTCTCAGTTGTCGAGATTCTCCAACGGCAATCCTTTTGGTACCAAAATCACAGATGTCAAGTTTTTGAATGAAGATGATGTCCCGTTACTATTGACGGGTTCAAGTGATGGTGTCGTTAAGATTTATAAGAATTTCCATAGTACTTCTCAGTTCCAGTTAATTTCTGCCTGGAGGGCCTTAACAGATATTTTACTAACTCCAAGGTCTATCGGTTTGATTTCTGAATGGCAGCAGAGTAGGGGATCTCTATTGGTTACTGGTGATGTTAAGATCATAAGAGTTTGGGATGCTCCCCGTGAAAAGTGTATTATTGATATTCCAGCGAGATCAACTGCACAAATTACGTCATTGACTTCTGATCAAGTTAGCGGCGATATCTTTGTTGGCGGTTTCCAAGACGGATCTATAAGAGTCTACGATAGAAGGTTAGAAGCACGAGATTCGATGGTCAGATTATGGACTCCTTCAGAACCTCAAAACAGAAGTATTATCAAGAATGTTCATATGCAAAGAGGTGGATATCGTGAGCTAGTCTCAGGGTCAGCAAATGGCTTGGTTCAGTTGTGGGATATAAGATTGGACCAGCCAATTTTGAAAAAGAAAGCATTTGAGAAGACAATGACAACCGCATTGATACATGAGCATGCACCTTTCATTGCATGTGCATCGAAGGAGATCCATCTGTACTCTACCGCTGGCGATTTGATTACCAAGATTGGGAACTCCAGTTTCATCAACACAAACAGTTACGTTAATTCATTAGCGTTACATCCACATAGAATGATGATGGCAAGTAATTACAATCAAAGTGCTAGTATCAATATTTACCAATGCGTTGATCAGGATGTCGAAGAATATATTTAGAGATGCTTCTAGTCCTTTCTAAAGTTCTCTACTAGCTACCAATCGCTTCTGTTTATAATTTTTGTCAATATGTATAAGTTATTACTATTATTATTTAATTAACAACAAGGAATAAAAAGTTTTAGTCATTTAGAGTCGTTTAACTGAGATCCATGGTAAGAGCCAGGGGGAGCCCAGAAAGACAGAGCCTCTGCGTAAGATCTTTCACGAGCCGCACTCGATTGTTCTAGAATGCCGACGGGTGAATTGATAAAAGGTCATAGCGAGCCGCAGGCGCTGACAGCTCGGTCTGTTACAATTTAGAGAAGTTGTTAGGGAGCGTTGCTGACTACATGCGGCGTGGCACTTAAATTTTCGACAGTTTCCTCGAAGTGAGTCAGCGATTAGTAAAATTACAGTCTACATATGTATGTATGATATCTAAAAGCCGTTTGGACTTATTGTGACTAAAAATTTAGTAAAGTAGAATTTCCAATATTTGTAAACGAGCAGCAATGATTGGGTCACCCAAGGATTGAGAGATCCATCCCATAAAAACCTGTTCGGTTGTCTAACCATTTCGAAAATTCAACTTTTCTTAAATTTTATCTTTACATCAAACAGTATACTATTATATTAACTATCATTAGGTACCATTAATAGAGCAAGCACACTAATACAAACTTTTTTACATTTGAATCATTTTACCAAAACAACCGATAACAACAATAAAACATATATGAATAAAATGGTTGCACTAAGAACAATTCTGAAATCTCTGTATGCTATGGAGCAAGCTGAAGGTGTTGGGGCACGTGTTAGAAGATCAATTGGTACAATGGGAATGAGAAATTTTACTCCGTTCTTAATGCTGGACCACTTCAGTGTTCCTCCAGAAGCTGGATTCCCTGACCATCCACACAGAGGACAAGAAACAGTTACTTTAGTCATAAAGGGGAAGCTTGCACATGAGGACTTTACTGGGTCTAAAGGTGCTTTGGAAGAAGGTGACCTACAATTTATGACAGCTGGTAAAGGTGTGGTTCACTCTGAAATGCCTTTCAGTGAAGACGGTTCCAATATCGAAGGTATGCAATTGTGGGTTGATTTACCAGCCGAACTTAAAGATTGCCCTCCAAGATACAGAGATTTAAGGGCCAACGAAATTCCAATTGTCAAGCCAAATGATAAAGTTGAGGTAAAGGTCATCAGCGGTAAATCGTACGGTGTTGAATCGGTTAAAGATTTAGCTTACACTCCAGTTGTGTACTATGAATACAACGTGAAGCCAGGTGGATCGTTCCGTCAAGAAATCCCATCAGATTTCAACTCATTCCTTTACATATTGAATGGTACTCTGAACATTAATGGCGAAAAATTGCCAGAACACTATTGTGCTTTCTTTAATAGAGATGGTGACGCTATCGAAGGTTCTGTTCCTGAAGATGCGAATGAAACAAAATTTGTGTTGATTGGAGGTCAAGCATTAGACCAACCAATTGTCCAACATGGCCCTTTCGTCGCCACTTCAAAGGAGAAGATATATAAGGCTTTTATGGATTACCAGTATGGTACAAACGGTTTTGAAAGAGCTAAAGGATGGAGAAGTGAAATTGCAGACGGTGTTACTCCTCAGCTATATAAGGTTCTTTCTCACCAGGAGGAAGCGACTCCTGCAAAAGATGAACTCTAGTGAGAGCTATCTTTTTACCATACTAATTGTATAATATTGGAATTTATTTATTATTCTATTTCATTTATATCAAACAAAATAGATGGAGTAATCTGGCTCGTGCTTTATCTAAAGCATATTTCTGGCTAAACGCGGAATCTTCCGTTGACACAGATATATAATTAGAATCGACAGAGTTAATCCGGGATGTGGGGAAAAAGACCTAGAAATCCGTACACCTCATAACATTAGCTGTTGCAACCATAATAATTTCAAAAAAAAAAAAAGACTGGCGGGGACGGGCCCATGTAGCTTATACAGCAGTGTGCCTGGTACCAGATGCACGCTTGTCTCTTTACGATGTATCGAGAAATACTCGCTCTCGAGACGTCTATAAGTACCTCATTTCTCATACATAGCGGTATGTAACTTATTTCTGACTATTAATTTGAAGCATTGGGAATACCGTTGCTTCCATTTTAAGTAGCGCAAGGCAAATCTCCGGTAATAGCGAAGTTGACCGCTTCGGTCCCAGTGTCTTCTCTGGGCATATCAGAAAGAAGTCACCATTATGAGTAAATAAGGGCCCCCCCTTTACAATCTCTCGATGTAACAAAAACAAGTCCGTGATACTATAAGTGACCAAACATAAACAGACCACCCTAGATAGCCACCAAAAGCGAACGCCAAAGAACAGGGGCCCCAAAAAGGGCACCCGGGTACCGCAAACTTCAAAGTCCTCTGTGCGAATGTTTAACGTGTAATTTTGCATCGCCTTGTGAAAAGAAATCGCCGGCCATTTTGATTCCAGATCTTAGTCAACACCTCTTTGTGATCATCTGCTGCCTACGCATCCAAAAGACGAACAACACCGTATACTTCACCATCTCTAGAAGTTATATCCATTTTGACTTCCGTATAAGTTTTATCATCGTGCAACGTTAGACTTGAAGCATAGTACAGTCTTTTGAATTTGTCAAAGCGCTTCGCCTTTGCTTGCTAGCAACAATCTTTTCCAATATATCACACAACAGACATGTCACTATCATCAGAAGTAGCTGCTGCCATTGAAGAAGCCAGCGACTTGAATTTTTCAGGGACAGGTAGAGATATACCCTCATCATCTATAATACCGACAAACACAAATCAGAAACAGCACAGACCAACAGAGATAACGCTTCCGCAAAGAATGATTAGTGCATGCGCTGGCTCACTATTGACTTCTTTACTGGTGACGCCATTTGATGTCGTCAGGATTCGATTACAACAGCAACAACTATTATATCCAGGTGACCTACGCAACACGACAGAATGTTGCAGAAAGGTGTTTTGGGAGGAACCAAAGGGTAACGAGAAGATAGGTGTTCAAACGACTAAGCTGGACAACTTTTGTGTGACAAATTCTTGTGCCCAAGATACCAAAATAAAGGGCACATTCCAGGGAATTACAAGAATTGCATCACAGGAAGGTTTTCTGACATTATATCGTGGATTGTCTTTGACTTTGGTAATGGCGGTGCCCTCAAACATGGTATATTTCAGTGGGTATGAATTTTTACGTGACTCGTCACCCTGGAAAGAAACGTTTCCCGTCTTAAACCCTTTGCTGTGCGGTTCGTTTGCCCGAATTCTAGCAGCAACTACTGTGGCACCCTTTGAATTGGTTAAAACAAGATTACAAGCAGTGCCATCAAACTCATCCATGAAGTCCTCAGATATTATGAGAATGGTGCTTAATAATTCGCTAAAGGAAATCCAGAACAAAGGTATAGTGTCACTCTTTAAGGGATTACAGCTAACGTTGTGGAGAGATGTGCCATTCAGTGGTATTTACTGGGCTTCTTACGAATACATTTCATATAGTTTGAAGATGACATCATATTTTGCTGATACGGATAAATTAGAAAGAAAAGCGCCCAGTGATGACAATGAAATGAACACAAAAATTTTTCTTAGATCCTTCATTAGCGGTTCATTGTCCGGAATGATTGCAGCAGTTTTTACTAATCCGTTCGATGTTGGTAAAACTCGAATGCAAGTCAGTTTAGAAGAGACTCAATCTATGGGAACTTTGAGCAAGGTTCCCAAGTCCGGAATGAAAGCTATTAAAAAACAATCGATGTTTAAATATATGTATTCTATTTACAGAACTGACGGTTTGAGCTCACTATATGTTGGGTTGGTCCCTAGATGCATGAAGATTGCACCTGCTTGTGCCATTATGATTTCCAGTTACGAGTTGAGCAAAAAGATATTTGCTGATATCCAAGTATAACGATAAAATGGGTCTTGACTATGAGGAAATGAGAAATTTGAAATCTACCTGTATATATGCAATTTTTATACCTCCATATCTAAATACCTTAATAATCATATGTTTATAAATATAGATCAACTAATTAATTCGATTTTGTGATGATTTTTTTTGATCTGGTTGGTTAAACAAGTAGATAGATCATTTTATAGAGCATGCATGATGGCAATTCGAAGCAGGTTAAAAAAAAGCAGACAGATTGAGATAAGGGTTATGATATTCAAATCAGCCGTTCATCTGCCAGACGTTATTCTTGATTATACTAGGCATTCTTTGAGACAATAGCCTTCCAGGCATACTCAAGCTATGAGAAGACTCAGAATGCTCATTTCCGTTACCTTTCAATGCCAATTTGGGGGCGAAGGAACAGTCTAGTGTATGTGTGCCGTTTCCGTCCCTTTCTGCAAAACCACACCCCGGACACTTTTGCAAAGTCTCATTTGTAATATCAACACCAAAACTTTCATTTTTGATGCCGTCATCGTTGTTCCTCCCGCCTTTTGATTGTGGAAGAATATCCATCATTCTTTTCTTTTTTGAGTTCAAAGCCTTTCCCTTTACTTTGTTTTCCTTATTTCCTGATACTTTCCGAGACTCCATGAACTCAATTTTATCTCCAATATCCTCCTCTAACAAATATGATTTTCTAAAATTATACATAGTGTCGGTATTCATGTAGTGGAAAAATTCGTTGCAGCCATCTTTTGTATCACCCGATACTCCTTGCATGCTTAGAACGTAATCAACTAGGGAACCTTTCAGTGAAGTATTGATCGACTTAACTAGCTGATCCTCAACGACATCAATCGATATGTTAAGTTCCTCCAAAGCCTCCTTTGATAAGCAAGTGTTTAAATTTTCAGCTCCATTTTTTCTTTCCTGCTCTCTTAATTGCTTAAAAGTCCTTGTACGCTTGATGCGTAAGTCCTCTGCTTTAACCTCCCTTTGTGAAACGTGTTTCAATTGTAAGCTAACATTTTCCTTCTTTCTTGTAAGCTCTTCATCCATACGGCTTTGTAATTCGATAACCCGGCTAAACTCAACAAGCAAGCGTTTATTGTCTTGATTGTTTAATGTTCCAATCCAACCCGAGAGCCCCTTAAGAAACTCGTGCTTTCGTTTCAAAGCTTTTTTCTCTGCGTTAATCAGCTTTTGCAGTTTATAGCTAACTACGGCGGAGCTTGGGGTATTTGGACTTTTTGCACCAATGTACTCTAATGTCTTTATAAAAGGATTAATTAGGTTTGGTGAAACAGAGCTTGGATATTGGAATAAAAGAGATGAAGAGCTGTATTTGTTATTTAACCCAGAATCACTATGCTGTGGCTGTGAATAGAGTGAAGAGTGTATTGGACTTGAATGTAAAGAAGCGGAGTTGCTATTACCGAAATCCTTAGCATTTGATATCAACATATTAAAGTAAGTACCATCTTTATTCATGATAGCAGTATTTAAGATTTTAACTATTTTGTCTATCAGATATCCAATTGAGTTCACAGTAGGAGAAAAGAGTACAATAAAAAGGGATATACATTTTTCCTCAGCGTTTATCGTATCTCCCCTCTGCCAGAACTCACGCGGGCACACAAAAAACCTCTCGAAACCTTCAAAATGATTCCGAGGTTCAGAACCTTAAAGAGTCTTTCACAAGCTACTCAAATATGAATTTACTGTCCCGGAAAGCTGGCTGTAATGCATAGAGTATCCAAAAGTATGCTTTCATCCTATTTCAAACTTCAGTCCAATTTTAAAGTTGACTACGCGGCGGCTAATGTCAAGAAATGGAGATCTTCTAGAACTGGACTACAACTGACCCTAATCGACCAGGAATCGCCAATTGTCGAGGGCTATTTTGCCGTTGCGACAGAAATTTTGAACGATAGTGGTTGTCCCCATACACTTGAACATTTGATATTTATGGGATCGAAGAAATATCCTTATAAGGGATTGCTAGATGTGCTAGGAAACTTGGCGTTTAGTTCAACGAATGCATGGACAGCGACTGATCAAACGGTTTATACGTTGACTACGGCTGGCTGGGATGGCTTCAAAATGCTATTACCTGTTTACCTAGATCACTTGGTCAATCCCACATTAACTGATGAGGCCTGTTATACAGAAGTGTACCATGTTGATGGGGATGCCAAGGATAAAGGTGTTGTGTATTCGGAGATGCAGGGAATTGAAAATCAGTCGTGGTTTATTTCCAACTTGGCCAACAAGAGAATTTTGTACAACAAATCTGGTTATAAATCTGAGACTGGTGGCTTGACAAAGAATTTGCGTACATTATCCAATAACTCAATTAGAGATTACCATAGAGACAATTATAGACCAGATAATTTATGTATCGTCCTTACAGGTACGATCAACGAAAAGGAATTCTTAGACATCATGGTGGAATTTGACTCCGAATTGCCTGACTTACCTAAGATTCCAAATAAAAGACCATTTGTTGAGACACAGAGGGATTCACCTCTATCCAAAAGATCAGTCACCTCTGTTGAATTCCCAGATAAGGATGAATCGTCTAGCGAGCTTCTGATAACGTATATTGGACCAGCTGGAAAGGACATCATTGTCAATCAGGCTGTTGATATCTTGGGGTCATATTTGACTTCGTCTTCTGTTTCATTGTTTAACAAGAACTTCATCGAAATAGACCATCCGTTAGCTACGAGCGCCGATTACTATACAGAAGACTATATCAATACAGAGATCAACATTGGTTTCAACAGCGTCCCAACCAATGAAATTGATGCTTTGCCCGACAAAGTGTTGGAAGTGATGAAGAAGAATTGCACTTTGGAAGAATTTGATTTAGAACGAGTTAGAGATTTATTAGAACAAGCAAAATGGAAATACATTTTTGACACAGAAAAGAGCTCCGAGTCTTTCTCTACCATTGCGATTGCTGAGTTCTTGTATGGAAAATCGGATGGAACCAGCTTACAAGAGTGGATGAAAGATTTGCAAGAATTCAACATTCTAGCTAAATGGGACGTTCATCAGTGGTTGGAGGTGTTCGATAAGTACTTTATCCAGAACAATCCATCGATTATTGTCGCTAAGCCGTCTGCTGGACTGTACAAGAAGTTAAAAATTGAAAACAAGAAGTTAATAGATGATCGCAAGGCATCGTTAGGTGACGATGGACTAAAGGAATTGGAAAGAAAACTAAAGAAGGCTCAAGAGAAAAATGACACACCTATCCCAGACGAAATTTTAGAGTCATTCGGACAGCCTGATCCATCAACGATAAATTTCATTAAATCACACTCGATTGCTGTCGGATTGAACAAGGATGCTGAAAACGATTTACATCATCATCCGACAAAAAAAGCTCTTGCTGATACTCCTGACAACTTCCCATTGTACTTGCACATTGAAGACATAAAGTCCAACTTTATTACTATTGATTTGCTATTTTCTTCATTTAAAGTCGAGAAAAGATTGCTAAATTACTTTGGTGTCTTCAAAACTTTACTCGAACTACCTATTGTCAATGATGATGGTACGATAACTCCATATGATGAAGTTATAAAACAATTGAAAAGAGATACCATTTCTTCCAGGATTGATACTTCATTTAAAAGCAACTTTGATGAATTGGTCAACTTGAAGTTGACCGTCAAGTATGAGAATTACGAAAAGGCAATTGATTGGATCAATAAATTGATGTTCAAGACGAAGTTTACGAAGGATAGAGTGAAAGTGATAGTTGAAAAGCTTGTCAATAGTCTACCTGAGCATAAGAGATCAGGTACCACGATGCTAAACACCTTATGTATCAAACACAACCTAACTGATAGATCTCTGACGAAGTCGACCGATGCTTTAATCCAAGAGGAATTCTACAAGGGTTTATTAGAGAAGATCAATAATGATGACTTTGCTTCCATTGAGACAGAGTTGGAATCCTTTAGAACTCAATTATTTACTTTGGACAATACAAGAGTCATAGTTGTTGGAGATGTGTCGAGACTAGAAACACCAATCTCTTCCTGGACTTTATTTACTGACCATCAAAAAGAGGCAACATCTGTTGTGGATTTGCCACAGAGCAGTACTGTGCTATCAGATGAAGGCTTGCAAAAATCATTCAAGTGTTACATTATTACAACCCCAGGTTCTGAATCTAGTTATTTAGACTTGTTCACCACCATTCCTATCGAGTATTTGTCAAGTGACTCTTTCAAGATTTTGTTGGCATCTGAATATTTACAATGTGTGGAGGGTCCGTTTTGGAGGGGTATTAGAGGTACCGGTCTTGCGTACGGTGCTAATTTGTATAAAGCTGTCGAATTTGGCCAGTTGTATTTCAGCATCTACCGTGGTGCAGACGTCGAAAAATGTTTTGATGTTGCAAAAGAAATTGTTTCCAACTACGCGAATGGGATAACAAAGATTGATGATAAAATGATCCAAGGTGCTATCTCATCTATTGTGAATTCGATCACTAACTCTCAGTCGAACTCTTTTGATGCCGCTTCCAAGAAAGTGTTTGATAATGTGTTTGTCAAAAGAGGACCTGAGTACAACACCAAATTGATGACATCATTATCAAAGATTACAGCTGAAGATCTTGTTGACGTCTACCAAAGATATTTTGTGAAGTTGTTTGATCCAAAGACTTCTAGTTGCTTTGTATCTTGTAATCCTTCAAAGGCCGTTGGTATTGAAAAACATTTCATTGGTAAAGGCTATGAGGTCATTGTCGAACATGCAAATGTCGATGATGCATCTGAAGGCGAAGAATCTGAAGGTGGAAGTGAATCAGAAGGGGAAGATGAATCCGATGAAGAGTAAGCAAAGATTTCTTTTCTACATAGATAGAATTATGCATACATTCAACTAATACGTTTCTGTTTTTTTATGTATCTGCTTCAAAAATTTGATTTATTATGTTATAGAAATATCACAGTAAATTTTAAACAAGCATGCGGGAACATATAAAGTATATATATATTGTGTCTATTTTTTTGTCTTGTTGGAAATGTTTTGATCCACGTTCAGTCCAGTGTAGTCACCAACAAGTCTCTTAGCCTTGTCATAATAGTCACTGACAGCAGTTTCAGTATCCTTAGTAATATTTTCAGTTTCCTTGATCAGAGTCTCTGTCTTGGAGATCAATTCCTCTTGCTTACTATGCAAGGCAGGTAGGTTCTTCTTTTCAACTTTCTTCAAGAAGTCGAAGGTGTTACCAAATGTCGAAGGTAGGAAAAACTTAAAGGCTATTAGACCACAAGCAACAGGTGCAACAGCTTTAAATAGAATGTTACTTCTTCTAGAGAGAACCATACCTGACATGAAACCAGTCACAACGTACAAACCATTTGGGAATAGTTCTTCTTTCTTATCGTGTAACGAGGATAAAGTATCGGTAACTTGCTTTTCGGCCTTGTAATAATTGTCTGACTGTTCGATATATTTTTCTTTAGCAATATTTAAATACTCAATCAATTGCAATCTTGCAGATTTGATGTTATCTTCCAAAAATTTCGTAGACTCCGACTCTTTCTTTTGGAACTTGGAGACTTCTGACTCTTCTAAAGTTTTAGTTGGAACACCAGGAACAGTTGGTTGGACCGTGGTATCTTCGTAAAAATTTCTCTTGGAATCTGAATGTAAAGTTGGCTGTGCCTTGATCAACAGCGCACTTGATCCACCAAGCAGTAAAGCTGTCTATTGTTCAACATAAGGTGCCAGTTCGTTTTGTTAGTATCCTAAGTATTTACATATGCTGTCGCCTCTTGAGTGAAATGATCCCATTTTCAAATCTTTTTCAAAATAGAACTTACCTTAGATATGAATTTACTAAACATTATTGTCTATTTGATGTTTAATAACGAGATATTTGATCCTGTGGAGTCCATTGGATACATAGCTCATTGTGAGTGTGACAACTTGTAGCCGAAACAGGTCAGTCTGATTCGCCAGCTGATGTTGGGGATGTGGTCTTCATTTGTGCGTCGATCGACGACTAAACAACGGTCGCTAGATTAATTTGAGAGATGACACGACCTCTGAAAGCCTGGAAAATTTTTTTCAATTTTTCAGCTGGGAGGCACGAATGGTGATAGCGTCTTGCACAGAGCACAGGCTGGCAGGCTGGCCAGCAGAGAGAGCAGAGTTCCGGTGAAGGATTGGTTGATTGGATGGATCGACTGGCAGGCATACATATACTCCCATACGCAACTTATTAAAGATAATCCAAGTTGCGATAACTCTTGTATTCTTTTAGAATCCACTGTTATAGTTTGTACGAAATATATAATGGCTGAATCACAAGAACAAGAGCTAATAAAGCTCACCGAAGAGCAAGTTGCCATTGCAAAGAAATATGATTTGACTGAAAAATTCATGCCATTTTTGGATCGTCATTTGATTTACTTATTGGTTGACAACTTGGAGCTAATCTATACCTCCGAAGAAGTTGAATCAATGGAGTACCAACTAGTTAAGGACACCAACATGATAAAGTTCATCAAGGAGAAGTACTCCAATCTTTACCCGGGCAAAGAATACCCTTCAGAATTGTTAGAGAAGGAGAACTTTGTCAACGAAGAGCTAGTTAAACTAAACTCTGCCACCAAGAAGACATTAGAAATTTTATCGTCTCAAGAAGTTCAAGAAAATTTGAAGCAAGACAAGACCTACAACAGAGAATACCTATCTTCTAAGCACGATATCGATGATTCCAAAATCTTGGAACTATACAACTTTGGAAAATTCCAATATAACAGAGGTGACTACGTGATGGCATCTGATCTATTGAATAACTTCAGATTATTATCGACAAACCAAGATTTAAACTTGAGCGCAACTTGGGGTAAGTTATCCTCAGAGATCATCTCCATGTCCTGGAACGATGCCTTAGAGGAACTGAACAAATTGAGAGAAATCATAGATAACAGACACTTCAAGGGCACACCATTAGACCAATTAAACAAGAGAACTTGGTTGATCCACTTTTCCTTGTTTGTGTTCTTCAACTTGGACAACGGACTGGAAAGTCTGGTCGACTTGTTCTTCTCATCGTCATATTTATCAACCATCCAGGCTTCATGTCCCTGGATCCTAAGATACTTAGTTGTGGCTGTCTTGAACTCCAAATCACACCAAAAACAAAAGAGATTGAGAGACTTAATTAAAGCCATCCAGATCGAAAATTACGAATATAGTGATCCATTCACCGACTTGATCAATGCATTGTACGTTGATTTCGATTTCGAAAAGGTTGGCTCCATCTTTGCTCAAGTGAAAGTGTTAGTTGAGACTGATTTCTTCATTGGAAACTTGCCATCTACCGAAATAATTAAGAATATCCAGAGTTTCATTTTGGAAGTCATCAGTAAAATCTACAAAACCTTATCAGTCGATGATCTAAAATCTTACTTGAACATTGAAAATGATGGCGAGTTAACTTCCATCGTTGCTGAAAGAAATGACTCAATTTCCATTCAAGATAATGCTGTTTATCCTAAACAGGCTGCCAATCCATCTGTTTACCAACAACTTTATGAAAAGACTAAGGCATTCAATTTCAAATCTAATCAATTGTTGAGCAATGCTTTTGGAACTTCTGCTATTAGCGGTAACAGACAACAGCAGCAACAGCAGCAGCATCAATCATTCCAATCTCAAGAAGCTTAAGAAATGAGTTGACTGGCCGAAGACGCAATAACGGTATGCTCTTAATTTCCGATCTTTGCCATACAGTTATATAGACTTGTAATTTTCCCCCACTCTTTTTTCTATAGTACATGTCATTGGAACGTTTATGTTATATTACTCTATCTTCCATCCACATTGAAATAATCCAATTCACCCCATCTCTTTTTTTGTTTCTTGCTTTCCTGTTTTATTTAAGTTATATGATTTTCTTTTAATTAGTATTGCCCAGGTGAATACTTCATAAATCTTTCAAATTAACTCGTTTTGAATTAGAACTTACGATTTATTTACAAATATCTTATATATATATATATATGCTATTGGACACGAAATTCAAGCACTTACGAACTCTTGTTCTGTCTTGGAACCACTGTGTAGTTATTGAATTCCCTGTGAAATCCAGTCGACTCATCATTCTTGATTCTAGGTAGGTTATCTAAACTTTCCTTGATAATCTCTCCACTCTCATCTATATACCATCTTTTCTTAGCTAATTCCACGGCCTCTCTAAACTTGGAAGCACCGTCCTTTCTGTATTGTAACAACGAATCAACGTTCTTCTGCGTCAACTTATCAAGTGGTAGTCCTTGAAGTTCCAATCTAGCAACAACCCTGGCAATGTACCAAAACTTCATTTCTCTAGTGGATGAATCCACCAATTCAATAATAGCTTGTGGTGCGTTATCACCTATTCTTGGTTCTAACTTGATGATTCTGGTGTAGCCACCTTGTCTCTCGCTATATCTGTTCCTCAACTCGTTCATCATCTTGGAAACGGTGATATCCTGATTATACAATTCTCCCACCAATTTGATCTGCAACTGTCTCTTTGCGTCATTATTGTCTAAGTCAGTGTTCTTTGTCTTCGTTATCAGAGTTTCAATTAGGCCTTGCACCATCTTTGCTTTGGCGAAAGTGGTGGTGACCGATTCGTACTGTATAAGAGACGACGCAAGGTTTCTCATCGTGTGTCTTAATGCCTTCGCACTTCTTCCTAAAGTCATGTTGATGTGGATATCGATGTAGCTTTAGCTGACGAAGTGCTATATGATATGCTCTGCATCTACATCTTACAATAGTTACTTAATACGTCCATTGATTTTTCACAGAGTTTTTCTCACCTCTAACAGTTTGGCTGTCTGCCATAACAGATCTGTGTTCAGGTATGTGATGACATAAGCAATAACGTGTACCCGAACGTCGGAGATCCGGGCTGCACAACCAATAGGTGGTGAATAATTCTGACCACCTATTTTGATGGGGTGCTTTGGCTGGTTTCTTTTTTTGTGTGCTTTCTTTTTTGTAGTCCATTGTTTGAGTTTTAGGAGACCGATTGATCGCCTTTCCAACCGTTTGTTATTAGTTCGACTCCGTTACTATATATATATATAAGACTCCCGTTGCTCTTTCGTTTTACATTAGATTCTTCTTAGGTGTTTTATTATTCTCGCTTTCATCACTATTATAAATAGTTCACTCTTAAATACATAAACAACACATTGATATCAACAAATCAAAGAATGTCAGGCAGAACTTACGGATTTTTGGGTGGTGTCCTTTTAACAGGAACGATAACCTACCTTACAGCAAGAGAATTCCAAAACAAACAATTTGCAATCTCACAACAGCTCAGAGAAGCCACTAGAGTGATCGAAGAAAGAGATGTTCCTTTACTACATAGATCGAACGTTATCAACTACGAAACTAAAACAGTTGGCGAATCTGTTAAAGATATCTGGAATCACGAAGTTATCAAGGGCACCAACTGGCTGTACTCTTTGGATTTCAGCAAACTTGGTGGATATGTTGCCTGTGGCGTTGAGAAGTTGGTTGGATCCTCCAAGAACTAGACAAAACAATGAAAGTCCGATGTTACTATTATTGCGACTCCGAGTTAAGAACTAATGGCTTGTTTCCTTGTGCCGATTCTGTAAAACAGGGGGTCTGATGGTTTTCTTTTTTGGTTTTACGTTCCGTATTTCGGACTTTGTTCCTCCTGTCTTTGCCTGGAATTGGCTGAAACTCAACGGGCAGCACCCTTTTCTTGCCCCTCCATGATTGGAGGGTGCCGTTCTCTTATCTACGTTATGTGTGAATGCTTTGTATTTTCTTTTTTCTTTTTTTCTTTTTCCATTTTCCTTTTTCTTTCCATGCTCTACTTTAATACCAGTTAGTCTTAATCTTTTTATTTTATTGGATAATCTTCCAACCCCTTTCCTGTTATTTATTATCGACTCTATTTTGCATTACCATTTTTATACAATCTGTCTAGAATAATTAAAAAGATACACAAAAAAGTTTTCCTGTTTTTTAATCGCTTTTCTTGTCACCTAAACTCACCCCATCATCTGCCTCTGGTCTCGTTTCCTCGATAGTTTTCTTCCCGGGCAAACCTTCCTTCTCAAAATAATTTTTGATAAGGTACTCGTGGAACATATCCACCAATCTACCAACCATAGCACCGACAAAAGCGAGTATAACTTGTGCAATCGCCCAATCTCTAGGGTTGAAACCCAAACTGAACGAACTTAAAACCCAACCAATGAAGTCTGTACACACGTACAACTTACCTTTACCAAAACTCTGCCTTAAGACTATATCTGCACATTTATCAACACTAATTGCAACCGAGCTGCCTTCAATCTCTTTTGTAATGGACGGTTTCGTTAAGTTTTCTTCTGCATATCCTTCACTGTCAAAGTTGCCCGGGAATATGGTGTGCACTGAGATCCCGTAAGGTTTGAATTCATGCCTCAACGAATCACCCAAGGCTTTCAAAGCTGCCTTCATCGGAGAGTATTGCGAATAACCAATGAACGAGTAGAATGCCACCGACGAAGAGAATAGCAATATGTGTTTCCTGGTACTGTAAGGTGGACCGTTGATCAAGTTGTCCCTTAGTGCATGTATGAGGTATGCTGCAGTCTTGTAGTTGACATCTATACCTTGGTCCAACTGTTTATGGGTTAGATTCACAAAGAATTCGGGGTATGATGATCCCGCACAGCAGAACAAGTTATCCACCACCAGATTTTTGGACGTGATCCAGTTGTTCACTTTTTCGCAGTCCGAGTAGACCGACAAATCAGCAGCTATAAAGTCAACGGACGGTGCCTTTTTAATATCCTCATTCGGTTTTAATTGTTTGATCTCTTCAAGTGCTTTGCTTAGCTTGGCTTCGGACCTTGAGATGATGATAACGTTAGAGCCTTTGATGTACAATTGTTTGGCTATGGCAAGGCCCAAACCTTGAGAAGCCCCCGAAATCACGGACAATTGTCCTTCAACATTGTAATCAGAAGTCCAAAACATGTTCCAGCAAGTTTCGAATTGTAAAGATTGATGGACATACAAATTAGATAAAATAGAAAAAGATTGAAGACAACAGTAATATTTTCGTAAACAGAAACACCGCTAACAAAAAAAGATTCATGAAGGCATTTGCTCATTACGTAAGCTATGATATAACCTGCGTCGGGTTTGTGCCTGCATTAACACCGGCTGGTTGTGGAAATAAGATATCTTGGAGGAGGCAGCCGGGAGCTATGAAGGCGTCAATTCATGAGAGGTATATAAAAGAAGGAGCAACATAGTGTAGTGTTGAGAAGAAAGCTCAAAGCGGATAATATAACATAATTGAGAAAAAGGATAAAATAAATAGCAAGACTGAACGCCTAAGAAAGTATTGGTAAATAAAGGCACCGGAAAATAAAAAAACAAGAGTATTTAACAAAGAACAAAAAGAGCAAAAAAGGGAAAAAGTCTGGAGCTCCAAGCCTACTTTTGTTTAGCCTTCAATTTTTCTTTTTCGGCCTTCAAACTCTCATCCTTCATCTTCTTTGCGGTGACACCAATCCTGTGCTCCAAATCTTTCATCATACCCAATTCAAATAGACATTCAAACACGACAAAATATGGGGCAAGAACAAGCGGTTGCACCAAGTTCTCCAATAGAGCAGGTTTTCTTTTTTCGTGAACCCCGTGACCGTAGAATTGGGCAATCCAACAGATACCATGCACAATCAAAGCCCATTTGGCAACTTGAGAGAAAGGATACTCTGCATTTAACCAAACGGAGAAGCTACTAAAAACAAGCAAGAAAAACAAAGCAATAAGACCAGCTAAGCTGTCCAAGTACATGTAATAAGCACCAAAAGTGTTGGTTACTAGCGAGCCAAGGTTGAAACCGGGATATCCTGGAATGTGGTAGTGTGTTAGGAGAATGATGGCAGTGAGCAATATGAATGGGATGCAAACCATATGAATCCGGACGTTCTTTGGATGGACTGAAAAAACAAAAAAAAATCAAAAGCAAGTTAGTATATTCGTTGGATAACTTAGGACCAAGGGAGAAAAGCCGGCAATGGATGGGGAGTACAAGTACTTACAGTGATACGCCTTATACAAACTTAGTTGGTCTTCGAGGTTGAGCAACGAAGCCTTATTACCAGCCATCAATGAAACCATCTTTGCGAAATGAAGTTCAACAAATCAAAAAGAAAGACCGCAATATAGAACAAACAAATAAGAAGAGTAGAAACAATAAACGGCGAAGAAGAGCAGAAAAGCCAACGGATAAACAAAAATTAGAAAAGTCGGGGAAGATTGTAGTCGTGTACCTACAAATTAGTTCGGTCTGTGTTTTCGTTCTGATTTCGTTATTTACAATTCTGGTTGCTTCATCTTTTTCCTCTTCCTTTTAGACTGCTTCTTACCCTTCAATTGCCAGTTTGATCACGTTTATAAGCAATGGCAGAACAAAAATCTAAGAGCATGACTCTTGAAGAGTTACAAAACGAGGTGGAAATACTCAAGGCTCTCGTCTTGAAACAGAAGAAGATGCTTGCTAATACTGGTGAACAGCTACTTCAATTGCAAGTCAAGGACACACAACAGCAGCTGAAGAACATCGAAATTACTAAATTGAGAGAAGATGGAACCCAGGTGCCATCATCTTCTGGATCTGATATCGACACATCTGAATTCGCTACGAACGATGACATCATCCAGTTGGTTGGCGAGTTGCAAGGACAGTTGAACATCTTAGAGCAGCGGTCTTTAAGAAGAACCATAAACTCCACCTTGAGCCATGGCGAGGACAGAATCGCTCCTATTCTAAACTCAGATGGTGATGAGCCATCTCAATCGATATACCCACATAACTTGGATGGATTCAAAGATCTATCTGACGACTCTGTGTTGGCCTTATGCTCTTTCTATGAGTTGTTGCCTCCAACCAAAGAGGAAGAGGCAAGAATGGCTGCATTCATGGAAGGAAAGATCACCACACCTAACATCGACCCAGCTGATTTCAAGCCTTCCGCTGATGATTACTCCAAGGAAACTTTGGATGATTTGTACGATGAATTGGCTAGATTCTTGGGTTTGAAAGTCAGAAGAACTCAAAATGCGTGGTAAAGGTTCCCTACGAAGAATAAATAAGAAAATATTCGATCCACACACACACACATATATATATATATTTGCTTTCTTTTGCTGGCTAGTTTAAATAATTCCGTGATTCCAAACCATAAAATCTCTCGTTTTCTTTTAAAATAAATCTATACATCGAACAACTCGATATACGCTTCCCCTATGTACTTATGTAGATCTGATGTTTGCATGGCCCTACCGTACTTAGCAAACGCCTTACGGGCAGAAACCTTCGTTAGCAATGCTCCTCCATAGCAAGCCAACATCATAACCTGCTGATCGGTCAATCTTGGTTCAAGCTTCGATTCTTCCCAAAGTTCGTTCTTGTAAGCATATGTACCCCAAGAGAGCAACGTTGAGATTAAACCGGTCAGCGAATCCCCTTGTCCCCCCACTCTTTTATTGGAACCAGTTTCATCACATATTAGCACCTCATCCCCATTTACAATGACTTCTTTAGCGCCCTTTCTCACAATAGTGACATTCAAGACATCGGACACTTTCTTGGACAACAACACTCCTGAATCGTCCTTGTCTTTATAATCATCAACATTGATGCCTAATGAGTCGCATATTCTTTTGAATTCAACGACGTTGGGGGTAAGTATGGCTTTTTTGTAACCTTTGATGATTTCTGGCTTGGAGGCGACTAAGAACAAGGCATCGGCGTCCAAAATCACAGGTAAATCTCTCTTCTTCGCTTCTACAATGATCAGCTCTAAAGTTTGCATCATAAGGGCATCTCTACCAAATCCTGGACCAACCACAACTACATGAATTCTATCCAATAGCGAAATCACTTTAGGCAGCACGTTTTCCTCGATGTATTTCACCATGAGGTTGCTTGACCAATTCTCGTTGGCTTGCAACTTGCGTGAATCATGCAGGTACGGATGCACCATTAAGTCAGGGGAATACGACTTGATAACGGTGGCTGCCGATTGTTCACAGATGATATGGGTCAAATCACAGCCTAATGTTGCAGCTGCATGTGCAGAGAAGAATGGAGCACCAGTGTAATCTTCACAACCTCCGATGACAACGATTCGGCCGCATTGGCCTTTGTGGAAAGTTGGTAGTAAAGGAGGAATCAATTTCTTGGTCAATTGAATCAATTGGTGTTTGGATTGTATATTCTTAAACATTGGAGGATATGTCTAACAGATGCTCTTTACTTATGATTGTGAAGGGAAGACTAATGTTAGCAGTCGGGATAAAAAAGAGTGAGCTGAGCTTTTTGATCTTTTTTCGCTTTGCTGCGGTTTCCACACCGCCGCACGGGATTAGAAAGCTGATTTGTAGTTCATAAGAATTACGAGCTATCCTTTACAAACAAGAATAACAAATTGATAGTTATCTATACACAGAGAATAAAACAACTATGACTAAGATCTAGGCCCTCCTATCGGTTTTATATTTTTCCTTAAGGATGATGATGTATTCATTTAGATTCCCTGCCTCGATTGCCTGCTTCAACTTGTTCAACAGTGAATTGTTCACTTTGATTCCATCTTTCATCAAATCCTTTACGCTGTTATTTAACAAATCGTTGTCCTTGGAATTATCATAAACAAGACCTTTATTCTTCTCCAATTCGTCCAAGTAAAACAACGCTCGTTTAGCAGCAGCAGAATTCTTGGTTTGTAACCTGATCGCAAATCGATTTAAATCATCCAACAAATCTTCGTCGTCTTTAATCACTTTGATTTTGTTGTTATCAGTCACAATTAGCTTGTTCTTATCTTGTGGATTCCCGACTGAGATTTCGAAACTTAGAGTGTGCTTGATTGCCGTACTGTTTGCCTTGAAGTTGAATATCGCCGACTCTGTTAACACGCTCGTTGTTGTCAATTCGTTAGTGACGGGATCAAAGGAGACGTAATCGCCACCGGATGTCTTTAAAGCAATTCTTTTAATTGACTTTGCAACTTTACTGCCATCCTCATCATTGGTCTTGTTGGAAGCCAAGTTGATGAAATAGTCAACGTTCACAACGGTCAACACTTGATTCACCATTTTCGGCTCCACCCTTTGCAATTTCGATTCCAAATCAATCTTAAAATCATTTTCAGGAGCTGTAAAATTCAAAACCTTATCGCTGTCAATAAAACTCAACGAATCTTGGTCCGATATCACAAACGTTTTGTCTGTTATACAAGTGAGGCATCCAACGGAATCGCCTCTTTCACAGGAGATCAACAAAGGACCAACTAGATCCACTGTAGATGTGGCCGTAGTCCAGCCAGATTCAAACTGATCTTTAGTAAAATCTTCAACGTTCACCAATTTGTTATTTATGTACATTAAGGAGGCATTGTGCCAGTCTTCAATTTCTGCTGGCTCGAGTTGTTCTGCCTGTTTAGTCCGCTTGGAAGAATTGCCAGTGCTCTCTTCACGAGTTTTGGATCTTTTCTTGCGCTTTTTGAAATCACCTTTAAAGGTAAGTTTTGAGACCATTTGCAATTTTGTTTAAGTATTACGTGATATTGAAGTAGACAAATGAATGATTAATGTATATATAGATCCTTGTATAAACATCGATGCTCTCTAAGTTCTAATATCGCTATTAGCCCAGTCAGTCGGAGAAATTAAATTTCTTGCAGAAACAGGGCTGTGCACCGGTACCCAATGCAGGAACTCTATATATTAATACTTCAAAAGTTGATCTCCATAACTATATATAAACAACCGTATCAGTGAAACTTGGATTGAATCCAATTTGTAACCAAGTTGACAAACTCCTTTTGCTTTTCACTGACGACCCAATGGCCGCAATCTATATCCAAAACGTCATAATCGTTAAAATATCGTTCGATCGCTTTGTAATTAATGACATCACCTATAAACACACTCTTTGTGGCTCTTATGATCAGCAATGGTTTCTGGTAAATTGGCAATGAATCCAGCTGTGTGGAAGTCAGTTCAAAATTGATGAGTCCTTCAATGGACTCGTTGATCAATTGGATAGGAATCTTGGATTCTATCGTATGAGTGACCGGATCCTTGTGGAAGTTACTCAAGATGAATTTTCTAACGATGGATCTAGGTTCCACTTTAGCCAACAAATCATCGATTTGTTGGAATTTTGTGTATTTGACAGAATTGTTGCCAAACAGATGCTGACCTAATTGATTTAAATAGATGTGAAACATTTCGAATTCTCGGAAACTTTGGACAGGGTTAGGGTAGGGAACGTTGTCTATGCTGATGACTGCCTCGATAGTATCTGGGAATCGTAAAGAATGGATCATGGACAACTTACCACCCATCGAGTGACCTATTAGGATGAACTTGTTATCATTGTTAGGAAACAAAGAGGGGTGGTTGTTGATTAGGTGGTGGGTGAGATGTACGAGATCGTTGGACATCGACTCGTAAGTATGTGGACGCAAATGGAACGAGTCACCATGGTTTCTCAAATCGGGTAAAATAATAGAGGTGTTCAAATTCTTGCTTAGTTGTCTAGAAGCAGTCTTGTTGTTCTTCTTGTTACCTAGCAATCCATGCATGAAGATGATCGGAGGGACAGTGACGGGTACATCAGTATTAGGTGGATTGATTATCTGATGATCTAGCAATCTGGCTGTGGAGGACTTATGCCTTTTGAAAATGGGAAGTCTTTGAATGTTGCATGGTAAAGATTGACGTATCAATAAAACCATTGTTGTGATTGGTGGTGATGAAACGAAGGTGAAACAGCCCAGAGATGTTAAATGAGACAGATCGTATATATCAATTGGGCTCTATTTTTTTTTTTTTTTTTTGTTACAGGCTGAGACACTTTGCGAAACAATCAGCAGTGGTGCGAAAGAGATCTACCGTTTTTTTATATGTGTTTTTTTATCTTTTTTTACCCCTTTTTTGTTAACACCGTTGATAGATCATAAATTTGCAGTTTCAAAATGGATTCATGGTGGAGGGTCTATGGCGTGTCGATGGCATATATAAGGAATACAGAATTCCAGTTGAATCCTCTGCATTTGAGCCAGACAAACCCTTAATCAACCAACAAACCAACCAACCAACTCACAAACCAGAATGTTTTTCACCTTTCTTTGGATACTCATTAAAAAGCTACCAAAACTGTTTGTAGCAGTGCTACTATTTATCAATACATTTTTGTTGGTGTTTCTATTGTTGGGCTGCACAAAATCCAGCAGCAGTTATTCGTCAATCTACTTAATCGAGTACTCGTTCAACGACACTTCGGAGATGTACCCGATGATCGAATCCGCATACAATTCGGCCAACAGCAGTTACAATCTGTGCACCATGAAAGTGAAAGCAGGCTACATGGGGATCTGTGTGGAGGTTGAAGGCAACAACGTTAGCAATTCCTCCAACACCACCACCGATTGCAGATCCACTTTCAGGAACCGCGACGCGAGCGACTCGATGCGACGCAGATTCCCCGGTGTGGCAATCACCGATGCGAGCTCGAATTCCACCACGACCGTGGATCTTGTGTCACTGGCCGTTGAATTCTCAGACGAGGTGATGCAACCGTACATGACGATGGTGGCTGTTGTTTTCACCGTGGCAGGGATTTTTGTGCAAGTGTATACGATGATACCGTTTGTACCTTGGAAGAGAACAAGTTGTTTGGCGAGTGCAGCGGTCGGTACGGTGTGCTGCACACTGTTTGCGGGCTGTCTTGTGTGGAGCTCCGTCGCTACCGACGCTGGCGCGCGCGGCGTCCAGGGCGCCTCTCTCGGCATTCTAGACGCTGCCGTGGGCGGGAAAAGCCGAGCTATCACATGGACTGCTCTGGTGCTGTATACCGTAGTCGTTGTTGTGGGAACTGTCATTTATCATAGGGAGAACAACATTGCAAAAGTTAAGGCTGAGAAGATATCAATGGCACTGTCAACCACTGAAAGAGTCAAATACCAAAGCAGAAGTGTAGTGTAAGCGGGTATCCATCCCTAAATAACCAGCGGGAAAAAATTAAAATAAAAACAACGCAACGAACGCAAAACTACAAAAAAAATAAAAAATCGCAGCCAGAGATCCACCGTAGGCTGACTGATAACAGCTATATATATATATATATATATGATATATACATGGTTTTACAATATACGCAACTGTTAATTGGGAGCATAGGCAGAATGAGCAAAAACCGAGTTTCCAGGTAAGCAACGTTAAGGGGTAAAAAAAAGCACACGAAGGCTACGGTCGATAAAAAAAAGAAAAACAAAAGGGAAAAGGGAATACGAAAAGGAAAAGCTGGTAAATTGTTTGTATATATTTTCTGAATAAAAATTTTACATACGAGTTATAACTTCTAGCGAAGAAACATATTGTAAAAAAGTTTATAAAAAGGCCATGATTTAAAAACCGACTTGCTATAACTTAAAATTCACTATATATATATATATATATATACAATACACATGTGTAAATTAATTATTATAAGCTAATCGAATTTAATAAAAAAAATTTTCAACGTTCTTCTTTCCGTTATCGGTTAAATTAACGGCGGCGCCGTTGGAATTTTTCCCTGAGCTTGTCGCTTTACACCGCAGCCAGTATGAAAGTTAATTAACTTGTTATGCGATGGGTATGTAAATATGCGTTCACAATTCGTATAGGTGAGGTTTAAATTTTCAACATGGCTCTGTGTGATCTGGGTGCGTGATTTTCCCTTGTTATTGGTGGATAGATATTAATTATTGATCTGTCAGGAGACTATATATATGTATATATATATAAATATACAGCGTGTACTGAGACAACCTATCAGCTTGTCGGCACATCCAACATATATATATATATGCAGCGGATGCAATATACATACCAGCCAGGATGCCCTGCATAGTATATACTTATATATATATATATATATATATATGATCTATATATATATGGGAACACAACATCCGATATACCGGGGGCAACAAACCATGCATACAATCAATTCGAACCACAGAGCAAAACAAAATATACGACAGCAAAGAGAGAAACCCGCCCGCGTGGCAGGCAAAAAGTAAAACCCGCAGCCCGCCAAAACGTCTGCGAATCAACGTGCACCCGCCACGTCCATCGGCGGGCGCCCACCGCCAACTGCCAGAGCTTCGAAGGCTGCAATTGCCGTTGCAATTAGTATGTGCGGTGCGCCACAGGATGCAACAGCCACACACGGCCGTTTTTTGCAACTTTGAGCTCTCGAATTTGACTTCACCTTCAGTTTCACCCAGATTTGCTCCTCTCCTTGGTCTTTCTCTCCTCCATCCTCTACATGCCCGTCTTTTTTTCCTTCTTCTTCTTTCTCATTCAACCCCTTCATCTTTCTTTTCTCTAATTACCTATCTACCTATCTACCTACCTACTCATATCAGATTCTCACTCGCCACATATCTCCAGACCTTCTTGCACATCTACGTGGTGTTCTTTATCTCCTCTCGAACTTCGCTGTCACCTGCCTTCTTACTCCCTATTGTCCTATACACTTTTTTTTTTGATCTACTACTTCCTTTTCCCTGGCTCCCATATTGACATGCCACTTGGATTGATCTCATCTGCTTCTCACCTGTATTGAAATCATTGCCACATTTTTTTCAATAATAATCACTTTTACCAACCACCTACTGTGCTTCCTCTGCTAACCCCATCATCATGCCTGAAGAAACTTTCCAACACCCTCCCGATAAAGCTCCCGCTTTTCCAACTTCCAAGAAATCAACTTTCAAGTTCAGAAGAGGCCCTTGGTCTCCTGAAGAAGATGCAAAATTGTTGGAGTTAGTCGAACTCTTTGGTGGTGAGAAAAACTTGAACTGGGTCAAGATCTCTGAAGAGCTACAAACAAGAACTGCTAAACAATCCAGAGAAAGATTCCACCAAAATTTGAAGCCTTCTTTGAACAGAACCCCCATCACCCCTGAAGAAGGTCGTTATATCGAAGAATTGGTGGAGAAGTATGGTAAAAGATGGGCTGAAATTGCTAGACATTTGAATGGAAGGTCCGATAACGCTATCAAGAACTGGTGGAACGGTGGTGCCAACAGAAGAAAGAGAGCAACAACTCAAGGCTTGTATAGTTCATCTTCAGGAGATGACGAAACAGCTACTGATCTCAAGGATACTAAGATGCCAGATGCCCAACCTTCTAAATCTTCCAATCTGGGGCTTCCGACACCTCCGACAGCTTCTGGTAATCCACAGTTGCAGGCACAACAGCAACAACAGCAGCAGCAACAGCAGCAGCAATCTTCTCAGCATTCACAACCTCCATTATTATCTCATCCTGCTCACTTCCAAAATAGCGTGCCTCTGCACTACCATAACAGTAGTGGCAGCAACCACTCAGAAAATACAGCTTTGCCTCCAATAAGTTCCATGATTCCACCACAGCAACAGCAACAACAACAGCAACAGACAAAACCTCAATTCAATGTTGGAATATTTGGAGAAGACGCACTACCTCCAATTCTTTCAAACAACAACAACAGCAATAATAATAATAATAGTAATCCAACAACGGTAAACCCATTACCTCCACCACCAAATAATCTGCACCATTTACACGTTGCCGCACATCAGTCTCCAAGTTTCCATTCGGTCAGATACGGTAGATCTGTTTCTGTTGACATCAGACATTCGGAGTTTATTCCATCACTACGAAAGAGAAAATTGATCGATGAGTTACCTTCTACGCAACCTTTACGTCGTCATTCTGCTGCCTCTATAACCTCTTCCACTAGCTCTCCACAACCACAAGCTCAGACTCACCTACAGCAGCTACAGCAACAGTTACAACAACCACATCTACTGCAACAACAACAAGGATCGATACCTTCGTCTACAGCAATGTATAGCACGGGGTCAAACTCTTCATCTACATTACCTAGCACTGCTAATGGATTCCAATTCAACTTCACATCCCTTTCAGGAACCTCGTCACCATACCCTGGCTCTCCCCTGTCAAGATTATCCTCCAGAAACTCTTCGGTCGTTTCTGCAGATTGCACTCCTTTGACTCATTTGTCATCTGACGCAAACTCAAGAAGATCGTCGATCTTTGCTCAACACGAGCAACAACAACAACAGCATAATAACAACTCGCAATTCAAATCGCCTTCCTTAGCTCCAAGGTTATCGGTGTCTTCTGGAACATCTTCCCCTCAATTCTTCCAATCCGCCAATTCTACAAACTCCTCAACGACAACAAATGGATCTTATCAGCTACCACCGCTCCAGTCATCACAACCACCTAACGGACCAAAGAAAATTGGTGCTGATTTGTTCAACAAAGAATTCAATTTCAACGTGAAAAATTCCTCAAACACCAATCAGCCAAGTTCGTTGAGTACCGTGAGCCATAGCGTCGATCATACAGAGGTGTCGAATGCTGGCTCCAAAGACAAAAAGGAAACTGATGTGGATGAGGCCAATAAGAAGAAACGTATGAGCATTTCGTTTTTGATGTAAGAAGATTCCACTAATTATTAAAGGATATACAATATATTAACCGACGATAATATTTGCTTCACTTTGACACCTGGACGGTTTTTTCAACCTTTCCTTTTTTTTGTATTTTAATTTTCTTTTTTATTCAAGTCGATTAAACATGTCATAATTTCTTAATGCTCCTCCCCGTTGTGTATGGGCAAGTTTGGGTTTTTTTTTTCTTGTAATTTTTGTGTTTTTTTTTTAAAAATGAAGATGTTTGATCGATCCAATTTTAATTTTGATTTCACGTTTTTGTCTTCTTAGCTTTTTGCTTTTACCTACTCTCTTTTTTTCTGTTTTAATTCTATATGATTGGCGTTAGTGGTTAGCTTTTTATACCGTCTCTCCCCCGTTTTGTTTTGAATTTCCAAGGTTTTGTGTGTGTTTTTTTTTTTTTTTCTTTTTGTGCTTTTTTGTGTGTGTTTTTTTGTATTTGGTACTTTTTAACCATCATTTCATGTTTAAAAACTATCTAGTATCTGGATTTTTTTTTCTTTTCTAATATTCATTTCCTGTAGAAATATACTAACTTTGTTTTTCTGTCTATTATCCAGTTTTTAACTACTAGTTTTTAATTGCCGATATATCTAATAATACCTGTTTGTCCTATTACTATAATCGAATCGTTTATTCATTTATTTAGAAAAAAAATAGTATGTAACATAATATGTCAATGAGGGAAAGGCAAGACCAACCTTCTCTCAACTTCGGTCTCCTTACCGACTTCCTCCTCTCCTTCGAACTTCAACCTGCAATTGCCGTTCTTGGTGAACCCAATCACCTCTGCTGGGTAGAAAGTGGTCGTCTCAGGGTACCGTGCCAACACTTTTGTTCCAACGGGATAATTCTTACAGTGGTGGCTCGACAAAACTTGGTCGACGCTTGGGATCAAGATGATCTCTTTCCAATTACATTTGAAATGTTGTCCATTCGGATTGCTATCGTCTGGTTCTGGATCCTTGATTTCAAATTTGTACTCGTTGAACACTTTCAAAACCTGACACTGTATCCACTCCGAACCTTTTTGCTTTGGTTTGAAAGCCACCTCTGAATTCACCACTATCGGCTCGGATGGGTTGTAATTCGACGTGTAGTACGACCGTCCTTGCTTCTGGTTCTTCGGTAACTTGATATTCCTCTTTGCCAACGACGACGATGACGATGACGATGAAGTCGACGATCCTGCTGCCGATGCACCACTAATACCACCACCGCTACCACCATGACTCGATGACGTTGACTTTGATGCCGTCTTGATACCTGTAGGAAGGCCCTGTACACCTGTGTACTTGCCTGAGTTTGTATGTGTCGTAGCACCGAGAGAGTGCGAGTGTGACAACGGTACGCTAGCCATATCGTTATGATGTATACCAGACATAGAATTGGATGCAGACATAGACATACTTTTCAAGTCGTAGGCGGATGAGTTTCCTTTACCGAGACCACCGTGATCGGAGGACTTTGCTATCACGTGGTCGTCACCTGCAGGTACGTTCTTCAACTGTGAGATCAACCCGTTGACATTGATCAAAGCTGTGTCCAATATTCGTTTGGCTTTCTCCAAGTTCTCCTTGTGTTTCAACACCTGGTCTTTTCTTTTAAGGAGCTGATCTTTGCTGTTGTTGGCACCTCCATTTTTCAAGTCTTGTTTCGTTGTTGTGTTGTTGATGGAATCGAATTCTAGGTTGTCGAAAGGAATCGATTCGTTCGCATTGCATGCGTCCTGCAGCGACGAAACCACCACGTCCCAGTAACCTTCCATTGCTGATTAGGGAAATAAGATGAATTAAGAAACAGTAGGGTGTGTATTCTTTAATGGAATCTGTACCCCTGAGTGAACAATCGACAGACTCGGCAACAAAAACGGGCAGATCTGAAGGCTAAGTGACCGGGAATTTGAGTGTAAACTAACCCGTGCACCACAGATACTTCCAACGGTTACCCTACCTGCTTCAAAAAAAAAAAAACTTTCCAGATTTGAATCTGGCGAGTTTTGGTGCTGGTTGATTAACTGAGTATGTGTAAAGTGCACTACTGAAACTTAGAGTTAGCTTACAGTCTTAACGACGTAGAAGGAACCCACATATAAACATCACATCCACAATGCTGTTCAGAGACTTGACGGTGCTTCCAAGCACGTTCATCTCGAAGCTCATCTCACCTATAACACAGGTGCGTTTCGCCACGAAGCGTGCTGCCGGTTCCAAGACCCACATGCAGGACTCCAAAGGTAAGAGGTTGGGACCTAAAAAGCATGAAGGCCAACAGGTCACAACAGGTCAGATCTTGCTCCGTCAGAGAGGTACGAAATGGTACCCTGGGACGAACGTTGGTATCGGTAGAGACCACACTTTGTTTGCCTTAGAACCTGGGTTTGTTAGATACTACTTGGATCCGTTTCATCCAAAGCGTCGTTTCATTGGTATTGCTTTGAAGAAAGATGATAGATTGCCATACCCACATTTTGAACCAACGGTGAGACGGCTCGGTAGAAAGGTGATTGAAGACCCATTTAGGGCCGCCAAAGAGGAAGATCATATGAGTAGAAAGGAGACTTTGGAATCGCCAGCTTTGATTAAAGCTAGTGAGGAAAGAGCCGTTAAAAGACAAGAAAAATTGGAAAAGTTTATTGGTAGTTTGGACCAGTTTGGTGTGACAAACAACAAGCAATTGGCTGCTGAACGGTTGGTTAAGATCGATGGGTTCATGAGAGGTGGTAAGAGTTTACCAGATGCTAGATTCTACACCACTTACAACAAGAAGTACGAATTGAAGTTACAATTGAAGAGAGGCGAGATCAACGAAGATCAATACGCTGCGCAAATGTCCCAGTACGATTCTGTGGCACAGGATTTGGATTCGAAAGTGATGTTGGATGAAAAGTTCAGAATGGTTAAACAAATGTCCCAAGAGGAACAGTTGCAATTACAGGAGAAGATCTTGTCCGAGTTGAACGAGTTGGCACCTTTACCATTGAGCAAACCGATCGACAAAGCCACAAGATCGAAAGCTCTAGGTTTGATCGATACTCCAGGTGCGTTCTCTTTGAAGAGCCAGGTGCAATTGAGAAGAAAACATTTGAAGCAGGTGTTGCCTGAAAAGGAAGGGTTGGTTACCGATGAGACAGACAAAAGTGCTAAGGTTACTTACAGAATGAACTACCAAACTAGAAGAGTCGACGTTGTGTATCGTCCAAAGAATGTGTTTGCGCAGTTGTAAAACAAAATAAAGAAAGTGAACAATCTGTTTATAGATTAGCTACTTGTACATACATGTATTTATGATAAAATATAATGCACACCTCCATCACATTGAAACTATATAGATATTTTCTTTTTTTTTTTTTTTTATAAAGGAACGTTCGAATTTTCGTTGACTTTCCAAACGTCCTTCTCACCATCCCCTTCGTAGTGCTCGAGCTTCCAAATCTCCACCAACCGTTTGATTTCTTCCAAGATCCATTCACCACACTCCCATCCTTCCTTTCTGTGGGAAGTGGACACGGCAATTATCACCGATTCCTCAGTCACCGGCACGGTGCCTAGCCTATGCACTATGGCTACCTTGTGCACACGTCTTGGGAACTTGCTCTTATCAACGTTGTCATCGTCATCGTCATCGGTGAACTTCTCAAATGAACCAACGGCGATCCTATTCAGAGTCTTGAGTGCCAAGTTGTGGTGTGCCTCGTATGACAACGACGTCACCGTCTTGGAATCAAAGTTGTCCCTTGTTGTGCCACCAAAGTAGACGATAGCACCTGCTTTAGGAGTCTTGACGAATTCGAGAAGCGATAAGATGTCTATCTCTTTGGACGTTAGGTATACGAGTACGTTATCCTGTTGTAATTTGGGAGGTAGGGGAAAAATGGAGTCTGATTCACAAGGGTAGTGTGGTAAAGGTAGCAATCGTTCTGACATGGTGATTCTGAATGAAATTAATAGAAATTGGTGGTGGATATAGTTAACGGTATATGTACGTTGGTCAGATCTACTAAGATCGCAGTGTCGCAATTTGTTTCCGCAATGAGCCTCAAAACAGCTGCGCACACAGAAATTTAAACAATTTCGTTAGCTCCGTTTTACGGGTTTTCATATTTATGATTTTTTTAGACATCATTTTTCATTTATATCTGCTGGACAAAAAAAAGAAAAAAAAAACTTCGTAAAACACGTAAATATTAAGAATAATTGGGTAAAATAGTGGAAAAAGAAAATAAGAACAAAACGAACAGTAAAAAAAAAAAATAAACAACACAATCAAACCTTTTTTTGTTTTTCTCTCTCTCTATAATTTTTCATCACATCGTCTCTCTTCAACAACTTTATCGCTGGCTCGACTCAATCTTTCGGCGTTTTCATCCTCTAATTTATAAGCAGGTAGATAGGAGCCATCATCCAACTTTAAGAGTGGGTTTCTGATGGTATTCTTGATACCTCCGATGGAGGTGTAACCTAAATCGTACAAGTGGCAGTATTCAACGTTCAAATGTTTGATGAAGAACCAAATCTCATGGTAGTTCCATTCCAAGATTGGATTAATACGCACGAATTTCGGCCAGTTATGGTCTGTGACCTGAGTGTAGTGTAAGTTAGCACCGTAAGGGTCGATTCTTCTGATACCGACAATGATAGACTTGATGTTAGGATTGTTGGCAAGATATGTTTTGAACCCTGGGATCATCTTATCCTTGAGTTGCACCAAGTTGAGATGATATTTGATTGCGGAATCCATCAAGAATGAGTCCTGCTCAGGGAAGGTGGATTCGTTGTTGATGTAGACCGAATTCAACGGATGTTTTTTCAACTCCAACAATTGATCGTTTCTGTTATAGTAGGAGTAAAGGGCGGATAGGTAGACAATCAACATGACGAGGCAGTCTTTACCACCGTTGTAACTGATGGACATCTCATCTAGAGAGTATTTATGTAACACTTCGTCGAATATGGCTAATGATTGGGACAGTTTGAGTTTAGTAGAAACTGCCAAAGGGTCTGTGGAGTTGGAATTGAGCAAATCGTTGGTTAGATCGTGACATTCTTTACAAATGTCGATGATGGAGGAAGAAGGCATGGTGAGTGGATATTCTAAAACACAAGCAAATAAATAGATGGAGATTAAAAGAAGAAGAAGAATGTGGATTATAGCTGGAGAAAGAAGATGGAGCAAATCTAGAAATTAATAAACCTTGTCTATATATGGATAAATATGGGATATATATGCATGTGTACGATGGATCGGTGATAACAAGAGTATGGGGAAATTGAATGTATTTAAATTGAATTAGCGTGTGTACACCGCAACTTAGATATATATAATAATATATATATACTATATAAATTTTAATACATGATGGATAAAATTGATTCACCAACAACCAACCGGCTACAAATGCCCGTTCTTTGCAATCGAAATAGCCTCAGCTGCCAAACCAGGAACCACCACGTAGTGGATGCCCGCACCTTCCACCACCGCCCGCGAAACGTTGCGCGCCACAAAGGTGTCGGGCTCCACGCACGCCACGTACACCGTCGTGATGGCGCCCCCAGTGCCGTGAGCGAGGATCCGGTCTGCGCACGGGGTGTTGCCAGAGAGCCTCGTGGTGCACGGCTCCATCGTCGTGTAGAGCTCGCACCCGCCGTGGGGCAACTGCTGCTGCTGCTGCTGCTGCTGCCCCTCTTCTTCAGTGCCTTCTAGATATTTCGATAGGCAGTTCTGTTCGGCATGGGTGTTCCCTGGTAGCTCGTTGGAATAGCCCGTCGAGATCACTTTACCCTCGTGTGTGAGCACCGCACCGACGCAGAAAGAGGTCTGTGTGGGTGGACATTTGCGTGCCTCCTGAAGAGCCAACTCCATGTTGGGTCTCACCAAATCTGCTGCCCACGGCGGCAACTCGGTAGCATGATCGAAATGGAAGCTTGTCTCAACATCAGCATCGACAGACTTGTATGAGAGACAGTGGAGGGAGAGCTTCAACTCTGCCGCGGCGGGCGGCGTGTACAGCTCCACCCCGCACTCCGCACAGTGCTCCCCGCTGTGCTGCTCCCCCGCCGCCGCTGCCGGGTGGAGCCAACTGGAGGCGGTCTGCGTCCTGCCGACTCTCGCGAGTCGCTGCTTGACCGTCGCGAGGTCAAAGTCGCCGCCCGCACCGAGAGTGTCGCCCCAGATCTGGGCGGAGGAGTAGACCGGGTCGTCGACGATCGGGTGCCCGAGGAACTGGAGGTGGACCCTTATCTGGTGGGTTCTGCCCGTGTGCGGGCGGCAGAGCACGAGGCTGGTGCCCGTGGCCACGTCGTAGTGGATGCGCTGGAAAGTGGTGGAGGCCTCTTTGGCGTCTTGCGCAAGTTGCCTCTGCCCTTCTTCTCCTTCTCCTTCTCCTTCCCCTTCCAACACAACAACGTTCAAAGCCAACCTTGGATCTGCCGTGGCCAGCTTCTTGTCACACTCGATTTTGCCACTGGGGAACTTTCCCACCACTCTTGCTATGTAAGTCTTGCAGATTGAATGCTGCTTCAGCATCTTCACCATGCTGTCGGCGCCCTTAGGTGTCTTGCCCAGGATCATCAACCCAGATGTGAGCCTGTCGAGCCTGTTACATGGATGGGCCACAATTCCATGCTCGTGTCTCAAGATAAACGTAACCGTGTTGTGACGGTACCTGCCTGTTGGGTGCACAGGAATCCCCGATGGTTTGTTGATCACAACGATGTCATCGTCTTGGTACACAATGGTGATCGGATCTCCACTCACTGCCGGTTCGTGGCGGTGGATTCGATGAGAGATACAATCTCCGTTCTTTAACAACGTCTCTGTAGTGGCCGGCTCACCGTTGATCAACACTTGGCCGGACTCGATCGTATCCTGGTAATGTTGTTCGGTGTATAGACGAAACTCGGACGTCAGCACGTTGAGTAACGATCTCTCGATCCATCGCTGCTTACAGTAGGTGATGTATGTGAAGTAGTAAGGATCAACGGTTCGTAATCCATTGGCCACAGTATACTTGGTAAAATCTTCCTCTTGGATAGTCTTGCCGTTCTTGTGCTTGGTTTCGACAGAATCTTTGTAAACCTGTTTCCTCTTGAACCCTTGAGAGTCTGTGGAAGGTTTGGATCTCTTTGGAGTTGCCCCTGGCTGGGGGGTGAATGGGGATGGGGATGGGGATTTGGAATCTGAAGCGGACATCGAGTACAGTCTGGAGGTAAATCTGAGTAGCAGGAGCCTTGATCTGAACATCAAACTTTGTGACTGTGTACACCCATCAGAGGTCAGAAGTTAGAACCCTGCAAACACCGCTGACTGACCGGTGACATGGTGATAGCCTCCACAAGAAGAACAAAAAAGTGGAAAATTTCTCCGAGAAAAGAAAAGAAAAGAAAAGAAAAGAAAATAATTATCGACGCGTCGACCGTCGCTGTAATATTTTTTTATCTCGTGCGAATTTTTGTGTGTTTCTTCTCGTTCTTCTTATCTCTCTTTCATTTCTGTGTCATGGATCCTCGTCTCGATGGTCGTCTGCCTTCCTTCCTTTTCCCTGTTTATTTCCACATTCCCCTCTTCCTGCCTCCCCTGCCTACTTTTATCTCTTCTCCCGTCTCTCCCTTTCACTCCCTGTTATACCCACAGCATATAATGATTTTCCAGTCGGTCTTCGGTGGTCTTCTTCATCATCTATACGGCGGCCTCAACAAGAAACAGCTCAGATTCTACTCCAACTTTAGCGTCGATAACATAAAACTCGCAAACTACGATTCCTTCAATCCGATCTTAAAGTCCCTGATACAACAACTGGACTCCATCAGCCCTCGTTTCGAACTCAACAAGAATGAAGTTGAAATCTTGTATAACCCTAAAGATTTCTACGAGTTGTTGAAATCCAAGATCAAAACAGCAGAATCTCGCATCTTCCTTTCCAGTTTGTACATCGGTAAGGGACAGGATGAATTGATCCAAGTCTTGTTTGACTCGTTGAACTTGAAACCGGACTTGAAAGTCGACATCTTGATCGACTGCTTGAGATCCACAAGGGACGTTCCCAACAAATCCACCGCGTCCTTGTTAATTCCCTTGGTTGAGAAGTTTGGCAAAGATAGGGTCAACATTAGATTCTATCACACCCCAAATTTGAAAGGGTTGACCAAATCGTTACTACCAAGAAGAATCAACGAAGGTTGGGGGTTACAACACATGAAAATTTACGGGTTTGACAAAGAAGTGCTTTTATCAGGTGCAAACTTGTCTCAAGATTATTTCACAAACAGACAGGATCGTTATTACTTGTTCAAAAACCAACCTTTATCAGACTACTATTACAACATGCAGTTTGCCATTAGCTCCTTGAGTTACCAACTGCTACCTTTTGATAACGTGGAAAAATTCGAGTTAATCTGGCCTTCGTCAAACTCTTCAAACGAACCTCACTTGAATTTCCACCAGTTTATAAACGACTCCACAAGGCTGTTGATTCCTATCTTGAAGAGACACTCCGCATCCTACAAACCTCTCGAAAACCCGCATACCATAGTGTACCCGGTCTCTTCCTTCACCCCAATAATGAGACCCGACGAGTCCACCGAAAAGACTTCCATCCTCAGATTGTTGACTTTGCTAACAAACAACGAGGCCAAATTCACTTTCACCGCTGGTTACTTCAACATGAGTCCCGAATACAAGAGCCGTCTAGTCAACTCCAAAGCCAAGGGTCAAGTTATCACCGCATCTCCTCAGGCTAACTCCTTCTACAAATCTAAGGGCATCTCATACTACTTGCCAGAAGCATACCTCAACAACGCTAAAAAGTTCTTGCATGACTTGCACAAACACAAGAACGATGATAACGTCGACCTATTGGAGTGGTCGAACGGTATCGTCAACACAGCCACCGGTTGGTCCTACCATGCTAAAGGTATCTGGTTGACGTTGCCTGAACAAAAGGCACCTTCGATCACGGTGATCGGTTCCTCGAATTACACCAACAGAGCTTACAAGTTGGATTTGGAATCCAACTGTATTGTCATGACCATGGACGAATCTTTACAGAGTGACATGAAAAAGGAGGTTGAAGGTTTACTAGTTTGGTGTAAGAAGTTGGGAATGGGTGATTTCGAAGGCGAGAGAAAGATCAGTAGAGGTGTCAGAATCGCCAGCCGTTTGTTGAGTGGCATGCTATGACGAGTTTTTTCTTTTGTTTTCCCCCTAAAAAAAAGCATTTTATAACTTTTCTATCTTTTTTTTTTTCTTTTTTGTTGTTTCTAAGCATCATCAACTATCACAAGTTTGTCATAATTTTTTGTTTTTGTTTTTTTTTTTAGCTTTCTCTCTTTCTTATTACCAAAAAAAAAACACTCACTCTTTTTGTTGATGGGCATTCACCTACTCACCACTTCATATATCCGTTTTTGCTATTTTTCTATCCTATTTTTTTTTCTTTTCTGATTTCTGATTATTTGTTTCTTTCTATATTGTTGTATTTCTTTTTTGATTTGTTTTTTTTTTTTTTTTTAAAGGAATCCTTCTCCTCTTCCTGCCTATTTCCTTTCCTTATCGTTTATAAGATATTTTTTAATTCTACTAGATTGTGTGTTTTATCTAATCTCTTCTTGTGTTTCTCAGTCTCTCTTGTTGTATCTGTTTACGATCATACTTATACATATGTTGTTCTTAAATGAAACGATTTGTTTTATTTTTTCTTTTGTTTCTTTGCAAGTTATTTTCTCTTGCAGTAATGTAGTAAAACCGACGTCGATAATAATAAATAAAAAATGAAAGAGAAAAAAAAAACACTAAAATAAAAAATTGAAAATTGAAAAAAAAGCGTTAAACAGGCTATATATGTACATAATAAAAACAAGTTTTTTCTTTTAGTGGTTCAAAATGGAATGTTTCTTTTTTATTTTTGTTTTGATTTCTTTCTTTAGTTACCCTTGTTAGCCCTTCTAACTCTAACGGCATCAGCCAAATTCTCCAAAACGCCAATAGTATCCTCCCAAGAGATGCAGGCATCCGTAATCGAACAACCGTACTTCAAAGCAGATTTACCACCTTGGTCTAAAGGTGGAACGTTCTGTCTGCCTTCGCAAATGTTGGATTCAATCATCAATCCACAGATGCTGGTACAACCACCTCTGATCTGATCAGCCACGTTGGCAGCAACCTTCGGTTGGTTTCTGTGATCCTTGTTGGAATTACCATGAGAGCAATCAACCATGATTCTTGCCTCATTTTCTTTCATGATTCCAGCTTTGATCAATGCATCCTCGGCAGATTTAACCGATTCAGCATCGTAGTTCGTACCTTGTTTACCACCTCTCAAAATGACAAAAGTGTCCTTGTTACCTTCTGTACCAACGATGGCAACGACACCTGGCTTTGTGACTGATAAAAAGTGATGTGGGTGGGAGGCAGAACCAATGGCATCGACAGCCACCGAGAGAGAACCGTCTGTACCGTTCTTGAAACCAACTGGGAAGGACAAACCGGAGGCCAATTCCCTGTGAAGTTGGGATTCAGTGGTTCTGGCACCGATGGCACCAACGGAGAACAAATCACTCAAGAATTGAGGAGAGATCGTATCCAACATCTCACCTGCAATTGGTAACTTTTCGGTAAGCTTCACAAACAGCTCTCTGGAGATTCTCAAACCTTTGTTGATGTTGAACGAACCATCAATATCTGGATCGTTGATCAAACCCTTCCAACCAACTGTAGTTCTTGGCTTCTCCAAGTATGCTCTCATCACAATGTGCAAGTCATCTTTCAATTGTTCGTTCAATTCGGCAAGTCTGTTACAATAGTCTAGAGCAGCTTCAGGGTCGTGGATCGAACATGGGCCAATCACAATGAGCAAACGGTCATCTTTACCGTTGATTATATCGCAAGAGGATTCACGGCCTTGCAAGATGTTCTTTTCACATTTGGCAGTGAGAGGGAACTCGTGTTGTAGCAAGTCAGGCGGAGTCAATGGGTTGTAACCTCTAATTCTCCAATCCTCCAAACGGGAACGGTCGCCAACATGGGCGTTTTCCATGAACATTTTGTGTGTTGTAGTAGGAACCTATTATTAATTAAGATATACAATAAACCAGTTAGTACTTTTCTGTGCTGTTTAGAAATTTCGTTTTTGTTTTTTTTGTTTTTGTGGAATGAGCGTCAGTTTTTCTTTTCTTAACAGTGTGAAATAACTAATTCTATGGCAATGTTCCTTCTTTTAATGTAACAACAGCAAAGTAAGCAAACGAAAAAAAAGTAAGCAAGACAAAAAAATGTCAATGGGACAAATGTTGTGATTCAAATGATAGCAAAAAACAGGAATAAGACAAACCTTCGAACATTCTTCAAACGATCGATACACGGTATCGTTATGACTAATGCACAATCTGCCTCTGCTCAATGGCCAGCAGCGTCTCGCGGGGGAAAGTTGGAAACCTGGAATCATGTCAACTTGCGTCGATCGGCGGCGTCGGGATCAGGATTCAGAACAGTTGCATTTCATTATTCGAGGCAACTCAGTTTTTCCGGTTTCGAGGTTTGTTCTTTGTTGCGAACTTCGGGTGTCCAAGCAGGGCGTAGTCAGGTTGGAAGGGCCGATGCATGGGTGGATCGAACGTGTAAGGTTGTATCACTGTCTGATCGATTGGTCAATCTGACGGTATGTGCAATAATCACTTTGAAGAAGGCAAATGGATAGATGGAACATAGCTTAGAATCACCGCAGAAACAAGAAGAAAAAAAAATTTCATTGAAAGACAATGGAAAAACGACGCTCTAACGGAGGTAAACAGGTACGTTGGTATACTTACAGGCATCTCTGATAAAATATGTGTAGTTGTGATACTTGTATCAAATTAAAGTAATACAGAAACGAGCAAGAAGAAGAAGAAGAAGAAGAAGAAGAGAAAGAGGAAAAGAAACTGAAAAACGAAGAAAAATTAGACATAAAACATACTAAGTCTATTAATTTTAATTTTTAGAATTCGGGGAGAAAAAGCACCTCATTGTAATTTTGCAGCGTCACACTCGCTCCAATTGTGCTGACGTCAGCGAACATGTGGTGACTCATCTAATCGAATTTTTAAGTTTAATTAAATATTATATATATATACAGTGGATGAAGGCAGGTTGGGCAGGTGTTGTTTAGTAGAAGTGGCTACTGATAATTGTATAAAACCTGTTGATATCTCCCCCATAGTTAAGTGCTAACAAAATTTATCGTCAGTCATTACATTTACCGTTCCTTCTCTATAATAATCATCTTCTGTCCAACTTAATTTCACCTACTGTATATTATATATATATATATATATATATTGTACGCGGTTCTCGAAATCGCCGTTGCCGGTGACTCCAAGTGTAAGCACGTGAGGCGTTTGTTCCCGGCTCTCCTTTCTGACATCGTCACGTGCACAAGTCTCGATCCCAGGACCGTCGCGCCGCTCTCTATAGACGCACTTTACCTTGACACATGCCGTTAAACGTCGCTTCATCCAACTGTCTATACTTCTTTTCACCTGGATCCAACCAGTACACAGTATCTTTACCGGCCTTGCCAAAAGGTAACACCGGATCCCTAAACATTTTCTTCGAGACCTTGTGCGTGTGTCCCATGTCGATGCGATCGAACTTCAAGAAGCATGGTCTTGCAAAATGTGGGAGGTTCGCAATGACGTTCTTAGCCAACTGAGACAAGACCAATTCGTGTTCAGAGTCAAAGTCAGGGTTCAATTCGATTATGGCATACCCACATCTCCCTTCGTGGTTTGGCACTTTGGCACCGACTACAACACAATTGCTGATCTCGTTCTCCAGTGACATAATTTCGTTTTCCACCTCAGTGGTACTCACGTTCTCTGATTTCCATCGGTAGGTATCCCCTAATCTATCGACAAAATGGATGCAACCGTACATATCGTACTTCATTAGATCGTCGGTTCTAATATAGGCATCACCTCTCTTGAAAACGTCCCTTAACACTTTAGAATACGTGGCCTGATCGTTATTGAGGTAACCAGGGAAAGTTGCCTTGATGTTCTTAGGGTTTAAAACTTTCATTAACAACTCACCTTTCTCGCCTAGGTTTGCCTTACGACAAAAGCCGGTCTTAGGGTTTCTATAAATAGCCATATCGTCGTCGTCTTCAGTCTTAACGATGATGTACTCCAAAGATAAGACCTTGTCTCCTAACCAACCTTGGTTTCTGATGGCACCAATGCCAACAATCCCGTCTCTTTCGTAACAAGTCATAGCAAACGGTGATTCAGATGACGCATAAAACTCACCAACATTTTTGATGTCGAATCTTTCTTTGAATTTGACCCAAATGTCTTTTCTCAAACCGTTACCATAGGCCGTGATAATTTGGCCCTTGATGGTATCCTCATCACGTAAATTTGGAGGAGCCCCAGTTAGGTATCTACAGACTTCTCCAACATACTGAATACAGTTTGCTTGGGTCAGCTTAACCTGTGTGCAATAACTTGACAAAGAAAATTTGGTACCCAAAGATAAGGTGCAACCTTGAACCAACGCAGGCAAGGCACCCAAGATGGAAGCGGTACCATGATACAAGGGCATGGCGGTGTAAATGTTCAAATTGGAGTGCAGTCTCATAGCTTGCGGGAAAAAATATGAAGCAAAAAACGTCTTTCTCCATGAATTAACTGCAGCTTTTGGTAAACCCGTAGTACCCGACGTATAGATAAAGACGGCAGGGTTGTAGTAAGCAACATCTTTGTCACGGATCGCATCTTCGACACGAAGCTTGGGAGTCTTCAAATCGGTGATTTTCATCAGCATTTCGTTCTCGTCTATGTAGTTAATCTTCAAATCTGGCAGTTCGGATCTGATGGAATCCACAATGGAGTCAAAGTTAATAACAGCTTCGTTATCAACAAAGACATGGCTTGCATCGATGATCTTTAAAGAATGGAGCAATGGTTTTTGAGTTAGATTGTAATTGAGAAATGAAGGTGTAGCTCCGATGTTCCATAGTGCCAACCACATGAAGATAAACAATGGTTTGTTGGTATAATCCATGGCAATGACATCTTTTGCCTTGACACCGTAGTCGTTGACCAAAACGTAAGTTAATCTCAGAACTATGTTGTACAGATCGGTATAAGTGTAAGTTTCCAATTTGAAGGAGTCGTCGCCATCTTTACTCAAGGATTTTCCTGGGAGAGGCCGGATGAACTTGATTGCAACCTTATCTTTATTCGTTAGACACGATTGTTCGATGGAGTACCATAGAGACACCTTTTTGGATATGAAACATGAATAGATGTGTCTGATAACCGCTTTAGCTATTCTGGGAGCTAGATATAAATCTTCTGTGACTCTATACCGCTGTTCAAAACTGCGTAGGGAATCTAGCATCGATCTTCTCTTTATCGTTAGGAAAGCAGCTATCGCCGCCAATATTATATACGATAGCATGACGTGAGGGCGTGAGGACGTTGGGCTAATAAGGGATATATATATAAATATATATCTAAGACTGATTTATTTGCAGATCCGGGGCGTAACTCACTGTGAAGATGAAGGTACACTTCTAGAGAAGGGAGCAAAGGAAAAAAAGGGACGGCAAGTTCCAGGGCCGATCAGGGGCAGCGCAAAACATGAAGGAACAAAACAAGGCATGTGAGAATCGAACCATCTTCACCAATTCGGCCGCACACAAAAGAAACAAGAAAAAGTCCGCACCGACGAGCGGCCGAAATTCGAATGCGCACATTGCACCGCCCCGGTTTTGGACGCATACTCTAAGAGACAAAGACTACTATATTTAAGTGTATATAGATATAGTGGAGACATCAAATCATTAAAGTATATATATATAGAGATAGGATAAGAATGTGATATGAGGATGTGATAATAATGATAATAATAATAATATGGAACGAAAAAAATTAAGCGAAATATCTTGTATAATATTAGTTCGTCGAGTTAGACTGCACTGCAACGAAAGACGGTGAAAAGCGAACGAGACATCAAACAAGTGTCCGTTCCAGCTTACACGTACCACCAACCCTTTTGGTTGGCCTTACCAACAACAGAAGGCCAGCCCAAGAAAGTGGACAACATGACACCCCAGGCACCGATTCTAACAGCGTGGCCACCTAGTTCTTTGAATAGAGGGTTTGGACCAATTCTCTTAGCAGCTTGTTTGGAAGCTCTGAATGCAACGGCAGCGGACATTGTAAAATGGGAAGTTGTAAGTATAAGTCAAGTTAGTTGAAATAGTAGACAGTTATCGAGATCGATAATGAATGATAATGTTAATGATGATGAAGGAATAGAAACAGACATTGACGAGCACAGACACAGAAGACAGGAATTGAAGGTATTTATATGGCAATTGCCGGCTGTGGACACTGGATGGGTGCCCAGATAAGAAAGGAACAACCTCCGAACGCCAAACCCCATAGTACACCACCACCACAGAGATACGAAAAGGGGATCTGGGAGGGAAAAGAGAAAAAATCATGTCATTTTCGCGGTCAGTCGATAGTTGAGAGAACTTGGGACTCGATCGATTTGTTTGTGGTGTGACAATTTTCGCACCTCCCGCACTTTGCAACCTCATCACCACCAGAATTTCACCGTGCCCTTCCGTGGTTGCCCGCTGCGTCGAATGTCAATTGCCCTCTCGCCGTGCCCGCCCGGATCCTCCCGTCTCCCAGTCCCGTCCCATATGGTGTACCGTATACCTTCCAGGCTCACAGGCAGACACCGGCCGTGCAAGGCACTAGGTACTCGGTAGTAGGTAGTAGGGGGAGGGGGGTTTGGAAAAAATCGTAAGATATGCGGTTGCCTGTTGGTGATGATACGATAATGGCCATGGCTTACCCTTTTTTACACCCACCGGGCACTGGATTTATTGTTTTGGTCCCGCCTTTCTCATTCCACCCTGTTCTAGAAGATGCACATCTCCGATCTTGTGGTCAACACCAGCTACAGGTGTCAACTGTCAAGCGCTCCTCCCTATACCAATTCGTCAAGATTAATTATTAAGTTACAATTCAATGTTGGAGCCCTTGCTCCACTTCGTTCAAGGATTAGCGTACGTTACGGTGCATTGCTCGCTTGTACATATAGATCTATAGAGATCTCATAACTTGTTCTAGAGATCTCAATCTTTATTAAAAATAGAACTTATACAGCTTATAAAAACAATTTTTATTAATTTTAAACTTATACAATATGCTGTAGATGATGCCTGCGGCAACAAAATTTAAGAGCTCTTTCCAAATTTTCAATCATGCAGACTTCGAAGTGGCTGCATCGTCACCTCCTGCCTTTACCGTAGCACCCAACGTCTCGTTGTCTTTCTTCTTATCAATCCCTCTAGCAGTCAAGAAACTGAAGATAGGAGTGCCGTTGCTCTCTTCACTACCGTTGAATCCATCGATGAATCCAAAGAACCCATAGAAAACGTTCTCCTTAACTTCTTCTTGATAAATCTTGTCATAGATGTGTTTCATCTTGAATTCGGTCATTTCTTTTTCAAACTTATCAAACGAAAGTGGATTGTAACCAAAGTCCTTCAATTTCTCGTTGTAAGCATCATACACAGTTTGCTCCAACAACAACCCTAAAGATGGTGCCTTTGGAATGTTCACCTTGTCAGCGCCAAACGCCTCCTTGATTCTTTCCAATGGGCACCCGGTTCTAACAACCAAAGTGGCCATACCAATCATCTTACGAATCTGATGGAGCATAAACGATTGACCGTGGATTTTGATGGAAACCCACTCGGTACCTTCCACCACAATAGGATCCGACACGGTGATCCACTTGATGAATCTACGGGACGATGGATCTCTAAAATGTTTACCGTTCGTGAAGTTGTGGAAGTTATGTGATCCAACGTACATCTGCAGTCCATCTTTAACCAGTTGCAGTTTCTCCAATGAACATCTAAATCTACGGCGTGCATCGTTTGATATCTGCTTCATCTTCTTGTTGGCCTCCTCCAACATCACAGTCATAGGAATGTTCTCCACTATGGCTTGTTGAATCTGGTCCTGAATTTCCTGTGTGATTCCCGCTTTTTCGTACTCCTCAAACAAATTCTTCCAGAAAGTTTCACCTTCTTCATCAGTTCTGGTGGTACCAGGGTGCTCGATGTCAGCTTCCTTAATCAGCCTAGCCAAAGGAGACGTGGGCTTAGGTGGCAAGAACGAATAAGTTGGCATTAGATACTCGTAGATTCTTGAACCACACATCTTGCGACAATCAAAACTCTTGTTCACTCTTTCGTAGCCCCATAGTCTGATCTGTTCAGGTAAGTGAGAGTTCACCTTTTCCACTATATCCTCGTCTTCAATGATCATCTTCAAAGAGATAACGTTACCAGCGGCATGCACACCCTTATCGGTTCTGGCAGCTCTCATGAACCCAGATTTCTTCAAATCGTTGGAATTGTTCTTTGATATAGCACCTGCTTTAACGAAAGCCTCAAATAAATCTCCTTCGATGGTACGTGCAGGTGGATTCAATTGCATACCGTGGTATCCTGTTCCACAATACCCAATCATACAAGCAACTTTCTTCTTTGGACGACGTTCTTCGTCAGCATATAAAGCCTGTCCATCCTCATTCACAATACGCCTATATTTTCAAAACCTATGTTAGTAAAAACTGTTCCCTCCCCTCTGTAATAAACTATCCCTAAAAAGAAGATTATCAATCCCAAGACGCATCGTAATCCAAACTTTTTAAGCTCATTTCCTCATAAAACATACCCACGAGTTCGGGTTTCTCGCCAACAATCTTTGCTTTTTGGCAATTGTGTTTTCGTTAAAGTCTCCCTTTCTTGCTTTAGACCATTTTTCACTGGCTCCTCTATAATATTTAGATTCGTCAATTTCGGAGCTTTCACTATCCTTTTTAGTGTGTTCCTTATCATCGCAAACATTTTCGGTTCCAGTTGTTGGTATTTCCTTCTCTGCAGTCGATTCAGTGACTGTAATCGATTCAGGCAATTGTTCAGACATTGCTAAATGATTTGTTTGTCCAATGATGATGAAATATTATATGACTAGAGGGACAAAGTCGAAAGGCTTTGCAGTCACCTTCTCACTTTACTTTATCGAACTTATAGAGAAAAAGAAAAAATTGAACGGAAAAAAAAAACTTTTTGGTTACAGCTTCGATGCGGTGTATGGGTTTAGGGAATTTTTTTGTAATTTTTTAAAATTTATCTAAACTTTTTTTTTTTGTTATTTGGCTGAAAAATTTTTAGAACTCCATCATAGATAGAGAGAAATAAATAGGATACCTAAGGGAAGATCAATTTGAGATACCGCATCATCTATATTAGCAATGAGACCATTAACAGAAGAAGAAACTAAGGTTGTGTTTGAAAAGCTAGCAAATTATATTGGTAGAAATATTGCCTTCTTGGTGGACAACAAAGAAGACCCGCATGTTTTCAGATTACAGAAGGATAGGGTTTACTATGTCAGTGACAAAGTTGCCAAGTTTGCAACCTGTATAGCCAGACCAAACTTGATGTCCCTAGGTATCTGCTTTGGTAAGTTCACCAAGACGGGGAAGTTCAGATTACACATCACCTCTTTGAAGTACCTTGCACAATACGCTAAATACAAAGTCTGGATCAAGCAGAACGGTGAGATGCCTTTCCTTTACGGTAACCATGTGTTGAAAGCTCACGTCGGTAAGATGTCCGAGGATATACCGGAGCATGCAGGTGTGATTGTCTTTTCGATGAGTGACATTCCATTGGGTTTTGGTGTTTCTGCTAAGAGCACGATAGAGGCTAGAAACTTACAACCTACTGGTATAGTTGCCTTTAGACAGGGTGATATTGGAGAATATTTGAGAGAGGAAGATACGTTGTTCACTTGAACTTGTCAAATATCTATTTTTTTATATAATTCGTCGTTGTTTCCTCTTTTTCTTGTTCTTGCATTCATCATTTAATTATTTGTATATTTAGTGGTTAATTTCTTGCTTTTATTATTATGTTACTTTGGTAGTACAAACTTTCATGTTTTATTTCAATTAAAATTCTTCTTGTCAATCACAGACTATGGAAAACAAGAAGATTACTCTCTTGTCAATTTTGCTTGGAAGTAAAAAATATCTAAAAACACGTAACATACGAGTTCAAACAGCTATTGTCTGCCCTTCTTCTTACCTTTCTTTGCAGGCGTGCTCTTTCTATTCGAAGGGGCAGGGGATGGGGAACTCGTGTTAGCAATATTCAAAGCAGATTCCACAGAAGCATCAACAGCACCACCTTGGGTGTCTTTCTTCTTACCTTTCTTTGGCTTGTAGTATGAGCGATCCTTCAATGGTAACCATCTTTCTTCATCAATCTTCCCGCTTAGATCCTTAGGCAAACGTTTAGGTTTTGATCTCACCTTCTTGGTAACTTTACTAATTTTGGTATTTTTCTTTGGATTCAATGGGTTCTTCTGTGACTGTTGTGTGGTAGATAATAGCAATGGAGCAACTCCGTCAGTAATCAATTGGTCAACGTCGACTGATTCCGTAAGTGCGTCTATTGAGCCTAACGAATCGGTCGTGGTTGAGTTACTCAAAATCATCGACACAAGTTCATCATTTGGTGTGATGCTTTCAACCTTTGCGAAAAGTTGCTTCGACTTTTCTTCATCGAAGGACATCAATTCAAATGCTATAAACTTCAAAAACTTCAATTCTTCGTAGTTGACCACTTCCTTCATTAATAATTCATCATAAACTTTTAATAGCAAGCTAGTCTTGGAAGACTTTCTTTCCAGTTGGTCATATATCGAAAGGAGTAAACAAACTAACGATGGCTTAGTTAGGTTCTCATGCGATTGGGACACTTGACCTTCGATTAACACTACGGCATTTTGAAGCTTTCCGGCATTTATACTCAACTGAGCAGACAATAACGAGATCGGTAGATCATCTTGGTGACTTCTGGCGTATCTAAATAAAATTTTTTCATTAGAAGGCTTATTGAGATCGTCAAGAGAAAAATTTTGAATCTTGGAAAGGGTGCTTAAAGCAGATGGTAGCAACGATCCACTAAATTGCTCCTTGTGCTTCTTAGCGGCCTTCGTGATGGACTTACCAGCTTTCAAACCCAAGAGGATTTCGTTTCTCTGTAATATCTTGATCTGTGGCAATGTCAATTTGTCTGTACACAGGCTTAAAGAATTTGGTAACTGCAATTCACGGTACAATAGAGCCGGATTCTTATCGTCTAAAGAGCCAGATTTCAATGATAGTAGATTGTTCGAAATCAGCAACTTGAAGATTGGGTCCTTCAAATTTGATAAATCAAATTTTTCCAAAATTGCCTCCGATTCTTTCTTCTTTCCAAGAAGTTGTTTGACATATGCGATTTGAATTTCAATTGGTGTCAACTCATCAAATCTCTCTTCTTCGTCGTAACCTTCTAAAACGGTCTTACATTGTTCATAGGCACTCTCTAACAAAACCAAGGCATTATTGTAATCACCACTGTTAATCTTAATTAAAGCATCGTTAAAGATCTCATCATATGAATGCTTTGTCGTTCTGGACTGTAGACTGTATGAGACTGGGCCATTCAAGCTTTGCAACTGAGAAAAGACGGCACGTTCATTAACGCTCAAGTCGACGATACCCTCAGATTTGGCAGTGCTCGTTGGTAATAAAGTTTGATACAAGCTCAGAGCATCTTCAGTCCTTCCTATACGATAGTAGTGTTGTGCTAAGATGTTCTGGAAACCTCTGTTGTTTGAACCTATCGAGACCAACTTGGACATAGACTCGGAGTCGTTCACCTTGTAGAAAATATAAGCCTTTTCAAAAAGTAACAATTCATCATTGGCAGCAAGTTCGGGATGTGTCTTGAGCAAGTCCAAAGCCTTTTGGTATCTATCCAAATTGATCAAGGCAACTAAAGACTTCTTAAATGCTGGTAAGTTAGTTGGATCTTTTTTCAAGATGGACAACCCCAACTCATACACTTGAGCATGAGAATCGTTTTTGCTGTAAACTTTCAAGTTTGACAACAGATCGGTTAATGAAGACATTATTGTTCAATTGCGTATTGTTTCCTGGTTATAGTGTACACCCGTTCACAACTATATCTTGCCCAAATATTTCAAACGTTTCTGGAAGGTCAACCGACATCGAAGGAGAGCCAGAGTCGCAGTTGTCTCGACGACGACCAAATCTGCTTTCAAGTTTCGTTGCAGTTGGAGCTTTGGATGTGTCATTTGCTTACTCATCCACAACTCTAAAAAATTTTCAATGCTATATCGATTCTCCATGTTATAAGGGAACAATTGACATTTGATCTACTGAACTAGCTTAGAGCACCGAACTCATCAGATTGTTATTGATACAATATATTATAGAGATCATGCTGATGAATATAATACGGTCGACAGTTGAGGGGCTTCCCCATCGTCTACTTCCTGTGCAGGTCAGAAACTACGCACTCGCTAGGAAGTCATATGGAAATTCCAAGGGAAAGACTTTACAGATTCCCAAAGCAAAGAGCAGGGGACCTTCAAAGAAGAAACACAGCAGCAGTCCTGACTCTATGGCTCCATACAAATTTGGAAATTATTCTGGATTGAAACTACCTGATGAGGAAAAAAGAAGAGGCCTGGACAACCTTATATCGAAAGTTACAGATTTTAATGAGCTTCGAATTCTACCAGAAGTGAGACAAGTGATGATTAATGAACTCAAAAGTAAAACCGTTCTAAGATCCCAGAACTATATAAATTCCAATAAGAAGAGAAAGACAGAAAGTGAAATAAATGGCTTAATTTTAAGACCTACTCCAATTCAGACGGCTGCTATTAAGCTTATAAACGCCACTAGAAAGCCCAGTGAGTTCCTAAAGGTGTTCACACTAGCAGCAGAGACCGGTTCTGGAAAGACCTGGGCATATCTTGCTCCGATGTTACACAAACTAATAGAGAGTAATAGAGCGAAGGAACAGCTTGCAGATGAACTTTACGGTGGTGATAGCAGCAAGCCAAAAGCAGGAATCAAAAACGTCATTTTGCTACCAACCCATGAGCTTGTGGACCAAGTCCATGAAACGGTTTCTCACATTTCAAAGCAATTAGATGTTAAAGTTGTGAAATGGGATACCGATTCAAACTATAAAGAGTTCATCCAAGAGTTCAGAAAAGGTATCGATGTCTTAGTGACCACCCCCGGCAAGCTCATGTCATTGACCAAATACGAATCAATTCATAATCCTCGTGCTCTATTGAGTTCGGTCCAGTATTGTGTCATCGATGAAGCAGATACACTAATGGATCAGTCTTGGCTCCCAGAAACTTACGGTGTTCTCAAGTATATGTCTGGATTACATGATCTAGTCTTTGTCTCTGCCACGATTCCTAGCGATTTCAATAAAACCATCAACAAACTCTTTCCAATGGCCGTTCCCATCACTACGCCATCTTTGCACAAATTGCCCAAATCAATAGAGTTTAGGGTCATTAACGCTAGTGTTGCTCCTTACAAAGGCTCCAAAATGAAAGCTATGGCACAGGCATTATATGCTATTCATTGTGATGGTACCGAGTACGGTTACGAAAAGAGAGTCATTGTTTTTGTAAACGGCAAAGATGATTGTAAGAAAGTCGCTGAAAAATTGGAAACAGCGTACAACCATAACGTCAAATACATCAGTAGTGATGACGATATTGAGGCAAGAAAGGAAAAAGTTAAAGAATTCATCGAGCCTCCAAAAGAATTGGAACCTGGTGCCAAACCGGTGTTGAAAGTTTTAGTCTGTACCGATTTGGTTTCGAGGGGTATCAATTTTATCGGTATCAGAAATGTTATTTTGCTGGATGTTCCTAAGACATCAGTAGATTTGGTTCATAGAGCTGGTAGAACTGGTAGAATGAACCAAAGTGGTAGGGTTTTTTTGATAATGACTGATCAAGATAGATCGCACGTCAAAGGTTTACCAAAGGTTATCAGAAATAGCAGAAGATTGGCGTAATTTTGTTTTTCAATAATCACCAAGTTATGAAGCAAACGTAGATTTGGAGCAGAAGGGCAACTTGTATATATAGTACTAGACTCCATTTTCTACAATTTTATATCCATCCATGTAATTTTATTTAAATATATGCCTTGACAGAAAATAAAACACTTCTTAAAAATATATCGGATCCAGAAAAAATCTAACTTACAGCTTGTCTACCAATGCGCTCTGTTTTTAGTAATCCATGGGTGTTTTGATAAATCTTCTAATGCAATTCTCTTAGCTGGATCATACTTTAATAATTTTCTTATTAAATCTGCAGCAGGAGGAGACACAAAGGAAGGTATGTTCAAGTCCACCTTGGCGATTCTTTTGTAGGTCATATTTGAATTCTCTTCTTCGAAAGGTGGCCTTCCAACTAAGAATTCATACATCAATATTCCAAGTGCCCAGACATCCACTTTTTCGTCATGGGGCTTAGCCTCCACCATTTCTGGTGGCAAGTAGTCTAAGGTTCCACACATAGTGTTCCTACGCTGACTTTCCGGGGCATAGACTGACCATCCAAAATCAGAAAGTTTTATCTGGTTGTTGAAGTGCAACAAAATATTTTCGGGTTTCAAGTCTCGATGAATTATGTGCTTGTTATGAAGGTAATTCAACGCGTCGGCAACTTGGTATATGTAGTGAGATGCAGTGACATCGTCAAATCTTCTTTTTTCCTTCAGTAATTTGTAAAGCTCACCCTCAGCTGAATATTCGAGAATTAAATAGACGTTCTTATCATCATAAAACCATCCATAAAGCTGCAAACAATTTGGGTGTCTAATATTTGCCTGTATCTCAACTTCTCTGACAAACTGCTTCTCAACCTTGTAAGACATCAATTCTTTTTTATCCATAACCTTGAGAGCACATATAAACCCAGATTCCTTTTCTTTCACACAATAAACCTTACCAAATTTGCCCTTCCCTAGTTTTCTTCCAAGCTGAAAATCAGATATCTTCCAATCTTTTTGTCTGTGATGATGATGACCAACAAGATTGGAGGGCGAAGCTGCCTTTGACCCTGTATTGAGCCTATCAAACACAGACGATTTTCTATCGTGAGTAATGCTCGTGGTCATTCTTCTTTTGGTCGGTAATGTAGGATTATTGGTACTGGGCAGGTCTATAAATTGTCTTTGGGCAGAGAAGCCAGATTGCTCCTTTATAATTTCATTCATTGTAATGTAGCAGCTCTTTTGTTTTTCTGCTTTAAACAGGCATCACTAGAAATTCTTTAAGGTAAACAAAAGGTCAAAACATACGCGGGTGGACTCAGAAGTGTAAAACCCAATTATACTAATAAGTAATAAAAGATGTAGCGACTATCGACGCGTGCCACAATCTTTGACGGTCGACTATACAGAAAAACTTGGGCGAACCGCACATCCTCAATTTAAAAGCGGCGCAGCCCTGCGAATCGCGATACGCCGTACGTCATGTCCTATTTCAAATTCCAGCCCCAGGTTTTCTTTCCTGCCGTGTATCTAGTAAGATTTGGGAAGTACACATCTTTTATATAATGTTGTGTGCAGAGATTTTGCTTAGAGATATAGTGGAAGCGTGCGTGCCCTCATTAAAATAAATGGTATCGACACCGTTAAACTATGATTAAGGGCGCCACGTCCTTATCTTTACATATATGCAAGACATATTCGCACTAATCACAGTGTCTTCCCTGTCCTGTAGAAAGAAGTTTACGAAGCCTTTAAATAAATTACTATAATTAATATATCATAAGAAAATTAAAGCATATAAAAATAGCTTACACGTAGATCATAAAATTAACGTCAGATAATAAAATCTAAACCGATTCAGCAGAAGCCTCTTCCTTGAATTCACTCTTAGCTTCCTTATCGTCAGCAGCAAGACCCATATCAGCGGCAAAGGTAGAGTGTGGTTTCCAAGAACCAGAGGTAAATGGAGTTGTTTCTTCCAACATTCTGTCAACCTGTTCTAAAGTCAAACCCTTAGTTTCAGGAATCAAGCACAAAGCATAGACGAAACAACAGGCGCATAGAGAACCCCAGATGAAGAACACCTTGGCACCCAAGTTACCCTTGTCGCTATCAACCATGTATGGAGTAATGACAGCAATGATACAGTTCCATAACCAGTTGGAAGCAGTAGACAAACCGACACCTCTTGCTCTAATTGGCAATGGGAAAATTTCACCAATAACAACCCAAGCACCAGGACCCCAGGTGGAAGCAAAGAAGAAGATGTAAATACAAATAAACGAAATCATGGCAGAAACAGCCTTTGGATTGTCACCGTCAGCGACACCCACAATAGCAACAATAAATTGACAGATGACCATACCTAGAGCACCCCAGATCAACAATGGACGACGGCCAACCTTTTCCATGGTCCAGAAGGAAACTGGAGTAGAAACAACGTTGACGATGGTAGTAATCATAGAAATTAAGAATTCATTATCAATGGTACCCAATTGTTGGAAGAAAGTGGTACCGAAATAGAAGATGAAGTTGACACCAGTCCATTGTTGCATCATTTGTAAAGATGTACCCAAAATGGTTCTTCTCAAATTAGAAGCTGGGTTTCTCAAGCCACCAGAGAAACAAGCGGCCCATGATTGGAAGTAGGTTTGAGTTGGGATCAGAGAGTGTTCGTATTCGTGGTTAGCAATAATTTCAGCTAGTTCCTCTTGGATGTATGTAGAGTCAACAGGTTGACCTCTTAGTCTAGCCAAGACTATGGCAGCCTGCTCTGGGTTATTCTTTCTAACAAAGTATCTTGGTGATTCTGGTAAGAAGAACAAACCAATAGCTAAAATGATAGCCCATAGTAATTGCAGAGCAATTGGAATTCTGTAAGAGCCTGAATCGGTTCTGTCTTGAGTTCCATAGTCAACACAGGATGCTAACATCAAACCGATAGTAACACAGAATTGGTAACCGGAAACAATTGCACCTCTAACCTTTCTTGGAGCAATTTCAGACATGTACAAGATAATGACAGCAGAAACAAAACCAACACCAAAACCAGCAATGATTCTGCCAACGACTAATAAAGCAACAGTAGTGGAAGCAGTTTGTAAAGCAACACCAATAGAGAAAACACCACAACCGGCAATGACAATGGTTCTTCTACCGAACAAATCAGCAAGGTCACCAGCAATAACGGCACCAAAGAAAGTACCAGCAGAAAGAATAGATGTAATTAAAGATTTTTGCCATGCAGCCAAAACGAATTCGTCACTTGGAGTGGTAGCTGGATCCTTACCAGTAAATTCTTCGATGAAGTAGTCCATACCCATAACCCCAGAAATATAACCAGAATCATAACCGAAGAAGATACCACCAAAGGCAGCAAAACAACACATAACGTAAGCTTTGAAAGTCAAAGGGGCCTCAACCCTACTGAGGTCTGAAGTACCAGCGATTCCAATACCACCACCGGCCATTTTGATTTAAAGATAAATTTAATAGAATCCTTTTAAAATGTATCAAGTATTAATACTTAATTGATTTCTTGTGATGGAGAAAAAAACTATAAAAAAGCTGATAAATACTCTTCCAAATTGTAGGAATACTGGTGATATTTATATCCAGAAAAATTTGGGGGCACTCGTCCATTTTAACTGGTTTCTCAATCGGTTGAGCTGCTTAACCGGAAATCTTTTCTGGCAGAATAATGCAAGAGGCATGAACTTCTGGAGAAATTTTTGTATGCGCGAACAATGAAATTTTTGCGGTGTGTAAAAAGTTATTCCGAGGTTGGAAATTTCTATTGTTCAAATTAACTGGAGAAGTGGAGGGCATGCGGAGGCGTGTTTATTTAAAATGCATGGTACTGCCAGCCGTACAAAGTAGCCTACTGGATTAACTTCGACTTTTGAGTGCATGTCCTATATAGATCGTACATGCTCTCAATTATTGGAGTTTTTCCAATGCCAGCAAGCTAAAGCTGCGTATCGATCTGTAGCGTTCTCTCTACACTGTAGAACTGCAGTTTATTCTGTTCTACTCAAAAATGTTGCCCTTCACTATACATATAGTCTAATCGTATAATTAACGGTTGTTTCGAACGATATTAACTATATATAATGTGAAGAAGATATAATCCTAACCCATCAGTAAGTGCTCGGAAAATATTTCAGCCCAAGTTGTTGACTCTCGACTCAGCTCCCCTCCAAGAGCTTCTCCTAGGCCAAGCAAAACCCAAACTGTGACTGTATGAGAAAATAATCCATGTCTCGCATTGGCTGGCCGAATTGTCACGGACTAAAACTTTTTGAGGCAAAGACTCGTGTGAAAAAATGCATGCATGTATACCGTCTGTACCAGCTAGTATTATAATTTGCAACATAGATCGACCGATATACATATTGGTTTACGGCTCTATTATATACAATAATCCTATTATTAAATTTGGTGGGGAGTGAATTAAAGTATAATTTATTTCAACGCATGTGTACACGCCATGCTTATATCACTGTGATATTTAGATTTTATTTAATATATAAAAATTAAAATTCACATTCCCCTCCTCACACACTCCAACATAAACACTAGAATTCGGCCTCGATGTTATGTTCAAGTTTTCAAACGGAATTATCATGTAAATATATAATATATATACAGCAGGTGAAATCAAGTTGGACAGAAGATGATTATTATATATAGAAGGAACGGTAAATGTAACGGCTAATGATAAATTTTGTTAGCGCTTGACTATGGGGGAGATATAAACAGGTTTTATAATTATCACTATAGCCACTTATACTAACCGACACCTGCCCAATCTGCCTTCATCGACTGTATATATATAATATATATCCATCCCTTATTTATAAAGTACAGGACCCTATTCGATCTATCGGCGTTTTCTTTTTACTAGCAATTCTAATATCATGTATATATATGATACCCATGCAGCCCCTTTCGTCAGTGAAGCAAAACAGTCTTGTCACCTGATGTTTAAACGATCGAGGTTTATATACTCTGGGAAAAGTGAAAGATTCATGTATATGTAGCAATTATTTCTGACATCGTTAGCTGAACTAATTGATATCTGGCATCTGCTAAATCGTCATAGTACCACTTAGGGTGGGGAAACTGCCTTAGCTATCAAGACTGCAGGACTCAGGCAGGGGCAGGAAGAGATACCCTTCTAGGAAGGGCGCTAGTCCATAGAAAATTAATAATTCTTACTCAGACTCACATGATCTATATAATATATATATATATATATAACATATATCTAAAATTAATACTTTAATCCCAATGCGTATCTCATGTATATTCATATATATATATATATATATTAAATCCGGGTTAACTGAAGCACAGCATAAATTTATATATTATATTATAGGTTGACAGAGATATTTTAAGCGATTTAAAGGGGGGTTGCGCAGTGCCCATCGACATGGTGGATTGTGTTGAAGAACTGGAATCTTAATTTACGAGACGAGCAAAGCTGAAGGGTCCGGGCCACGACGCCCACGTAGTACGTACCCCCCTTTTGACCGCATCCGAAACTCAGGAAAAATTTTGAAATTCCAGATCGATCGTTGAATTTTCATTCGCGAGTGGCAAAAAGCCATTTAAGGCGCTAGTACTGGCAGTCAGCACTGAGCACTGAGCACTGTGAGCAGCCGCGGTGGGTAGTCCGATCTTCTGGCCGCGGGGTCCTCCTTAATTTGGATCCAGGCTCCTGCCTTTTCTTTAGTCCACGCAGTTGAATTGCTGAGTGATATGCCAAGGAAACAATAGAGGTTAGTCCGTTAAGCAGCAATACTGCATTAATTTTTGCTGACAGGGCTCCGCTTTTGAGCGGCGTTATTGTACAGAAAATGCGTTATTAAGGAATGCCCCGCAACTACACGGATTATGATGTTGTTCCAATTGAAGTACCGGCCATTGTTCTCCACAAAGTTCTGGAGAAATTTTTCCTTCATCCCACTCGTGAATGGGCCAATGAAAAGCATCTAACTGCTAATAAAACTGTCCAACGCATATATATATATATATATATACATAATAAATTAATAATTGCTATTTTCTTGTTCGGCCACGGAGTTTTTCTTGGAGGGGATTGATTGGGTATAAAGACAATAGTAAAGGGGGGACTGAAAATTATTTTCATATACGAGTTAATAACTTAAGGGCGTTATCGTTTTGTTCACATGTTTTTGATATCGTTCGATTTCTACAAAGACATCTCTTTTTGTGATGTGAGCGGGTGGGTTTCAATCAAGCTGAGAGAGGAGAAAACATATTATAATATATATATTTTAATGGGAGGGACGCTTTGCCCCATATATATATATATAATATATATAGATATATATATACACGCGTGCAACTTAGGTGACCCGCGAGTAGACTTAACCCGGAATGCAGGAATTGCGGGCAAAGATTTTTCAATAGGTAGTGTGTAACCCGATTAAAGTTCCTAACCTATGGCTATATATGGCAATTTATATATTGCATCCATCGATATTCAGAAGGGTTTGAAATTGACTGAATTCGACGATCCACGGGGAAGCAGCCTTTAGCCCGGCCATTAGATTACGTATATGTATATATTATGCGCCATCTGTCACTTCCTATAGCTTATATATAGTATAGTAGTCGACTCTGCCGATTAAGAGCGGAATATATAATGAATATGGGATCAATTACTATAATTGATCCTTCTAATATGGGCCGGTATATATCTTTTGCTGGTTACAAATGAGCCACCACCTCTTCTGAGTTCACACTTCAGACTCGCGACTCACAAGTCACATCTCTCAGATTTTGTTTTGTGATGGCGGGTAAGAACTTCGATCTTTAATTCAAGTGATCGCATATATGTATAGTATATTTATAATCAGCAATTTTTGCTTCTCCTATCTAACAAATTCCTGTTTGTAATGGCTATGGAGAAAAACAGCCTGTAAATGGAAACAGCATCCAGACTATATGACCTATGCTACCAAAGCTAAGAATCAATGGTTTAGTGGTATGATTTCTCGAGTTGCAAGTCTTGGTTCGCTCGTCTTGGGTAGCTAATTCTTATATTTCTAAGGAGAAGATAGCGATTCATTAGAGTCTATTTTTGGTGTCTCGATCAAAATCAATTAACAGTAAAGATGCCACTTTCAGTTTAAGTCCTTTTCTCCGTCTCTGAGTGGCCCTTTATGAAAACGGTTTAACGTGTATCCGAATATATTATTTCGGAAGCGATTCTGTTTCTGTTCAGTGCTCACGGGGCGTTGCCTGGCGGCTTCCACAGTTGTAAGTCCAGCCTCCTCCTCTTCTTCTTCCCCCTAGGCTGTCGCTACTGACACCATATTGATCTTGACTCTACAGTGTCTTAATGGCAGCTTTCGAACTGGATAATATGATATTATAGGAGGTGGTAGTTCGAACTACTAGAAGCGGCCAGATGGATAGTCATAACTCTAAATACAACTGCATCAAGGTAGTTATTGACCCCGATGATCATATTGTTATTTTTCGATTCTTGTCCGCTGGGTTTCATGCTCCTTTCCCTTAATTTATGAGTTAAAAGTGAAGTCAGCATAAATCATCGGCAAGAAACTTTCTAACTTTCTTCTAGTTATAGCTTACACACGGAGCTTTGGAAACTAACCATATCTAGTGAAGTCATATATCGTCTCTTATCTTATCTGCAGTTGACTCCTACTTTACCATCGGGGTGCCATTGAACTGAGTCTGGAATTTTACAACTATAATATTAAAATTGCAACAATACTTTTTAATATTCTGAAATGATTGACAACTTAAGTGCAGACAGTAGGAATGCGATAAAAGGTTACACCGCTAAGACGTTGCTTATGTATATCACGTACAACAATGAGCCAATCTGGATTAGTATGTTATTTCTCCTTTCAAATGCAACTTGAAGAATACAAATGCAGTTCTAATATATGCAGCATATACATTAACCCTGAAAGAGATATATATACATTTCAAATAGAACTAAGCTGATTCATCACCATTAGTATATACTTTGTCGAAAAGTTTTTGTTCTTCACTATCACGTAAAGCTGGAATGTGGTTTCAAGTTCGGAAAGGTTTAACCAGATACGGCATACGATCCAACCCATCGACAACCGCAACCCTATTTTAAATATAATGACAACAATTAGGATGCTGGATGATGAAACCAAACAAGAGTCTCAAAAAAATGATAAGGGAAATCCCATAGATAGCAAGATCTAATTGAGTTTCCGAAGTTAGCAGTAGATGATTAGACTAAAAATGCAATACTTGTGATTAAAAGACTTGTTGTTCTTGCAGCCATTGTTGACGTTAATGGCTAGTTTAGGGAAGCTTAAATGAGAAGAGACTGAATTTGCGTATTCTCAATTGAAGTTTGGTGCTCAATATGGTTTCTTAAACCCCAGTAAAGGGAGGACAATCTCTACTGAAATTACTAGGCAAAGTGGGATATAACCCGGGAATAGAACCAATGTATCAATCTGGATCGACTACCAATTAGATCCAGCCATTCTATTATAATCAGTATGGTTTGATTACGCTGAAGGTAACATCATATCAGTAGTAAATATTTTTGGTTACCTTGGTTACCGCTACAATTTTAGCATTATAACTTTTAACGTAGATTCATTTCATATTTGATCATAGAATTTGCTTTTTTAAAACACAAAGCAATAAGAACAGTCAAGAACTGCTGTAAGAATGAAAGATTATATTTCAAAGAAAATGAACTAAGAGGACTCATCTTCACTACCTTTTTCTTCATGTAAAACCGTACGCTTGTCAACATAGTGTAAATCAGCAGCATACGTGGTGCTTGGTTTCCATTTGGAAGAAGTAATTGGAGTCGACTCTTCCAACATTCTATCGACCTGTTCTAACGTCAAACCTTTAGTTTCAGACACCAATAAGAAAGCATATACAAATCCACAAGCACACAAAGAACCCCATATAAAGAACACCTTGGCACCTAAATGGCCCTTATCTGTATCAACCATGTATGGGGTTATGACAGCAATGATGCAGTTCCATAACCAATTTGAAGCAACAGATAATCCAACACCTCTTGATCTGATTGGCAATGGGAAGAGTTCACCAACAACAACCCAAGCACCAGGACCCCAGGTGGAAGCAAAGAAGAAAATATAAATACAGATAAACGAAATCATGGCAGAAACAGCCTTTGGATTGTGACCATCAGTAACACCCACAATAGCAATGATGAATTGACAGATGACCATACCTAGAGCACCCCAGATCAACAATGGACGACGGCCAACCTTTTCCATGGTCCAGAAGGAAACTGGGGTAGAAACAACGTTGACGATGGTAGTAATCATAGAAATTAAGAATTCGTTTTTAATTGTACCCAATTGTTGGAAGAAAGTTGTGCCAAAATAGAAGATAAAGTTGATACCAGTCCATTGTTGCATCATTTGTAAAGATGTACCTAAAATAGTTCTTCTCAAGTTAGAAGCTGGATTTCTTAGACCACCAGTAAAACAGGACGCCCAAGATTCAAAGTACGAAGTTGCTGGGATGACAGACTTTTCGTACTCATTGTTTGCAATAATCTCTGCTAGTTCATCTTGAATGTAGTCGCTGTGCTCTGGTTGGCCTCTTAATCTTGCTAAAACCTTGACAGCTTTTTCATTTTCTCCTTTCTTAACAAAATATCTAGGTGACTCTGGTAAGAAGAACAAACCAGTAGCTAAAATGATAGCCCATAACAATTGGATAGATATGGGAATTCTGTAGGAGCCTGAGTCGGTTCTATGTTTGGTACTATAATCAACACAAGCTGCCAACATTAAACCAATAGTAATACAGAATTGGTACCCAGAAACGATTGCACCTCTAACCTTTCTTGGAGAAATTTCAGACATGTACAAGATAATAACAGCAGAAACAAAACCAACACCAAGACCAGCAATAACTCTGCCCACAGTTAGAAGAGCGACTGTCGAAGAAGCAATCTGCAAAATAACGCCAATTATAAAGATAAAACAGCCCCCGATGACAGTTGTTCTTCTACCAATCATATCAGCAAGATCTCCACCAATAATGGCACCAAAGAAAGTACCAGCAGAAAGGATAGAAGTAATTAAAGACTTTTGCCACGAATCCAAAACAAACCTGGTAGCAGGCAAGCTTGCTTTATCCTTACCAGTAAATTCATGGATGAAATAGTCCATACCCATAACACCGGAGATGTAACCTGAATCGTAACCAAAGAAGATACCAGCAAAAGCACCAAAGCAGCACATCAGATAAGCTTTAGCAGTTAGCGGAGCCTCAATTCTTTCAAGATCAACAATCCGCAGTTCAGGATCAATTTTTTTGGTTGGAGCAGCAACAGGTTTGTTAGAGACTTCATCTAAAGACGCTAAGTTTAATTCTCTTTCAGGCATATTCAAAGTATTAGTTGATTTTAGATAACTATATTAGTTAAGACTGGTTAAAAATTCATAATCTCTAATTGCTAATGGGAAGGGAGTTGGAGATGCCTTTATATATGTCTATATATATAGTTCTTAATTTGTCCCAAAAGCAAGGATACCTTTCTTTTTACGAGCTGGCTCTATGTCACTGCAGGAGGTACTAATAGAAGATGATGGTGCGACGTTCCCTAAGTACCATACACTGACCAATTTAAATTATATATATATATATATCGATATATATAATATTGTTCACTTCGGACGACAATAACGCTATTTCTTCGATGTTGATGTCATGACTTCTCTGGCAATTCAATGTGCCTGTCAAAGTAAAAATTGAATCGCGTTATAGATATATATGGTAGCTTAGTATATTGGATATAGAGAATATTGGTCCAGAATAATGATGGTCATCATCAGGTTTTATCTGAATCGATGATATCAATTTAGTAAACAAAAGCATTTGAGCTTTCTTAGCGCCGAGTGATTGATCTTATTCCCAAGAGTGTCAAGCAATTTGGGAAGATTTCGGATTAACTTAGCATAGCATGCTTTTTTGGGCCTGTTTGAAAAGTTCAAGAGAATTCTGACTTTCATATTATCAGCTTCTATAGCCTTTCTACATGCATGCGTAGCTGAATCTTGTAAAAACCGTCATTGGGAGTTTTATTTTCGAGAAAATGGAACGGTGATTTTTTTAATGGTTTATATCCACAGCTTAATTATATACACATGCATGTATAAACATCGAGTGAAATTAGTTGAAATTTACATCAAACCCACTTAGTAAACTTTTTATAGAGTTTCGAAGTAAATTAAAAAATAGTTTAAATGACGCTATGTTATTTTTTCTCCTTGCTAGTAATGACTGAAAAAGAGAGCGCAATAAAATTCAACAGATAAGTGATTTTCTTTGTCTTTTCTTGGTTCCAAGAGCAAAAATGCGTAATTCTATTTCTAGCGAGTCGCACTTGAAGCTGAATCTCAACATATGGTGGTCACTGGAGAATAATTTGTTAAGCAACTTTTCTAAAATTCAGTTATATTTATATATATATATAGCTATAATATATAGTATGTATAATGTATATTTAATATGGAATGGCCGCCATTTTTATGCGGGAGCCCATACAAGTAAACATGTGCACATATAAAATTATGCATGAGGGGAATTTTGATGCTCAATCTACATTTTCGAGATTGATGGCTGAATAGCTTCTCTGGGGAAATAGGTTATCCGTGCAACATATTATACCGGCCTAGTAACCGCACAAGCCAAAGTTTTTCCTTGACTCCTGGCGCAGTGGCGCATTTCTTCGGTTCCTCGCACTTTTTTTGTCTCAGCCCCCTTGGCGTTGGTTCATCATCTGCAGGCAAGTTGCAATCTTTGCTACCCTAGCAGGTATATAGCTGATAACATTGGTCATCTGCTACAAAATGGTCAGCATTCCAAATTCACAAATTATATGAATATCATGTATACTTGCAGTCATGTGTCTGTCTCTTCATATGTTTTAGGCAGGGTCCGTCATTCGATCGTTCCATATTCTTTTTGAGGATCTGTAATTTTTTTTGTTTCTTTTTTGTTTGTTGGTGGTACGTCTGGTCTCATGGCGAGTCTGGAGGCTTTTTTGCACATCCTTGGTTGTGAAGCATATATTATGAACCACTTCAGACCATGGGCCATGTTTTCAAATTTTGCCAATCGGACATCCAGGCACCTTAAACACCAAATGACAGGGACCATGTCTGTTAACTAAATATTCCCAACCTTTTAGGTTCACCCATGTATATAATATATATATATATATATTTATTTATAGAAAACACTATACGCATGGGTACGTGCCCATGTCTGTTGCTTAGAGGCAACAACAATGAACGCAATACATGTCTTTGGTTCTGGATCATGAAATTGTCATTTGAGTTCACTTTATACATGGCAATTTTTATAAATGGTCGATCAGGTTTTCGATTTTTTGTTTGTCCCTGAAATCTGCGTCGAGACTCCATGCATGGATAAAACTTGCCCAAAAATAACAAACCGGAATTTTGGTTCTGCGTGTTCTTTAGATCCTATTATATATATATAGTCGCGGCAAGTCTCACGGTGTTTTGTCGCAAAGTACTGTCTTTTTTCTAATGAACGGCATATTATATATATATACAATTATATAAATCAATGTCTATAATATATATAAGATATATATTAACCAGAATTATCAGGGGAACATTAAAAGAACTTCCCAATTAATTTTTTGGAGTACAATTTACCCACGGCATCGGCTTCAGAGAAAGCTTTTTGGTGCTTCAGTGGGGGTGGGGGCCGGGGCCCGGGGGTCTCCGATAAGTTGAAATGGCAAAACTCATGGACAGTATATGATTAAAACTAAACAAAGCAAAAGTGTGAGCTTTGCAAGAAAAAAGATAGATTGGTGATTTCGCAAACTTTTTGAATTGTCGTGCAGGCTACCACTAAAAGTCAGTAGCTTAGGGGTGTTGTTTCTCAGGCAATTCTTAATCTGTGATTGACTACACGACTGACTCTTGAGTAGTTACTCGCAAGACTGTCAAGCAATAAGCATTGTACTTGATTCCGCGTACAAGGCTGTTTTCATAACCTAATATATGGACGAATGTCTATTGAAGTTATCTGGGAATATATATAACTAAAGATAAGAATGGGAGTTCTCACTTTGATAAATACGGAACCAAGATCGGATATCGGAAATACATACTTTAAACTAATCAAAGATTCGTAGTGACTTATTGTCCAATTACTCTTGGTCCAACAGCGATGATTTCCTTCTCTCGTCATGTCTTGATCCCATATATAAAGATGAGGTGAGAATTGTCCTTTTACTGTGTCGACATAGTCTATCTGTCAGTGACTGCTAAAACTACTTTGGGTATTTGGAGCAGAGTGTCCTGGAACAGGGTTTCATGGCAGTTCGTGGCTTATGTCAGGCGCACACCATTTGTCACCTTATTCATTGGTAACGTAATTTACCTTTGTTGATGTTTGATCGCTTGTGTATTGCTTATGCAATGATCGATCTATCAGCCATATAATTCCCTCAAGCCTCCTCCGTTTAAAGAATCACTTTTTCTGTGCAATGTGAGAAAATATTCTTTGATACCGGTTTCGTTAGTACGTCTGCCACCTGATCAACTGTCGGGATGAATGATAGTTGAAAGGTCCCGTTGTATTTGACCTGCTCTCTGATGTAAGCGACCCTTATATTTATGTGACGATTTCGCTTGTTAAAATTGTCAGCGGTCGCCATATTTATGGCGGCTTGGCTGTCGATTATGATGTAGATTGGAGTCAGCCTCTCGACAACGGTATATCGGCGAATCCGAATAACTACGAGGATATACATCAGGATGCTCTCACGGATGAAATAGTGGAACATGAAATGATCGACGACCTTCCAACAGAATTATTATCAATTCCAGAGGAAAATCACAAAGTGATACCACTAGGAACATAATAGAGAAACCATATCAACAGAGAATGAGGGAGAATCGTCAACGGAAACGAAGCCAACGATTTGACGGAATCTTATCCGGGACTAGAAACTCAATTCAATACATCGTTAAGAGAACTTCAAAGTCAAGATTATGAATATCCAGCCACTCATCTCGAAGAATCCGTCTCAGAATGTGCTGCAGAGTCAACTGACCTACCTGATGCTCCCGCACATTTTTTTCGATGTATGACATAAGAAAAAAGAGCGAGTCCAACTTGAAGGGGTTACTTAGAAGACCAAGAACCCACATAGGAAATGTAACCGAAATGGTCAACGCTAAAGAAGGCAAATACTGGTTAAAAGCAATATACGAAGAATTATCGTCGTTAATAGAACTTTCATGGAAACGCTACTAACCGCTAAGGAAATCAAGAACAATATGGTATCCACTACCTGGACATTACGAAAGAAATTGACCAGTGATAACAATGTCAAATATAAAGCTAGGCTATGTTGCAGAGGAGACTTGGAACAAGGATATGATGACCCGGCATATTTACGTACTATCACGGCCGGTCCATCATACAAGCCGATATCGGCAACGCATATACCACCTCGACAACCTACCACATTGTCTACATTTACATACCACTTTTCTACCGACGTTATTTTCAACAACAAAAGGATGTACCAGATAGCCAAAAATTGGTTCTCAAGCTTAACTAATCCCTTTTCGGTCTAAAGGCTAACAGAAGAAACTTTTTTTTCTACTTAAGAGAAGTGCTACTACGCGATGCTCAGCTCACCACCAACGACGCCTATCCTTGTTGCTACTACCACCACAACTCCAAAGGGACCATTGATGCTATCCTACTTACCTTCGTGTACGCCCTCATCATTGTTAATTCGGACGACAAGATTAGAAATGCTACTATGTTGGAGAAGATTACCAAAAAAGCAAAGTTGAAAGTCATCGAACCCACCAAGACATCAATCGGATTTATCAGAACGATGCTCCGCATTCAAATGGATGAACTTTACCACATCAACCACCTCACAGAAATCATGACTCATCAACGAACATATCTAGAGAAGGTTATTGATAAAATCATTCCACTGGATATCAACAGCAAGCCATGTCCACCTCACAATTATCTTCCTCACCGTCATGAATATCCTGTCAAAAATAAAGAACAACATGACAAAAGGGTTACAAAGATAAGAGAAATAATTGGTTCACTCTTGTTCGCGTCAATACACACTCGACTGATGTCACATTTGCTGTCAACTATCTAGCCAAGCACCAGTTGACACACACTGATGACACATTCAATTTTGCCGAAAGAATCCTACGCCATATCAAAGGCACACTTGGAACCGGCATAGTGTATCGCTATGGGATCACGTCGATGCAGCTAAACATATACGTTGAAGCAAGTAATTCCGCTGATGAACAATTCAAAAGTACACTTGGTTGTATTGCTTACTTCAATAACTCTCCAATTTCCAGGTTCTCGGAGACGGGGAAGCTCACGACCACTAGTCACGCAGGCCATTGCTATATCCCAGGCCATCAAGCAAAATTTGTCGCTCGTCGGAGTACTCGAAATACAGTATCAGGAGAAGCTGACTCCAATCAACATCATTACCGACAGCCAAGCCGCAATAGCGGCTGACAATTTTAACAAGCGCAATCGTCATATAAATATAAGGGCCGCTTATATCACAGAGCAGGTAAGAGGCAACGGGATTTTTAAACTATCATTCATCCCGACAGTTGATCGGGTGGCAGACGTAATAACGAAACCGATATCAAAGAATATTTTCTCACATTGCCTTTCGTCTTCTACTTGCTCCGATGTGGATATGATCTTCCGAATTATCATCTTTTTGATGTATTGAGGGGTCGGATGTAGTAGCTTTTGATGAATTATTCCATTTATCTTTGGATAGCATGGCTTGTATGATAAATTAGCACCAGGTATGAGCTTTTCATTTGGAACAACTGCAAAATTTTGATCTCTGAAGAGTCTTATTGTGTTGTTGTTATGTATGAGACTTGGTATCGACGATTCGTATGTTACTCCTTTTTTGAATAGTAGGTGATCATTTATATAGTTCATTTGAATATCAGGTGAGTAAAGTACATCTATGGATATAGTGGCTTCAGGTGTGGACGTAATCTTCATGATACCTTTTCCGGTTACTTTGATTGCTGTTTCATTTGCCTCCAATAGCAGGGAGTGATGATGGACGAAGTTGCGAATTAGGACTTTGTTAGAGCACAAGTTGTGATGAGCTCCGGTATCAATGATCGTGGGGTTGACAGATTCCATTATGTCATCGCTAATCATTTCGTTTCCTGGGAGTGTCTTCGGTTTCATCGGTCTCATCTTGGGTGTTGATGTTTACGATTCCACCTTTGTCATTCTTTTTAAAACGTTTGTTGTTGCGTGCTGGTCTGTTGTCTTCATCGTCGTCATCATGCGCAGGTTTCGTCACCGACTTCGTAGCGTTACGATTGCTATCGTTCCTCTTCTTGCTGATGTTATTCATTGTCCTGCTTTTGATGTTCGTGTTGTAGTAGTCACAAATCCTTTTTAGCATGAAGCTCAGCGAGTGGTTGACATTGTGTAAGCTGATGTTTGCTCATAGTGCAAACAGTGGTCCTTGAAGTCGGTTTAGTACCATATTGTTCAATTCTTTATCAGTCTTCTTGATTCCCAATCGTGACTGGTAATTGATTAGTTTGTGTATCTCTTTCAAGAAAGTTGTGAAATCGTATTGTCCTCAATATCTTTCGTAGTCTAATCTAATGGACAATTCGTTTTCATCAATATAATATTCTGATTCACACAAGTTAGTGGTATGATGATTTTCCATAATGACGAGTGACCCGTATTTTTCGGACGTGCTTCTTATGATTTTATTGACTAGATTCGAGACCTTGTCGCTGGCAAACTTCAGTTGCTCGTCGAGTAATAGTTCCTCGGGGTCTATTGGTTGTGTATTCTGAGATTTGCTTTGGCATTCTGACTTTCTATTTGGGTTAATTGAGAAACGGTTAGTATTTATCGGGTAAATAAGTAAGAAGATTTAGTGATCTTTTAGGTTTGTTACTGGTCTTTGGCGATATCTTCGTACCTCTAGTGTTCTTTCTATGTAAGAACGTTCTTATTTATTCCAAGAATATTAACGGGAGAATGTATGCTTCACTATTCCTTGTTTCATTTTGTTGGTGATCTGCGTTATCATACGGTCGTATTCTTATCGGAGAAGAAAACTTACCAATATGAGTAGTCTGTCTGTAGTTATTGGTAAATATGAGAGACTCATACTTTTGGGCATATCGGATGTAGGCGTTTGCACGTATATGTAGTCCCTATTAAACAATTCTTATAGTAGAGTAAGTATAATAAGTGGAGTTTCCCAGCTAATCTAAGTAAGCATAGATTAATATCTGAGTGAGGGCACCATAGCAGAATAGGCTTGTTGTTTCTCAGGGAGCTCCGAATCTGTGATTGAATACACGTAGTTTATGTTGATGTTGTAAAGATTCATAGAATCTTTATGAGGTAATCATGAATGAGATCATTAATTAAATAATACATTATACCTCTCACAGAAGTTAATACACAGATGTGATACAATACAGTCTATAGAATATAGAATATATATATATAGAGAACTTATCATTCTAGTGAAGAAGTACAGAATGAAGATGGTCTATATGAACAGGACTTTTAAGTGCTGGATATAGAATACTATGGGAGTGATGTGGAATACTTGGAGGAGAAGTATTCGGTAGTGAAGAATGCTATATGGTGTGGGGTATATAGACTCTAGTTAACTGTGACCGAGGATTGTACATCTGTTTCCCACAGACGTACAGTAAGCAGCTGTGGCTGTGCTAGACTATGCTGACAGAATGTCGGCGACACACAAGAATGAAAACATTTCATATAGATTTAACACTACATAACTCTTTTAATTCTTAACAGAATTAACGTTCCCTTTTTCCAATTACTCCACTAGTAAATTACATTAAATCATCATCAGTAATTTACCATTGGATTTTACAGATTTGTGATCGCTTGTGTATTGCATATACAATGCTCAATCTATCAGCCATATAATTCCGTCAGTAGGAATATTATAATTTGATTTGATTCAACTTTATCTACTATATTATTATCAGTAAAGTTTACAATAGGGTTTGCTTATATATATATATATACAACTTCAGGACAGTTTCTTTTCTTCTCTCGACTCTAACTCTATAACTTATAGCTTTTATAGGAAGGGGTATTACAATTTGTGTCTGATTCCTTGCTACTCTCTCCACTATTGAGAAACTGTATCCTGGCACAAAACAAAAATTAAAAAAATTAACACACCCATGCTGGGAGTCGAACCCAGAATCTTTTGATTAGAAGTCAAACGCGTTAACCATTACGCTACACGGGCAAATCTTTCAAAAATATGTAAGTTTTGTTTTAAATTGTTTGCGATAGGCGGTTTAATTTTCAATGGCCCCTGGGGTTAGTAGCGCAGTGGTTAGCAAACTGCTCCTTGACTGGACAGGCGTCACTGGTTCAATTCTGGGGGTGATCTCAATTATTTCTATTAGAGGATTTTCCTCAAGTCTATCATTCCTGTGGGTTTTATATTGGTTTTCGGGCTGGTCTTTTCTCCCCTTTCTTTACGGTGTTTTGTTTTCTCTGTATAGCGA
>JAJMAB010000014.1:0-201648 GCA_030564825.1 Ogataea sithepensis | reverse complement strand
CACTCACACCTCACACCTCACACCTCACACCTCACACACACACCTCACACCCACACCTCACACCTCACACCTCACACCTCACACCTCACACCTCACACCTCACACCTCACACTCACACCCTAGAATTCAACAAGTCCAATAAACTTTCTGGTCGCGTGCGTGCAATAAAATCAACAGAGTGCAAACAGATAAAAACAGAAGGTGAAAGTGCTGTTCTCCTTTTAACAATTTTCGGGTTCTGTTTAAACCTCCTTCACTATTTAATTACCTTCTACTCTTTAAAAACGTAATCAGAGTTCAGCCACTAAAGGGTTCCACTTTTAATATTTAATTGTTTTGAAACAGTCATTCGATTGAAAAACTCAAAAATTAATCTTTAATCTAAGAAACATGCCATCATTTAACATTAACAAGAATGGATTTTTGGTGGGCTGTTTTTCCCCTGAATTACGGCCCTTAGTTGAGAAATATCTTTCAGACCATGATCTCATACAATTTTTATCTGACAGCAAATTGTTAAGTGGTGTTTCATCATCTAACATCGCTTGGAAGTCAAGGGCAGCGAGCAACTCCGCCAAAGTGTATGATCTGCCACCAGAAGAACCGTATCTGACGATTTGGAGAAAATATTTAATCGCATTTGTGATGACATATGAGGTCTAAGGATGTTATCTATTCATATATATAACGCTTATTAAGAGCATTATGCTCTATCTAGTCACCAAAGTTCTTATTTTATTTTATTGTTTCGTAAAGCGTTGCGCATTATCTTCTCTTTCCCTTTTTCTTTACACCGAAACACTTTCTTTTATTCTGAAACACCCTTTTTCTCTGAAGTTTTCTCTTATATAAGAATAGATTATAACAAGATTTGCGAGCTATACCTTGGAAGTCTTAAAGTTCTTTATTGTCGTAATCAAAAAGGTTTCTTTAAGTGTAATTTATTAAACTATTTAAAATACGAATCCAGTTATTGAAAACAGGAAATGTATCATAATCAGGACAAACTCTTAAACCCTTGACATCTATACACGTTACAAAGCTTACGTATTCTGTTAAGAAAATAATCGAATTCAAAAGTTTTTTCATTCAACCTCTTACAGGAGTCAGAACTCAATCCCATTCTAATAAAACCCAGAAGTGTGTATCAATCTGTATTTTCATTTTTTTCTCTATTGGTTATAAAACGTATGTATGAAAAATGATAATAATTTCGTCCTACAGTGAGCACACCAAAAAAAAACCACCCTAAAAAGATCGGACACGTTGAAGTAACGTCAGTCAAGACTACTGGGTGTTGGCATTTCCGAATTGGAATTACCCGAAACCACCTCAGTTCTATTTCCTCTGTTGTTTGCAAGAATGAACAGGATCAAAGTACCAGCCGAATCCATTTCACGCTGGTGATTCTGCTCATTCATTTCTATGGTTGATTTAAAATCCACTATCATATCCCTCAGTTCATGTATCTCCGTGGTTGGTGTACTATGCTTAATCATCTGTTTTAGTTCGTGTTGATATTCCACTGCCAGCTCATATAGGAGGCGAAGACGGATTATTACCTCGTCTTGTTTATCCGCTAGAATAGATAAAAAGCTGTTCGCCAAACGCCAGATTTGGTGTTTTGAGCGGTTAATCAACACCCTTTGTATTCCCATAGCCCCTTTAGTAAGACCAGTGACTAGCGCTGAACGCCAGTCATGCACCAACCTTTCATAGATAATATTCCCAGCAAAACAAAAGACAGGAATCAGCGAAGCAGCAAACAGCTCCGCTGAAGAAAAGTCTAAGCTTTCTTCGATGCCTTCGATGGAAACAGTAATAAAACGTCTGACAATGGTTTTTATCATGGGGTTCTGTGATTCTGCTTTTTGATGATGCTGTAAGTGCTGGCAAATAAGAAAAAACGTTAAAAAGGGTATGTCATATAAAAAGAAGGTAGACGCTCACCTACCTCAGCGGAGCCGCAAATTGTCTATTCGGTATTTAAAGATTACCTGTCGCATCACGTAAGCGTAGCATTACCAGATTCGTGAAAAATTAAAATTCAACATACGTTGTAGACTCGTAACTTATAAGTTTACTCTCGATTATGTAAAGTTGCTGCTGGTAGAGTTATTAAACAGGGGGGAATTATAACATGTTAAAATCCAATGGTAAATTACGGTTGATTATTTTTGTTCTTTTGAAGTCTTTGTGCTCCAAATTCCAACTAATCCCAAAGGCACCCAACGTTGAAATCTATGATTTCTTATGATAAAACAAAGAAACTTGAATGGGGCAACGATCCCGAGTAGGCCATGACAGCAGAAACCTGTAGAGTGGTCAAAGTCCAGACAGGGCCCCAATATAATGGGGGAAATCCCTATTTATTTGCCAGTTTAGTTATTCTTTTCTTTATCGCTTCACTTACTTAGTGCACCGTTAACAAATAAGTTTGTCAACAACCATACACACAGTGTATTACTCTATCTATCCTACGGAATTCACTTCTCGCCATCTGATTAATTTTCACTCTGTTGTCACTAGATATATTCCTATATCCTGGGTTGTAAGTCTTTGCACATTTCAGAAGAGGTGTGATATTTAATTAGATGCATTTAGTGAGCCTCATACCGTTATTTTGAAACAAAAGGTAATGAGAGTGCGAAAGGATAAAAACAACAGAAGTCGATAATGATCTTTGTCACTGTTAAGGTAGCAATTTTCGGGTTCTGTTTAAACCTCTTTCACTATTTAATTACCTTCTACTCTTTAAAAACATAATCAGCTTTCAGTAAATAAAGGGTTCCACTTTTAATATTTAATTGTTTTGAAACAGTCATTCGATTGAAAAACTCAAAAATTAATCTAAGAAACATGCCATCATCTAACAATAACAAGAATGGATCTCTACTGAGCTGTCTTCCCCCAGAATTATGGCTCATAATTGAGAAATATCTTTCAGACCGTGATATCTTACAATTGTTATGTGTAAACAAACAGCTAAGGGGTATTTTATCGTCTAACCTCGTCTGGAAGTCAAGGGCACTAAGTAAATGCCCCAAAGTGGATGATCTGTTTCCAAAAGACCTCAAGTATCTGACGTATTTGAGAAAATATTTAATGGCATACAAGATGTTTACAGAAAAAGTTGAACTTATCCATCTATGTATTCCCATATCAGGTATAGAAGTCCCAATGGAGATTACTGTAACTCCGGAAGTTTTGACTCTAAAACAAAGTTTAGTGGAACCCATAGAAATAGAACACCATGAACGTTCTAAAACCTTTGGTTTGTTCGCGGGAGGCCCAATGAACACATACTTTTTTCAGCTTGTGGAGGAGCAGCAAATACCATCTTTGAGCAAGCATTCTGATGGAGTCCCCAACTCAAACGGTGGATACAAAAATTCCAAATATGTGATCGCAATTTTCAGAGTTGGAGATCGGGATGCTGTTGAGATCAAACGGGTAGCAAAATTGAAACGTTTCGGACACCGTCTTGCAATATGACCAAATAAGAGAGGATGGGTCACTTGTTAAACTAAATGTGTTGGAAGTCAGTAGGGATTGCAGTGAATATTAGAGGACATTTTTATTTAACACTCTAAATTGAACCAAACGTCTACATTAAGAATCTGAATTTGTTGAAGATAATTATGGTAACTCTGTGGAAACCAGATGTACAGTAAGCAGCTGTGGCTGTGCTAGACTATGCTGACAGAATGTCAACGACACATAACAATGAAAACATTTCATATAGATTTAACATTACAAAACTCTTTTAATTCTTAATAGAATTAACGTTCCCTTTTTACAATTACTCCACTAGTGACCTTACATGATCCAAAGCAAACTTACGATGAATTTTTACAATTGATGGATCTAGTAATATCAAGCTTACGTAAACCGACACGTAATCTTGCAAGATCTATACTACTATAGTAAACAATTTGTGGCTGGTCAGTTGAGCAGAGCGTCTACCTTGTTTTTATATGACATCCCCTTTTAACGTTTACTAATCTTACTTGCCAGAATTTACAACATCATAAAACAAAAAGTTACAGGAACTCATGCTGAACGCCAGTCACGGACTAATGCTTCATATATAATATTCCCTATGAAAGTCCTTCATACTCCCATTCCCCCTTTAGTACCTCCGATTTTGTACACATGGAGTTCAAGGAAATTCATAGGGATATACATACTGATAATGTGGACAAACAACAAATTATAGGTATAAGGACACAAGAACCAAGATGAGTTCATTAGCAGGTGGTGGTTGATTTTTGTCTTTGTTTGAATGGCGAAGCTGTTTGGTTTGTATTCCAATTTCCAACTTTCGAGTCTTCGTGACTCACTGAGTCCAGTGTGCGTGCACGACTCACGAGTCACGACTCACGACTTGCCGGGGCGGCGACGCGTCGTTAGGCTATTTGCTGCAACCTCCAAGTAAATTTCTCTATGCTTTTGCTGTTGTCTTTTAAGTAAACCAGCTTCTTCCTATCTCCAAGTAGCTCTTTTGTCTAGGAGGCTTCAGCACTTTGCAAGGATCAACGAAGGTGGGACTTTGTATTCCAAAGAGGGATTATGTTTTGAGCGTCGGCATCTATCATTTTTTATAAGCGGTGTTATCCTCCTTCAACAGCAATTATTCTTATCGTTACTCCTATTCATTGTAGAACATTGATCTTGGACACCAACGATTTGATGCACAGCATTTAGACTACAACAATAACTCATCTGCAGCACTTACAAAAGCTGAAGGTGATGATTACAAAGGAAAAATCAGTTTGACATCAAAAATGTTGCCATCAGAATACACGATTGAATTAATGTTGCCAGCAACCACTGTATCTTTACAGCAATTTGGCGTTTCTAAAGTGCGTCTTCTCTGATTGTCAGCTGTTAGAAACAATCCAACTACTGGCTACTCTGTTTGAAAATAATTTCTCATTGAAATTTTGAGTCAGAATATCAATTGATAATGGTTGCTTCATTGCGTGTTTGCATTGTTAACAATCCATCAACAACACATCTGTACCTGTCATACCAATGTTATTTGCAATTACAATCGATAGAAGCTCCAACCACACTACTACGACGTGCTGTTGAAGATAAGTATGGTAACTAGGAATGAGAATGTTCCAATTGGGAAGTAGGCGATGGAGGAGGATGTCTCCTGTTTGGAAATAACCTGAAAAGGGATACGTCCAGGAGGGAAGGTACAGTCGAGTTACAGGGATTAACAATGGACATTGATAAGCCTACTGGATAAGTTATCTTCTGGTTGTAATTGAAATATCAACATAAATACCAGGTGAAATCCTGGTATTCTAAATAGTCTAAGTTTATATATTCTATATAGTTAATTAAGAGACTTGATATATTTTAAATTGTGAATAAAATATGTCTTCCAGTGAATTTGTCAACGGGATCCTTACTGGATTCCAACAGGTTATGAGCCAGATAGCCTTTGTTTTTAAAGTGAGCGAGAATGAGAAGTTGAAGTCTTCTGCCAATTTCCATGCTTGGAAAATGATGATGGACGTCAAACTCAACATGGGTGGTATGGGTTTGGTCCAGTACTTCAACACCGGTGATATTGTGATCGCCAACATTCCATCTGAGTTAACTGCTGATGATCGTGAAAGATTGAGATCTGTTTATGATGTTGCTATTCATCATGTTTTAATGCAAATTGTTTGCACAGAGTTGCTTTGTGAATTCTCTGGTCTAGCTGGTTATGAACTAGCCGCCAAGTTAGTTGCTGTCTGTGGTCGTGTCACCTTGCCAACTATTGCTCAGACATTCAAGGAACTCTTGTCATTACCTAAAGACGACATGGCTGCCTATGCTGCACTAAATAAGTTTAAGCAGAACTATCTCTCTCATATTGATAGTGATGACAAACTGATGGCCTTATGGTTGTTGACTAACTCTGACAACCAGGTCGGTCAGGAACGTGTTCTGGCGTCAGCTTTAGAAAGATTGTCTTTTAGAGAAGCAAAAGACATCTTAGGTGAAGCCACCCCTGCTAAGGTTTCGGTTGCTCTTGTTGCTCAGTCAAAGAAGAAGCCCAGACACTTCAAGAAGCGTGGTCCTATCACTTGCTACCGATGCCAAGCCCCCGGACACCTTGCTGCCCAATTCACTGCTCCAGCTCCTGTCATGAAATCATCTGGTCCAAAGTCTGGCGGTGCTGCTGCTGCTGCTGCTGTTTCAGGTTCTGCTTGGAGTGCCACTTGCTCTGACTTCATGCTGACTTCTTCGGCTTTCATTGCTACTGAGACATTTCCTTTGGCTGAGTATCCATGGCCAGAGAACTCCTCTACTGCAGGTCCATCTGAGGCCCTCGTTGCCAACTCGATCGTCCCTGATGTTGAGTCTAAGGATCCTAACAATTTTTGGTTTGATTCTGGTGCCAATAGACATATTTGTAACAACTTTTTATTCTTCTCTGAGTTTTCTCCTGGATCCGGTCACCTGGTTGGTATTGGTGCTACTCCTTTAACCGTTCATGGTTCTGGTACTGTGTTGTTGAGATCTATTGATGGTGCTAATTTGATCTCACTGACTGAGGTTCTCTATGTTCCGGACTGTCGCAAGAATCTGATTTCGATCCAATCCTCCATCTTGAAGGGTCACGCGGTTACCTTCACTGCCGAAGGCGTTTCATACGGCAATCATCGTGTTGGTCAACTGATTTCTGGTAATCTTTTCCGGTGCTTGCTAACAGCTTCATCATCATCTCATGCGGTTTGTGTTTCGGCTGTCACTGCTGAGTGATGCTCAACTTGGCCATCCCTCAGACGCGGTCTTGAGAAAAGTTTTTCCTGAAGCCAAAGTTTCACCGTACGACTCACGACTCCTGTGACGTAAGCAAGGCAGTCAAGACTATTCCGAACTTCGAATAACGCGACCACTTCTACTTCCACTCCTCTTGAAGTCGTCCACTCTGATCTCAGGGGTCCTTTTCCTGTCCTTGGATTGCAATTTGAAAGTTACTTCTTGACAATTGTGGATGACTTCACCCATTTTTCGAAAATCTATCCCCTGAAGGCGAAGTCGGACGCTGCCGCTTCTATTGAAAAGTATGTACTTGCTGCCCAGAACCACTTTAGTGCTTCTCACTACAAGGTCCAGATTTTTCAGTCCGACAACAGTGGAGAGTTTGTCAATGCTGGTACCTCCCATGTTGGGTTTGACATCCATCATCATTTTCCAAGCATGAAAATTGGCAGAAGACTTTAACTTCTCATTCTCGCTCACTTTAAACACAAAGGCTATCTGGCTCATAACATTTTGAAACCCAGTAAGGATTCCGTTGACAATTTCATCTTGAAGACGTTTTTTATTCACACTTTAACCTATATCAAGCATCTTAGTTAACTATATAAAGTATATAAATTTAGACTATTTAAAATACCAGGATTTCACCTGGTATTTATGTTGGTATTTTTAATATTACAACCAGAAGATAACTTATCTAGTGGGCTTATCAATTTCCATTGTTAATCCCTGTAACTCGACTGTACCTTCCCTCCTGGAAAATTCCCAAACAGGAGACATCCTCCTCCATCGCCTACTTCCCAATGGCACATTCTCATTTCGAGTTACCATCTTCAACACTAGTTGAACAAAGAATTGTTCGATTAAATTATGTGAATACTTTAGTAAATATGGCGGATACATTAACAAAAATTCTAGATCCAGCACACTTTCAGAGAATCCACAAACTAATGTTTGACTAGTATATATTAAATATAAATGTTATTGAATACTCGTTTGTCGAGATGTTATTAAAGACTCGTTTGTCGAGTTATTATTGTTTTCTCGTCTGTCGAGATACCCTTATGAAAATAATGCATTGCTAACGATTGTGAATGATAGGTTCTCAATTCAAAGTTAATATTTTAGGAACAAATGAATCACATCAATTTCGTGAACGAGTATAAAGTATCATTTAGGGGGGATGTAAAAATTCATAGAATCTTTATGAGGTAATCATGAATGACATCATTAATTAAATAATACATTTTACATCTCATAACTGTTAATACACAGATGTGATACAATACAGTCTATAGAATATAGAATATATATATATAGAACTTATCATTCTAATGAAGAAGTACGGAATGAGGATAGTCTATATGAACAGGACATTTATGTACTGGGAATAGAATACTATGGGAGTGATGTGGAATACTTGGAGGAAAAGTATTCAGTAGTGAAGAATGCTATATGGTGTGGCGTATATAGACTGGAGTAGTCTAGTTAACTGTGACTGAGGATTGTACACCTGTGGGAACCAGATGTACAGTAAGCAGCTGTAGCTGTGCTAGACTATGCTGACAGAATGTCGACGACACATAAGAATGAAAACATTTCATATAGATTTAACACTACAAAACTCTTTTAATTCTTAATAGAATTAACGTTCCCTTTTTACAATTACTCCACTAGTAAATTACATTAAATAATCAACAGTAATTTACCATTGGATTTTAACAGATTTCAAGTCTTTAGACAACGTAGTGCCAAATCTATATGAAATGTTTTCATTGTTATGTGTCGTCGACATTCTGTCAGCGTAGTCTAGCACAGCTACAGCTACAGCTGATTACTGTACATCTGGTTCCCACAGGTGTACAATCCTCAGTCACAGTTAACTGGACTACTCCAGTCTATATACGCCACACCATATAGCATTCTTCACTACTGAATACTTCTCCTCCAAGTATTCCAATTCACTCCCATAGTATTCTATTCCCAGCAGATAAATTTCCTGTGAATATAATTTCTCTATATATATTCTATATTCTATAGACTGTATTGTATCACATCAGTGTATTAAATGTTATGAGATGAAAAATGTATCATTCAATTAATGATTTCATTGATGATTACCTCAAAAAATTCTATGAATCTTTACAGAATAGCTTAAAAAAAGAAACGCAGATACCTTAAAGCTTATGTTTTGTTTTGCCGTTGTTAAATGAAAGCCACGAGTTCGTAACTGGCTCAACGACATTAGTCATTCTTTCATAAGAAAGCAAAAATGGTGAAGGTAGCTTGGTTTTTGTTTTCTTGTCTAAAATTAACTCTGATATATAGCATGCTGAACTCCAAATTCGAGGAACGCCATGGCCAGTAAATCCAGCAAGTATGAATGTGTTTGAGCGTCCATAATTGGTCAAATCACCAACAAAAGGAAAATCATCCTCTGAATATCCCATACAACCTGTCCACGTATAGTCATTGATGAACTTCTTATCAGAGAAAGATTGGTAGTTTCTGTTTATAAAACCCTCGAAATACTTCTTAGTCTCCACAGGGAATTTTGAATCATCCACATTATCCATCATTTCATCAGAGTTGGGAGAAGTGATATACGTTCTACCTCCACCACCTGCAACAACGGAACCGTCTCCACGAATACTGACATAATCGCTCTCAAGGGGATAAGTATGGTAATAATGATATTTCAAAGTCCCAGTACCTTCTGAAGCTGCCTTGAAGTGCGAGACAACACCCTTAACAGGGGTAATTCGGTTCTCAAATTCCGGTAGAATAGCTTTAGTGTAAGCGTTTGTGGCAACAACTACTTTGTTAGCGATCACATCTCCTCTTGGGGTTTTGACTAACCATTGCCCAGTTGGCAGCTTGAAAAGCTCGGCTGCAACAGTATTGGTTTGTAAGTTTAGACCATGTTCAATACACCTTTTAAGCATCGAACAAATCAATTTGTATGGCCATAGAGAAGCTGTAGGTGATAAAACACAAAATGGCGTGTTTTCGTGATCCGACAACTGTCTTGCCTCATTGTGAAAATATATCTTGACGAGATCTTTAATCTCTTTGGGAATAAATGGATTGTTCACGTACGAATAGTAATCGTTATAACCTGCCTGAATTATTGATTGGTCGTCGTAAGTCTGGCAACTCGTCTTTCTAGCAAAGTCACAGTCAATATTGTATTTTGTGATCAGCTTCTCAACTTTCTGAAGCTCAAAATGCTCAAACACAGCAATTTCTGCAGCAACTTCTTTACCAAATTTCTGTTCATAGTCGTACTGGTGACAGTGATAATAACTCTTCAAATGACCACCATTCCGACCTGTTGCACCTGAACAGGTATCCCTAGCCTCTAACATCAGAACATTGAGTTTTGCGTTATGCTCAACCAACAAATTGAATGCCACAGAAGCTCCACTAAATCCTGAGCCGATGATGACGACATCAACACTCTGGGGTAGTTCTGTTGTAGTCCTATGTTTGGCTAAATCAGATTTCGCCTCCTCGATCCAATATGGTTTAGTTGAAATAGGAAACGGGAAAAATGACCTTTTTTGTTGATCATGAACTACCATATTGCCAATGTTTGTCCATGTCAGAAGTTTAGGATAGGAGACAATACGTCGTCAAACAGTAGTATCTCGAACTATCATCTCATATAAATATAAAATTCGCACCCAACTGATTGCCGACGGGCAAAGGATATCGGCCATCAGATAGAGCGGAACTATTGTTCTTCAGTTCGGCGACTGCAAGTCGGGTTTGCGATTTGGCTGTACTCGTTTTTTATCGGGAATTTGGGAGCGCAATTGTTTCAAAAGGCCGCCGCCAAGGCTGGTAACTGCGCACACTCAAGAAGCTTCATGCAACTTACAGGTGGCCAAATCTCTTAGTCTTGGGCCTTGGCCCCTTGGCCCTTGGCCCTTGGAGTTTCCCGAACAGGAAATAAAATAACCACTTCGAATCTCAATTCTCCGGTATCATGACATCTGAATTCCTGGATCCTCATATTATCTCTGTGAGGACATCGGATTTCGTTTCCCGCCAGTTTCAGAGTGATCTCCATCATTGGAAAGCCATTCCCGCGATGCGATAAAGACTTTATTATATTGGTCTTATCAACGTGTAGGGTCCAAAAACACGTCTAAACCAGTGCCACACGTCATCGTAGCCTTGGAGCAAATATCAGTTGTGTGGGATCGTAGATTGACTTGTTTTCTGTGTTAACCAATTACGCAAAAACTGCTCTCTCTGTCTGTGTGATACCTAAAAAACAGTCTCTGTATACAATAATCTTTTGATATCAAAAGACTGGCGTTTATATGTGTGAACCGCTTATCTCTAAGTTAAAGATAATTGATAGAGCAACTGGCCAACACTTATGCGAAAAAGTGATTCGGTGGTCAAGAAAACACCATTAATGTATACATGCATCTATTCTTCTAGCAATTATAGTCAGTACACTATGCAGGTAAAAGTAATCTTTATGCAATTGAGCCGTTCACAGTCTCTCCAAAAACCGGTATATTTTGCGCCAAAAAAGAAATTGAGACTTTCCTGATTATGCTATTCACTGGGCTCGGTTATATATCGGATATTACACTATCTTGAACTACAAAAACAAGTACTTGAGCTAATGATGTGTGGATTAACGGAATGACATTTTCTTAATTGAGAAAAACATATAAATCACTCGTAAATCCACCCTTCTGTTGACTCCAAGGACTATTAGTTATAACTCCCTACTTTACCATAATTAAGGTGTGGTTGATATCATACCCAAGAGTTTTATCTTACTACATTCATGACTGAACCTTCTCGCCAGAATTCAGAGGTGGTGTATTCCGAGAAAAAACTAGCCTCTGACGTGGACGTTATTGAGCTTGGTGATGTATCCGATAAAGAGCAAAATGAGTTAAAATATGATACATTAAAGAAGCATTTGAAGCCCAGACATGTCAACTTTCTAGCATTAGGTGGGTCCATTGGTGTTGGTTTGCTAATTGGCAGTGGTGGTTCGCTTTCCAAAGCTGGACCAGTGGGAATGGTCCTCTGCTATATTATTATGGGAGCTATCACCGCTTGTACCCTTTTTTCTTTGGCGGAAATGTGTTCATTTTTAGGACCACAAGGAAACTTCATTGAAATATGTGTTAGGTTTGTGGATGATTCCATGGGATTTGCTTTTACTTGGAGTTATGCTCTTGCCTACAGCTTGACACTACCATCGGAGATTTCATCTATTTGTTTACTTATAGGCTACTGGGATTCAGATAAAAAACTTCCTGATTATGCCATAGTGCTCATATTCACTTTCGTTGTAATTATGGTTAATGCTATCGACGTTGGAGCATATGGTGAAGTTGAATTTTGGATTTGTCTTCTTAAACTAATATTACTTTTGGGTTCTATGTTATTCTGTCTCATTGCTACTTGTGGTGGAAATCCACTTCACAAGACAACTGGATTTCAGTATTGGAGAGACCCGGGACCCTTTAACCACTATTTAACTGATAAACCCGTGGGAAAATTTTTAGGTTTCTGGACAGTTTTCATCAACGCCGGTTTTGGTTATCAGGGTACAGAGGTAGTTGCTTTGACAAATAGTGAGGTTAAGAATTTTAGAAAAATGGCTCCTCGGATTATGAAAACTGTTATAGCAAGAATCCTATTTTTCAACATCTTTTCATTGTTTATGGTCACATTGATGGTTTCTTCTAAAGATGAAAATTTGTTAGATGCATTGAATGCAGGATCAGGAAATGGTGCTCAATCTCCTTTCGTCATCGCTGTTGAAAATGCAGGAGTGAAGGTGCTACCATCTATTGTCAATGGAGGAATACTGGTTGCTGCAGTCTCTGCAGCAAATACTCAAATTTATATTCCATCCCGTACATTCTATTTTGGCCAAAAGAGGGGTTTTACGCCAGCCTGGTTTACAAGAACGAACAAAAACGGTGTTCCAATTTGGTCAGTTTTATTCAATGGTGCATTTGGATTATTAGCTTTGTTGACATTGAATAATACCGCTGAGCAAGTGTTTGATTGGTTAATGAACTTAACAACCGTTTTTGGGTTTATTTCTTGGGCCATTTTGAACTATTCCTTCATAAGATACTTCTACGGGCTTAAACGGCAAGGAATTGATCGTGAATCACTGCCAATTTACAAATCGCCATTCCAACCATATACTTCAATGTTTGCGTTCTTCATCTTGATTTTAATTACAATTACACAGGGCTTCTATGCTTTTATGCCATGGAACACTAGTAACTTTTTTGCAGCTTATGTGTCCATTCTTGTGTTCGCTATTCTGTGGATTGGATGGAAATTATGGACTCGTAATTTCCGGGAAATACCATTGGAAAATATCGATCTAAGCTTTGTTGAGGAGCTCGATGAAAGTGAAGACAAAGATGTCGAAGACGACAAATCTCACAAGTTTAACTTCATTAGAAAAGTTATTAAAAATCTCTGATTAGTTTTAGTTTATTTATTTAACAATTTTCAAATAATCTTTAGTTGTAATTGAATTATTATAGCAAAAAAGTAACAATATCATTTAAAAAAAACAGAAAAATACAGTAGCAGATTTGGAACAGCTAACCAGGATTATTTAACATATAGTGTATCTGAGGATGGCTCAAAAGAAAAATCAACTTCTTAAAATCTACTAATTGCTTCCCTTTTAAAATTGGTTTATAAAGAAAACGGTAAAAGGCTTCAGTCTATGTGGATTAGTTACAATAGATGAAAAACGTTGGACCCATTAACTAGAATTCCACAAAAAATTCCACTGAAAAGTTAGTTAATCATCAATTTAATTAGTTCATCACAGATAAGGAAGTTAATGATTTTAATTTTGCAATTCTGGATGCTTGATGACGGTACTAACAATGCATCGTTAAACTATACAACGAGACGACAAAGGATCTGCAATAGTCCATTGATTCTATTACTATGGCAACTGATACTTCTGTTATCTTTGATACTACACTCTGTTGACGATACACGTTCTTCTTTAAACCTTTCCAAGTGCCTTCCACTGATCTATCTAATGGAGTCGAATAAAAATTGGATTTTCTGGAACATACAGACAAAATATAAACTGTGTTTTTCTTACTCGTATATTTTGCTCTCGATTGACGATGCTCGACACCCTGTCAAAACTCTGTCCAACGTCTCTATCAATGTAGCTCCGAGTTCGATCTTCAACCGTTGCGAAACATTCAGCATCTGTAGATAGTTCTTGCTCTTCGAGTCGTGTGAGGATGAGTGTGTGGTGTGCACAGTACCCATTAGGTAACTCAGTACGCGATAGAATTGATGGAGATGGTTTGAGTTTGTGACTGCGCAATGGAATCCATGAATGTCGGTAAGCGATGAAAAGGAAACCGACTAAGGATCGTTTATTCACACTGTTTCGTTTGGACTGACGTTACTATTGACGTTGTTTCCAGGTTTTCTGAAGTCTCTTATCAAGGAACAACAGTGAACGCTGTTTTCATAATTTTTGATCTACTCTCATCACATTCGCACTTTGTCCCAATTCGCATATCCTTTTCTGCTTAAGATTTTGCATCATCTAATAATATCTTCGTAGATTAAGACTGTAACTAATCTTTTTAGTCTAATATTGGAACTGATAAAATTTAATTGCAATCTTAATTTATATGAAGATATTATTACAACGTATATATTATGTTTTCTGTTCTTCGATATAAATTAATTTGAAACTATATATTGAAAAAAACCACAACTCCTGGAGATTGATGCAAATCACGCGCACAGGCGACAAATACAAATTCAACATAGTTCAAAGAATATGATGCCGTGCAGGGCATCACTGATCCTATATTAGCTTACTTTCTCTCCTCTGTGGTCATCAAAATTTGCCTATATATATATATGTGTGAGATGGTGTTATTAAAAATTCATGAAATAGAATGAATATTACTGATGATTGATCATCGTCTCCGTAGTTAGAACACTGTAGGAAAAGGGGGGGAGGTGATGAACAGGCGATAGTTAAATCACCGTATATATATATATGTATAGACATATATAAAAGAAAGTGAAGAAAACCACCTGCATAGGTTCTGGTATACCATCTTAATAGTTTCGCTGAGAATTCATATAGGCTAATATGGTAAGGCGGTGGCTTCTTGCCCTCGGTGTTGCAGCAGGTAATTCCTAAGTATATGTTCACTGATGTCTTCATGTGACACTGTAAATTATATATAACTAATATAGTACTCGTACATTCATCGGTAGAAGTATGGTACTCAGTTACCTGTTACCACTGAATCTCCAGCAACTATTAAAGAATGCCGGGTTTATCACGGAAAATGCTAGTCTAGAGAGGCGCCAGTTTTCTGCTCGGTACTTTGTTAAAATATTTTGGACAAGCGTGGTAAAAGATATATCTTGCTTTTCTTCACCTTGCACTTCCGTTATCAAACCTTTTGTGTCATGTACGTTTTTTAAGAAATTGTTATTATAGCAGTTCTTAACTATATATATATTATATATATATAGGATCGTTTGCCACGGCGATCACTTAATGTAGATACAATTCATATATACACCACAGCTGATAGATAACGATTCTTACGTGACATTGCGCCCTTGTGGCAGGGATTATGCATGACTTCTTAACTTACTTCCCTTGATTGTTGCTGGTAGCAAAAGTTTGTTGAGTATATTGATGGATCCATTATAGCTATATATATATATATATATATATCAATTCTAATACAGTTAACGTTTTGTCATTGCACATGATCTTTTAGAGTTATATTTTAATCTCAAAAACAACTTTACACAAATCGTTGCAAATATAAATTCTTCAAGTATCCTCCTTTATTTTCAATGTACCAAATCAGCTGTACATAACATTAACTTCTGTTTTACTAATTTTGTCCTTTAATAATGTCTAGCGAGCCCAAGTTAGAAACATCACATTTGCATTCAGCTGAAACAAACCTTAGTCGCATCAGCAGTATTCATGTGATCGAGGAGGAAATTCAACAGGAGGAAAAAATTAGAATCGACCACTGGTATGATGCTTTTATACGTCTCTTTTACTGGTATCCAAGAAGTATATACGATCCAGCGGAAAGAAAGTTTTTGATCAAGTTAGATACCTGTTTACTTGTTTACACCTGTCTTACATACTTTACGAAGTCGTTGGACAAATCAAACATTACGAATTCTTATGTTACTGGTATGAAGCACGAAATTAACTTTCTTGGAGATGATTTATCCTATGCAAAATCATTGTACTCTGCGGGCTACATCATCTCTATGTGTATTGGAACACTGTTGGTGACTCAAAAGTGGTCGCGATACTTGCTACCAAGTTTTGAACTATTCTGGGGTATTTTGACTTTGTGTGCTGCAGCAGTCCAAAAGCCTGCACACGTTTTTGCAATTCGTTTTTTGGTTGGTTTCTGTGAAGGTATTGCTTTTCCGTCATCAGTTTTCATTATCGGATCGTGGTTTACTAGAGATGAAGTTTATAGAAGAATCATGGTTTTCTCAGTTTCGTCAAGTTTAGGTGGAATGTTCTCAGGTTATCTACAATCTGCAGCATATGCTAACCTTTCCGGTCATCTAGGGTTATCGGGATGGAGATGGGGCTTTTTGGTTGATGGGTTCATCACGGTTCCGGTTGCTCTTATTGGTTTTGTTATCTTCCCAGGTCCACTACAATCGACTCTTCAGAAAACTACCAAGCCTGTTTGGTGGATGACGGAGAATGATTATCAGCTCGCATTAGAAAGGCAGAACAAGTCAGGAATCGATGGAGCACGCCAGTATGATTGGGCTATCATTAAAAAGACATTGTTGCGTTGGCACATCCACTTCTTTGCTACTTTTTGGGTTTTATTAAACGTTGTTGCCTTACCATCGGGTATAGGAATGCCTCTTTGGCTATCATATGAGCAAGAAACATCAGGTAAGTTCACCATTGCCCAGGTTAACAACTACCCAACTTTCCAGGATGTTGTTTCAATTGTCGCGCAGTTTTTCTTTGCAGGTTTATCGGATTCATATTCTATCTACCCATTTTTGGCCTTTGTTCAATGTTGTTTTCTCGTCACTTACTCGTCATTGGCTGCATGGGATATACCATATGCCTGGAAATGGATTTGCATGTTGTCAGTTGGCTTGTGTGGTGTTAATCAAGCAATTGTATCAGGCTGGATTAATCGAATTTGCCGTCATGATAGCAGAGAGAGAGCTTTTGTTATTGGATACTCTGATGCAGTGTCTCAAGCAATAAATATATGGACGAATATCGTCTTTTTCCCTACTAGTGAAGGTCCAAAATTCCAGAAGGGGTACATTGCATCTACAGTTGGCGCATTGCTCATGTTACTCTTGCCAGTACTTTCACTATACTTGGAAAGATTAGACGTCAAACGGTTAGCCAAGGCTAAACAGCAACAGGAAGATTCTGATTCTGAATTTGTTGAAACCCATTCCATCCACGAAAAAAACCAAAAAGAATAATCTATCTATTATGGTTAATTGTGAGTGCTTTTAATTTAACATTCCATACAAAGGATCCGACTCTACATATCGTCCTTTTTAGTATAGATATATTAATATTATTAGAGTACTACTCCGTATGCTGAGTTTAAGTAATGATTCTAAGTATAAGTACCGACGGTCTCTCCAACACCGTGTGCCTACGGTCGTGTCCGCACAGCAAAATCACATGCAAAACAAGAGCAAGTTACCTAATGGATGACTGTACACTAGCAACCATTTCTTGGAATATTTTGAGTTTGTTTTAATTTCTGCACGTTCGCTGGGCTGTGTCTTTATTTATGATTCAACTCTTTCAACTGACCAGTGTGTGTCTTTAATCTACTTGATCTCTAACTCTTCTATCCGTCTATCTACACCACCTCTTCTTTTTTATATAGCATCGTCAGGCAATGGGGTTTTTTCTTCCATATTCTGCTCTCCCTCATTTGAAAGAGTACAAGTAAGTACCATTCTCACGTTCAAAGTCTTAACCAATAGAGACCACTTAACTAACATTTCTAATCTTTCTTTGGTTTTAATCAGATACCAATCAGAAGATCGTTCACTTCTTACAAAATATGTTCTTAAGAAATTCTGGACTCGATTTGAGAAGATTTTCCCCTTGAGTATGGCTCCTAATATGGTCACTTTGTCAGGATTATACTTCATCATCGCATCTTTGTTGCTAGTATTTTACGTTGACCCTGATCTCGACAAGGAATCTCCTTCTTGGGTGTACTTCTTTCATGCTGCCACTATGTTCTTGTACCAAACATTTGACGCCTGTGATGGAATCCATGCTAGAAGAACAGGCCAGTCTGGACCATTGGGTGAATTGTTTGACCATTGTGTCGATGCCATCAACACCACTTTGTCGGTGATCATCTTTGGTTCTGTGGCTGGCTTGGGTAAAGGTTGGCTAGTTATCATTTCTCAATTTGCTTCCTTGATGAACTTCTACTTGAGCACTTGGGAAGAATATCACACTCACAAGTTGTACTTGAGTCCATGCAGTGGACCAGTGGAAGGAATCTGTTTACTGACCGTTCTCTATTGCGTCACTGGCTTACTTGGTGTCGACCACGTTTGGAAATTTCCTGTTTTTTATCTGGACTTGAGTTCCATTGGGCAAAGTGCTGAGTTTGAAGTGAACAGCACCCATATTTCCATTGTGGGCGGGGGCTGTATCCTATGGTTCAATATCGTTTCGGCCAGAGATAACGTTGTGAAGTATGTTACTGATAAGAAACAACAATCGGAAGCAATGTGCGGCCTAATTCCATTTTTCGCCTACTATGCTTCTGTGTTTACAATGTTGTTCTTCAACAATGAGATCTTGTCAACCTACACGTTACCAACAATGTTGACCATAGGATCAACGATTGCTTTCACCGTGGGTAGAATCATCATTGGACATTTAGCCAAGATGGATTACCCTAAAGTCAACTTCCCAATGTTTCTACCAACTTTCCAGATGGGGTTGATTTGGGTTTTGACTCATATTTACGGATTCCAATACGAGGAGATCGTCCAATTAGTTGTGTACTTAGGCCTGGGGTTAGCTGTCGGCGTGCATGGAATGTTCATCTTAGAGATTATCACTGAAATCACTACATATCTAGATATCTATGCTCTCAGTATCAAACATCAAAAGGTGTTTTAGCTTGATAGATCGAATTATTCTTCTCTTTGAGTATTCATTAATTCATTCATTCTTTTTGTTCGTTTTTCAATCCACATTTTTTGCTTAGCTTAAAAATATGTGGAACATATACTTATATATAGATAAAATTTTCATCCAATAGACTACATTTGAACTTATAAATAATATAAATATTATCCAACCTTAGATATAACTAGCTGCATTACAACAGCCAATACGACATAGCGCTTCATTAGGATTTGGTAAGCCATCTACATTCTCGTTTTCTAATCAATTTCAATAATTTTCAAACCCAGTTCAGAAGTAGTTATTTGATTGATTCCCTTAACTATAAACAATAAAAGGGATAAATATATAGATGTATATGTACATACCACAAATATAAGCAAGTGGCTCGAACAAGAGAAACAGCACACTTCAAGCTATTCATAATTTCCCTATTAAAGGCAATTTCTTCAAAAACAAAAAAAACCAGTCACATAAACGAATGATGATACATCATTATAAAGCGGCATACAACATAACCAAAAAAGAGGATACCAAAAACGTTGTTTTATTTTTTTATCTTTTTATTTCATATACTTATTGGGCAGCAGCTGGCTGTTGCTGTTGTTGCTGGAAGGCACCTTCAGAACCTGGAGCTAAGAGTTCGTTGGAGCTTTGTTGCAATTGCATTTCTTTTTCCATTTCCATTAGTTGGGTTTCACCTAAGATGCTCAAAGCCAAAGGCACACCGAGCAATAAGATGGAGGAAGAGACAACCCATAGTTTGGAACCTGCAGAGGTTAACAACCATCCAACGGTAGATTTGGTGCTGGAAATAGCCGATAGAATGGACTCTCTTTGTTCAATGGACAAAATATCTTTCAAGGCTTCAATTCTCTCCAACAAGGTTTCGTTTTCGTCAAAGTCGTCTTCGTCATCGGATTCTTCATCTGATTCGTCTTCTGATTCGGTGGCTGCCACTGTAGCCTTTTCAACTTCTGTGCTGGTTGGCTCGACAACTGGAGCAACAATAGGGGTTTCTTCTTCAACTGATAAGGTGACCATTGCTAAGACTGTGTGTGTATGAGGATCTGTTATTAGTTGACGGTTAGTTAATCAGAGGGCAATCGAAAACATCGGCAACTCAAATCAGCAAAAAATGGTCTTTGTTCCTCCGCTTAGTGGAAATTTTTTCAGCGGCGGTAGCGTGCCCGTGTTTCTACTCTGGCAGATGCCGGCACGCTTGCGTGTGATCTTACATCAGCAACACACCCTGGCTAAGTTTATCAGCGATTATACAATTTAAGTACTCAATACGGACTCGTAGGATGAATAAATACATTTCTTAAACACATCGATAAGTAGGTGAATTATATATAGTATGGATGATGATCAGTGGCAGGTGCTAAACATGTGGCTGATCACTTTCAATAGCTGTTCGTTCTCGCACGCTGCACTGACTCTTTCCTTATCGTTCAACTGTTTGTTCACCTGGTTTTCACTCTGATGGGACCCTTCTTTCAACAATATCACGCTTCTGAACCTCTTTGGTAGGCATCTGTCTAATCTGACTCTGATTCCTAGCCCGATCAACGTCGCTAACGAACAATGCGTAATGGTTGGTGTTATGCGGATGAGCACCTCTGCTATCTGCGACTTGTCTGCAGGGTCTGTCACTTTGATGTCTCCTAAGTTTACCACACCTAATTGTCCCAAAGTTAGTGGATGTTCTGGATCGCAAATAGTGGATATCAAATCGTAAATCTCTTGAGCGTCGATGGATTCGTGGGAAGAGCTGGAGGAAGAAGGCATCTCACCGATGTCCATTTCGTCCACATCCGAAGACAGTGACGAGAGTTCGTCATCTGTAAGCTCTGGTAGTAGAATATTTTCGTAATTGTTGTAGTGTGATTTATCTGGGGAAGCGTTAGACAGTAAAGAGAAGTTGAATAGGTTGGAATAGATAAGGTCCTCTTCAACTTCCTCTATGTTCTTCTTTTCGGACTTGGCATCCGACTGGTTTCTTGTTGGTAACTGGCTGACATCGAGAACCGTTGGGTTGGCGTTGATTGGATCGGACATGCTGTATTTATGTCTAACTAACAGCAAGTGTACTCAACGTGAATGAAGTACAACTGAACAAATAAACGTTTGACAAATAAGCTGTACAGAAAACCGTGGCGAGCGCAAAAAATGGAAAATCTGCGGTGCCGCGATCTCAGCTCTGTCCACGCCGCTTTCTCGGTTACAGCTAACTGATAAGTTCTCCTGGCATCCATTTTAAGTGTCTTGTGAGATGAACATAGACCGACCAGATTGCCTCTTTGATAATTCCCACAGTCTAATTAGTTATGAGTGATTTTTCAGATGTTGTGTTAGTTGGAATAAGTGGAGGATCCAGTTCGGGAAAGACTACTGTCGCCAAAGTTTTACATCATATCTTCCCTGGCTCTGTTCTTCTGCACGAGGATGACTTCTACGTTGCTGACGAGAAGATCCCATACGATGAAGAGATCAAAGAGCTAAATTGGGACTGTGCTGAGGCTATAGATATCGATCTACTAAAACAGACTTTGAAAGATTTCAAGACAGTTCCAGGGTATCAGTATTCGAAGAACACCAAAGAGACCGATGACTTCAACAAAATTCTTTCTGTGGAGATGGAATCTAGATTGAGACGTAAAGTCGGGGATAAACTAACAGGAGAGCACTCCAGCACCAAATTTGTGTTTTTAGATGGATTTCTATTGTACCATGATACTTCTTTAATTGACTTGTTGGACATTAAACTATTTTTCAAAACGGACTACATAACTTTGAAGAGAAGAAGAGACAACAGAGAGTACATCATCGATAATGGAGTGTGGGTTGATCCACCGAACTACTTTGCCAACCTGGTTTGGAGAGAATACTACAAGAATCATAAATATCTTTTTACTAATGGTGAAGACGAGGAGAGCGTCAAATTGAACAAAAATGGTTTGAACGACTATGCTCAATCATTAGGAATCTTGACATTTGATAACGACGATGACTGTTCGTTTGACGACTTGATTAAAGATGTCGTGAATTGTATCTTAGATAAAATATAAGTTAGTTGATTCTTTATTTATTTACAAACGATTGATAGTTTAATTAGAGCATTGAAGATTTTATAATGACGAGAAAAAAACACAAAAATGGACTATAAAAATTCAGAGACAAAAGAGTACATACTAAAATACAGGTAATTTAAATAACCAGCCTAATGTTTTGGCTTCTTAAGCTTCTTGGCAACTTTCTTCAACTCTTCCTCTTTGATTTTATCAGACGATTCTCCATTCTTTCTTTTCTTACCGCTATCCAAACTGACAACACCTTTGGACTTGACAGCTTTCTCTAAAGCTTTCTTGTTATCCCATTCTTTTCCGTGATCGTTGATCGCATACTTGTTCAAGTTCAATGCGTTAATCAATTCCTTTTGCTTCTGTCTCAAACCTTGAACGGCTTCATCACCAGCAGTGTCCAAATCCTCAGTCAACTCCTTTTCGATCTGTTCCACACTGATACTTGGCTCCAACTCACCGTTCATCTCTTTAACAGTCTCGTCATCTTCCAATTCAGGCATTTCTTCAGAGATTGCTTGCTGTAACAACGATCTGAAGTAAGTAGACACCTTTCTGACAATCTTAGCAAACATTGCCATCGCTTGATTTGATTCAATGTTCAATTCTTTTGCTAATGTATCCACATCCTTATGTTGTAAACCAACAGCAAGCAAGATCGCGCTTTGCACGTGAGATAGATTAACTTCATGAGTAATACGTCCCTGGAAATATAGGTATGCGATGTATGGCATCATATCCACAATGACATGGTAATCGATCAAATTGTTGGCATAGGATTCCAATCTCTTCAAATCAAATGGTGAGAAGTCTTTATCCAATTCAGCTTTTGACAAAGGTGCAACGTCAGAGCTATCACCTTTCAATGCAACTTTGGAGGCTTCCATGACAGTCAAAGCTTGAACAGCTGGGAACTTGTTGAAGTTATAACCGAGCAAACTGATGAATCTCTTGTGGAAGTCCTTAGCATACTCTTTCAACCATTGATCTTGTCTGTTCTGCAAAACTTTCAACATAACGCAAGTATGCTCACCAGTTAAATCGTTCGCTGTTTGTCTAAGATACACAGGTGTATACCCTGCAGTTTTCCAGAACTTGTGTAGTTGTTGTGTTAAACCGTAAGAGACACCTAAGTAATGCAAATGGTACGGTGGCTTGTGTGCCAAGTTGATGAATAGTGGTGGCAACTTGTCCTCTTTTCTTGGCTTGATTTCTTCTTTCAAAGTAGATTCTTCAATTTCGTTGTCTGATAGTCTTTTCAACGAGAACCTATCGTCCGTGAAGGAAGTACTCTCGCTGATATCAGCAAACTTACCTTCGAAATAGTCAGTCAGTAGAGACAAAGCTCTCGATCCGTAACCCATACCCATATATTCTGGATTGGTGGCGATTCTGACAACTCTCGCACCCGACAATGATGCAAATTCGTCATCTTGGAATTGTTGAGAGATCAACCATGGAATCAAATCACCACCGGCTCTCACACCACGACTCAAACTGGTCAAAATACTCTCTTTTGAAATTTCACCTTCCAAAGCCAATTGAACAACACATAGTGGGGTAGGAATAGAACCATCTTTACCAACATCAGGTCCAAATAATGCATACAATTGATGTGCTGGGGCATCAGACATAAGCTGTAAATCATTAGGGGAGTTCTTATAATGTGATGAAACAAACAATGCCATCATTTTTTGTAAAAAGGCTTCTGAAACTGGATCGTAGGAGAATAAAGTGTCCCTGTTTATGTAGTACAGAGAACATTCATTTGGATGTGGACAACCTTTGGAGCTGTGTTTGGAACTTTTAGTCAATTTGGCATCTAGGCATAACAACTTATTTAGCCATGATTCAACAGGATCCCCAGGTGTATATCTGATAGGCTCATCCAAGGTCACTTCAACTAACCCACGCCCTCTAACGTCCAAATCACTACCAGACGTCTTCTTGTTATCTCTAGAAACAACTTGCATTTGGGAGTTATCTTTCACAATTGAGTTTGACTGATCTCTCAATTGTTGGATCAACTTCAAAGAAAGTGATCTACCAGTACCTTCATAACCGTTGATTGTAGATGCCATAAAAACTAAATATGGACCTAACAATTTTTTAACGACTGGTAAGGGGATAGCTGCAGCTTCATCAATAATCACCAATTCAGCTTGACCTAAGACATGGGAATCAGTTGGTGAAATATACTGAACGGTTTGTCTATGACCAGCTCTCTTAATATCAACTCTGACAATTGCCTTCGCAAATGCAGGATTTGTTGATTGGATGATATCATAATCCTGATGTTCGACGAATCCCATGGAATCAAAACCTTTAAAAATGAATTCAAACAAGGTCTTCAAGTTCTCTGGAGATGGTGAGGTAACAAAGATATTAGAATAATCCTGGGCCACAGCAGCAGCAATGGCAATTCCTAAAGCTGCAGATTTACCACGACCTCTACCAGCGGTTAATGTAACCGTGGTATTCAAAGTCTTTTCAGCGATGGAGTCGATGAATCTCAAAATGGCTTCAGCTTGGTTAACGGTTTTAGCTAAAGAAACCAAAGATCCAGCAGGTTCTGTGTCTGCTAAACTCTCCTTCAACTCTTTTAATTCTTGCTCTTTTGGAGAGATGTCGTTGTCGTCCTTTGGTGGTAAACGCTTGACGCTTCTTCCACCAGAAACAGGAAGAACATTCAACTCATCATCCAAAACCAGACAAGTTCTGCAGTCTGATAGCGATAACAAAAATCTTTCGTTGAATCTGGCAACGACATCATTGTGGGCCTCAGTTCTATAACGAGAATGGATATCCATAGTCATTGTGTACAATTGCTTTAGAGATGTCATCGATTTTAGTAGAATGACTATCAATCCTCCACCTTCAACCGTCTCAATGGTTCTTGCCATTAAATTTGGAGTTAAACCTTCAAAATCTTGTAAAATACACATTCCGTAAGTATTACCTAAAATCTTTTCAGTTTCTTTGTAGTAAACGTATCTAATCTGCTGGTTGGAGATGAAGGCTTCAAAAGGATCTCTATCGTTAGCTTCCCTTTGGCCCCTCTTGATTTCTTTCTTAATTTTATCTTCTCTCTTTTTTCTGTGTGAAGTGAATCCCAATAATTTCTTCTTATAAGCCCATAGAATGGACTTGTTCATCTTCAAATCAGAATTCATCATCAAATAGTGCAAGTTTGGAATCTGGTTTCTGGACTTATCACCAACCATGATGATAAATGATCTTTCCCTGGTATCCACACCATTTCTGATCAATGCTGGGATTCTAGAATCTAATGCCTTTTTCTTGCTACCTCCAGTACTCATCCTGCCTGAATCCAGTAATACGGTCGGTCCTAGTGTCTGGTGGCTAGATTCAGCTGTATATAGTTTAAAGGTTGATGACATTAAAGTCTGAAAAAAAAGAGAAGAAAAAATCAAAAATATTAAAATTTTTTTGAGATTCCTATTAATCGTCAAATTCGGAAGGCGCCGCGTATCGAGCAAAAAATAGTTTTCCTCTAGCCTCAGCGCCACAGACATTTTGTTAGTAAAATTTTTTTGATGTTTTTTTCTTTTATTTTTGGTTTTCTCTAGTTTCAGTTATGATAGTTGGCATCTTTATTGGTTGATATCAAGCACAGTAAAAGTACAATCACATATTGGTAGTATTGAGTAAGCTATTTGCATTCTACCTGCACTGCAATGAGTGAAGAAATTAGAGACCCAGCGACAGCCGAGATAACCGTCTCTTCAGAGATGCAAGGCGTGGAGTTACAAAGTTCGAGCCATTCCAGTGATCAGGATAATAACGAAATTACACATACCATTGAAACCCAAGAATCTTCTGATCAGATTAAACAGATTACAGATGAAACATATGCTGTTGTGGAAAAGTCAGATGTTCCAGCTGTTGAAGGTGATCAATCCACTGGACCCGGGGTTATCGAACAGCCTGACGACGCACAACTACCGCATGAAATCGAAGATTCAAATCAAGAACTACCTACAACAGATGACAACAGAGAAAAGTCACCATCAGTGCAAGATGCAATTGCTGATATTAAGGAGCCTGCTGCTCTTGAAACCATAGGACTTCAACGAGAGGTGAGAGAAACCACACTGGAGATCACCGAAACCCCAACTGTGACAGAAAACCCTGATATTGATTTACCGTTGCAGCAAGTAGACACTAAGATCGAGGAAAAACTATCTGTAGGTGATGACATCAAAGAAGATCCTGGGGCTCAAGTAACAGGAGTGAAAGCACACTCAAGCGAGCCGACCAATGAAGTTGATATATTCAATACAGAGGCAGAACTGAATTATACATCAGATGAGTATGACCCTGAGAAGGTTGGATCTGACGACGAGGCCCTGCAAGACTCCTCCAGTTCATCTGATACATCTAGCGATTCTTCCTCAGACGATAGTTCGGATGAAGATGATGGAGATGCAGACGATTCCAAACTAGTTGATATGGATGATGAAGACAACGAAGGCGATGCTGATGGAGGACCGATCTTCTCAAAAAATGAAGTGTTGGATGAAAAGGCACCTGAACTGACCGAAGATTTTAAGATTGCAGAAGATGCTCCACTTGCTTACGTTGGTGATATCACAGGTTTAGTGGAAAAAAGTGTTTTAATCGCAGCTAATACATCTGGTGAATTCAAGGTCCTCAAAGAGGGATCAGTTCTATGTTTTGAAGATAGATCCGTGCTTGGACCGCTATTTGAGACTTTTGGGCGTCTTCAATCACCTGTCTACAGGGTTAAATTTAATAACGAGGAACTTTTTGAGAAGTTCAAAGACAAAAAGGGAGCGAAAGTGTTCTATGTTGTTCCAAGTAGTGAGTTTATACTGACGAAATCAATCAAGGCATTCAAAGGTACTGATGCAAGTAATTGGAATGACGAAGAGATTCCAGAAGAAGAGCAGGAATTCTCCGATGACGAAAAGGAAGCTGCTTCTAAAGCTGCAAAGAAAAAGAAGAAGAAGCAAAAGTCTAAGACCTCTTCTAATCAAGAGCAGCATCAACAACAAGAGTCCCAACAACAACAACAGCAGCAGCAGCAGCAACAGGGGCAACCAGCAACAAAGAAGCAAAAGACGAAAAGCTCTGCCTATTCATTACCAACGCATTTCAAATCTCAGCTTACCTCATTGCCACGTTCAAAGCCTGTAGCCACCGCTAATCAACCGCAGCCAATCCCAAGCCAAGCTCAGCTGCAGCAACCTCCTCTACCTACAGGTCCTCCAGTTATGCCATTTGTTCCTACAGGTAATATGTATCCTGCTCAACAAACGTATCAGCAACCTCAACAAGCCTATCAACAGCCTCAAATGGCAGCTGCAGCTAACCTTCTACAACAAATGCAACAGGCGCCTCCACATATGGTTCAACAAATGCAACAGCTTTTGCAAATGGCTGCTCAGCAGAATAACAATCCAGTGACTCCCAACCAGTACAACCAGTATAACACTCCACAGTACAGTAATCAACCTAGCTATTATCCACAACAACCTCAACAATCACCACCACCACCACCACCACCACCACCACCACCACCACCACCTCAACAACCATACACACAGTCCACTGCCACATTGCAGCAAATGCAAATGTTAGCACAATTTGGTGCTATGATGTACAATCAGCAGAATCAGATTAATGGGAACCCGAATTTCCCTAACGGAAACAACAACAGTAACAATAACAACACTGACCAGCAGAATCAAAGTGGTAACGACCATCAGCACAACCACTACAACAACCAGCACTACAGATAATTATTTTTGGTTAGTTATGTATTTATGATATGTGTATCTATTAGTGGTAATTTATTTATGAATGCAATTATTTTTCAATCATTAAAGTTTAATCGATGGGTTCTTTGAGCTTTAGGAAACCATCTCTAGCGGTGGATAATGCATCAGAAGGGAACCCAGCCAACTCTGCAATCTCTAGTGCATGTGAATGGTCACTTACACCTTCAATTAGCTCATGGTTAAAGATAATCTTCTCATCAATCGGTAAATTGCCATCTTTCACTTTACTTAGACTAGTATGATAGAATTTAACCTTCCCGCTCAATTCCCGATCCATGGAGATCAATCTCTCCAATTCAGGACCGTAGTGCGTAGCAAACAACACTTTACATTTATTTTGCTTCAAAAGATGGAACAAAGATGCAAATGCAATCGCAATACCTTCAGATGTGGATGTTCCTCTACCCAACTCATCGACAATTGCCAAAGATCTTGATGTAGAATCACGTAAAATGATAGCAGTTTCGTTCATCTCCACCATAAATGTTGATTGGTGTCTATATATGTTATCCGATGACCCAACCCTCGTGAATATCTTATCAATGACACCTATTCTGGCGGATTTGGCAGGCACGTACGATCCAATCTGTGCGAGGATGGCAATGAGTGCGTTCTGCCTTAGGAAAGTGCTCTTACCTCCCATATTTGGACCTGTAATGACCCAACTTTCACTGGAGTTTAACGAACATGGATTTGAAGTGAAATTCTCGATGATGGATGTGGTCCCTTTTAACCCTTCTTCAACAACCAAATGTCTGCCTTCCTTAATCTCAAAATGGGTGCTGCGATCCACAGTGGGACAAGCCAGATTCTTATCCCTTGCTAAGGATGTCAACGATATTGAGACATCCAGGACTTCAATTATCGGCGACACCTTACTCAATTCAACGTTCAAGTCCAACAAAGATTTTTTCAAGTCTTCCATTATTACCTGTTCCTCAAGGGTGATATCATTTTCTAATTTAACCAACTTATTACCAAGCTTCTTCCATTCAGAGTTGACAATCTTAACCGCAGATTTGGTCCTTTCCTTATATTCCAAATCAACAACTTGAACCATCATTGCCAATGACTTGCTTGATGATTTCAATTCTATAAGGAACTCGCCAGATCTTACATCCCTGATAAGCCGGATTGGCCCATTGTAGCCATAGGATTCATAATCTTTTCTCAATTTGTCCAATAAGGTTTGATGCGATTGTAATAGCTGATCATATTCTGAACGCATTCCACTTAACCGTGTAGAAGCTTCTGGTTGAATCGACCAAGTGCGTCTTGTAATGTCTGTATCCAACTTGTTATTATCGGGTCTCAAAATTATTGTTTTAGGATTGATCGTTCGGTTAATTCTTCTAGCAAGTTTCAACAAAGATTTAGTCTCAACAAAGTCATCAAATAAAGGTGAAATTAATTTCTTTAATTGGGAGTTTGAACTTTGCTCAGTCATGTTTCTTAATTCTTCTATCAAAAGAAGAGTCTTTGCTAGTTCGAGGTATTCGCTCAACTCTGCCCGTCCATTATCAACCCTTCGTATCACCCTGTTGATATCCGAGGTACGCTTGAGAATAGACACAGCGTCTTCCGCAAATATACGATCCTTGAGAAACACAGAAATATAGCTCTGTCTTTTGGTAATCTCTTTCACCTCTGTTGACGGTGCTAATAGCCATGTATTCAGCAATCTGGATCCTGGATTTGTCACTGTTCGGTCAATGATGTTTGCCAATGCACCAACTTTAAAGCCCCCTCTGATGGTTTCAGTTAACTCTAAATCTTGGGCCGCTCTTGGGTCAATATGCATGACAGTATTTGGTAAAGACCTCTTAGGTAGTTCAAAATTCATCTTGTAATTTGGTAGGCAATCATCCAAATAATGCAGAATCGTACTCGCAGCACTGATCTCTTTGATTGTCAATTCTTCCAATGTGCTGCTAACCAATCTCTTGTTATCACTGAATCTAGCAATAAATTCAGACAGCTTTTTCTTGTTTGAAGGAAGGTTGTATGATGTGATATAATACTTTTTGAGATCACCAAACTCTGGAACCCAACGACCACTGATTAGAGATTGAACATCTACTGAAGAGCTAAGTAATATTTCACTTGGATTTATTCTGGTTATGTTAGCCATCAAATCGTTAAAATTGGTCTCCAAAACGTAGAATTGGCCTAAGGCGACATCTATCCAACATAGTCCAATTTTCAAGCCTGCAAACTCTTTCTTCGAAATATCCTCGGGAAAAGATATACTCAAGAGATAATTGTTGCTATGGAAATCTCTCAAACCATCATCAACAACTGTTCCAGGTGTCACCAAACGATCAACGGGACGTTCTATAATGTTTTTAACTGGATCAAGTTTTTGGTCACATATGACTGCTTGGAGGCCCTTGGAGAAGATTATTTGCAAGTATTTGTCCAACCGGTAATCTGGGAATCCAGAAAATGGCACATCTTGCGTTCTCAATTTTTTCTTTGTCAATGTGAGGCCTAATAGATTTGAATATTTGGTAGCCTGATCAAAATACAATTCATAGAATGACCCAACTTGCATCAACACGACATAATGAGATCCTTTCTCAGCGTAATGATCGATTATGTCTTTGATGCCTTGATAAAAGTCTGTCAATGAGTTCTCATTTGTTTTGGCACCGGAATCGCCAAATGGATCCTGATCTTCTTCAATATAAGGTCGGACAATTGCATTTTTGAGATTGGATGATCGCGTGACATCTTCAAGAGTTTTCTTCCTAGACACTCGTTTTCTTTTAGGAGTTGAAATTTTATCATCATCTTCAGTAGCAGTAGATGCTTCAATTTTTTTAATTGGTTTGACAATTGAGATTTGGTCAATTTCTATCTTGGTAGAAGTCAATACCTTCTGTTGGAAAGGCGTGGATGTCCTGGTGATGTATCTCACAGACCGCCTTGAGTTGGAGGAGGTGGAAGATACCAGGAGTCTCAAGAGACCCTGTCGTAACTCACAATTCGGCAGCATCTAGCAAAAGCGACTGGCCGACAGAAAAGGAGAGCAGAGATCAATCCGGAAAAGGATGCTGAAAACACGGAGCAGCAACATCAACAAGTTACACAAGACACGAAGCTGGAGAAGCCCGTGAAGATGGAGCCGCACAACTACAAGTTACAACGCACCGACGCGTCGCAGAGTGCGTGCGCCAAAACCGATCGACGCAGCGAGTCCTCGCTTCTGCAAAAAGAGGAAAAAAAAAAAAAAAAAAAAAAAAAAAGAAAACGCTAAGCAGGCTGAAGCCTCACTCGTCCCACACATCGACACCACAGGGACAGACAGCCTTTTGTCAGAGCTTTGACTGGTAGACACTCACCTGGACCGCCAGACCAACAGAGTCTCTTCACTCCCACTCAACACCACTGCGCCTCATAGCAATTCACAACAGGAGGGACGACATTAGTCTTGTGAACTAATCACCCTTGGATCACCTGCAACCAACAACCAACCATCTTCCCCCATTAGGCGATACGGCAGTTCGACCACCGTATTCTTCCAACAAAGGGATTCATCAACTGTCAGGCCACCTCCACAATCGCATTTTGTGTTGTTGTATCTTTATCCCTTCGTTTATACAGCGTCAATCTATTCGATAGATCATCTTACTTCCTATTCACTGTTTCAAAAGGGATAAGCTACATTTTCGGATCATCGTAATGACAACACAGGCTGAATTACAAATAGATCATCAGCAGATCCCAACGCCCGCAAACGGCAGTTTGATAGATCCTCAAATATCCGATTCCATATCGAAAAACAGAAACAAAATAAAGTCTTCAAACCGAAACAGTAGTCCACAGATGAATGGTATTGTTGATGGCTCTGAAAGGCCAGACAAATCCAGCGGGTTTGAAATGAAGATCAAAACCCTTGAAGTGACAACCTCAAGCACGTCTCCAACAATTAGCCGCCACCTTGATGCATCTATTGAGACGTCTCCTACAAATACCACTCCTCCGATAAACAACACATCTTCAACAGATCCACAGGTACCAAAACCAAAAACGACTACATCAATAGGCGCCATTCCGGAATCTAGGGTACACGAGATCGTCACTATCCCTGAGAGTGAACTCAATGGTGAACCTATGGACTTTACCCCACCTCATGACAACCGTAAAGGTTCTAAAGACACTTTGCGTACGGTGGGAAGGCATTCCACTACAACGACAGCAACAGGCATCTCCAGTGGAATGGACAGAAGAGGCTACGATGAAGCGCATACCATCACTATTCCAAGAACGTATTCACAACATGATTTAGCTCTTGCTAGTGGTAGCGATAGATATAATCAACAGACTGTGACAAACAAACACAGGTTCTCAAGAGGTAACTCTTTCAATTTGACTAATCAGAGAAGACGTTCGAGAATGAAGGCAGATGACAGATACTTCATCGTGGGACAAAGAGTCGTAGAAGGACATCATAACTACGTCATGGCTTATAATATGATCACCGGAATTAGAACTGCAGTTTCAAGATGCTCCAAAATACCTGGTCCAATTGTCGATAGTGACTACACGAAGGTTTCAAAATTGATATTTGACATGGAAGGAAATACGATGACTCCATCCACCAAATACGAGTTCAAATTCAAAGATTACGCACCAGAGGTGTTCCGTCATTTGAGAAGTATCTTCAATATAGAACAAGCTGACTATCTTTTGTCACTAACAGAGAGAGTCAGCTTGACAGAGCTAGGATCACCAGGTAAGAGCGGCTCTTTCTTCTACTACTCCAGAGACTATAGGTTTATCATCAAGACAATCCATCATTCGGAGCACAGACAATTGAGAAGAGCACTGAAGGATTACGCTGAATACGTTGAGAAAAACCCAGGAACTTTAATTTCTCAGTTTTATGGATTGCACAGACTTAAAATGTACTCGAGACATGGAATCCAAAAAGTCCACTTCCTAGTGATGAACAACATCTTCCCTCCTCATAGGGAGCTTCACATGAAGTTTGATTTGAAAGGTTCCACACAAGGCAGAATAACTGACATCGAGAAGGAGAAAGCTAAGGGGAAAACCGATCTGGTTTTGAAAGATCTGAATTGGCTGAACGGCAAATACAAGTTGTACTTGGGCCCGGCCAAAAGGAAACCTCTGTTTGACCAACTAACAAGGGACATCAAGTTGTTAGAGAAATTGCACATCATGGATTACTCTCTATTGGTGGGGATCCACGATTTGGATCAAGCCGCAATAGACGATCCTGACAACCAGTTGGCAAACTTTGATCCTCCTGAGATTGTGCAACTCGAAGGTACAGAGCCGTTGTCCAGTTTTATGGATGCAGACGGTGGTATTAGGGCCACTGATGAGAACGATCAGGACCTCTCGCTAATATACTACATGGGTGTTATTGACTGTCTAACGTATTATTCCACTTTTAAAAGAAGTGAAACGTTTTTCAGAAGTTTGAGGCACAAGAGAGAAACAATCAGTTCTGTTCCTGCGGTAGAGTATGGGGAGAGGTTCTTACGTTTCATGGATAATGCTATCACCAAAGTGTCTGATAAAGTTGCTAAATAAGAAGAATGAACACCCAAGTTTATTTGTTGTACCTGCCTTTATGTATAGTTAGATTCTTTTTCATCTCTGTGTATTTAGAGACCTGATAAATTGCCTGTATAACAAAAACGTATCTTATATTTTAACTTTCATCAGATTTCGTAATTACACTTTACTCGGTAAGGTTTTCAGATGAACTGAATGAATTGATTGTCACACAAGAAAGCAGGCAAATAGTACACTTTTTTAACATTAACAACAACAGAAAGAAAAAAATAAAAATAAAAATAAAATAAAAAAAAGAAAAAAATAATTGCTAATGGAAATAGAAACAGTTAAAAATAATCAAGATAAAAAAAAAAAAAACAGAAACGAAGAAAAATAAAGTTCCAAAGTAAAAGTATGGAATCAAATTATAAAATGATATGTATCTTTTTTTAAAAAAAAACAAAACAAAACAAAACAACCAAACGATTAAAAATTATTTACTCTTCAATGATGGCATCATCGTCTGGATCTTCCTGAATCTCAACAACTTCCATCTCAGGTTGTTGAGCAGACGATTCATCAGCGTTACCACTACCAGTTTCATTAGTTGGTTCGAGTCTCTTGGCATAAGTAACGTGCAATTCACGGTTACCATACTCGTATTTATCCGATTGGGCAATAGCAGCAGCGGCACCTTCGAAATCTTTGAATTGAACCACTGCAGAACCCGCAGGTCTTCCCAATCTGTCGTATCTCAACTCGGCATGTTCCACAGGAGCAATGGTGCCGAATAAATCCAATAGATCCGATTGAGAGGTTTCCCAAGGCAAGTTGTCAACGTAGATGGTTTCGTTCGGTTCACCGTCGCTCACAACATCCTTGACGAATTCAGTTGGCACGGAGTTTGGTTTGGCGGGGCTTTGAGCAAACACTTTACCGGCTCTAACATCGATTCTTCTACCGTCCAAATTGTGACCGTTAAACAATTCGATTGCCTTTGTAGCATACTCTGGTTTTTCAAAGACAACGGTACCAAAACCTTTGGATCTACCATTTAGATCGGATTTGACATCCGCTCTAGTGATATCACCCGCATCTTTGAAGATATCTTTCAAATCTTGCCATCTGATTGAGAATGGTAAGTTACCAACAAACACTTCACAACCTTCTGGTGGGATGTATCTCTTGCTTGGCGGTGGTGGAGCAGAGGAATCGTATCTGGAAGAACGGAATCTATCCCTATCTTCATATCTTGGACGTTCCTCTTTCTCTGGAGGTGGTAGATCTTCTCTGACGAATATTTCACGGCCTTTGAACATGGTTCTGTCGTACTTGGCAATTGCTTCTTCAGCAACAGCTCTGGTTGCAAATTCAACGGTACCCATTCCTCTTGGTCTACCGTGAGAGGTGACAATGTCAGCTCTAATGATCTCACCAGCATCTTTGAAGTAGTCTTTTAAATCTTGCCAGGTACAACCGTAAGGTAGATTACCAATGAAAATGGAGTTCTGATGAATTCTACTACTCTTAATTTCGTATTCTCTCATGTTTCTCTCTCTTTGGAAAGCAGTTGGTGGACCTCCTCTAAAGGAGCCTCTACCACCTCTACCACCGTATCTATCACCCCTGTCACCTCTGTAAGGTGGGGCTCTGTAAGACGAGTAGTAGTCTCTTCTTTCACGGTCTCCACCTCTTCTGTCTCTTCTGTCATGTTCCCTACGAGGAGGAGATCTAGATCTGCGTCTCTCGTCATCCCTTCTTGGAGATCTCGAACGATCCTGAATTAGTAAAGCAAAAGATAAAAAAAAATCAATAGCGTATAATGTTAGTCAACAAAGGTTCCTTCTAGCATGGATCTTTCATAGAGGAATCTTGTTTATATTATATGGATCAGCACAACAAACAGTTAGCACCACACCACCCAACTAGTAGCGAAGCGTAACACTGAGCAACATAACACAAACAACAAACGTCATGATCAGCAAATACTCTTAAAACATACTCTTCTGTAATCGTCAACTTCCATAGAATCAGTCATTTTTTGTGTGTGATGAATGTTTTTAATTCAATCTACTTGTCAATCCAAGACGACAAAAAGGTGAAATGGTGACTCCCAACTTTTCTAACCTCCTTGGTTTTTTCTCTCTCTCAATTTTTTAGCCTCGACGGTGGGCGAAAACCGAATTTGCGATGTCTGCGGCGCTCTGCAGCTGCTTGCTTATGTCATCGAAACCATGCCTTGCACAGCCCAGATCGGATCTCCTCCCCTGGTGAAAAAGTGCTCATGGTACAAATACTTTGTATCGGTAGGTGGGAGAGTCTTTAGAATACACGGTCGACTAAATAATGTAACAGTCATATATATGTACTATATAAATTATAGATAGGCGGTAATTAAAAATGATCACACCTCAATTGAGGTAACCTTTACAACCAATAGCACCACATAAGCATGGGATTCTCTCTTCGTCGTTGGTCTCCCTTTCAAACTTGTAATCGTACGTCAACTCCTCGTTGGCGGCAATGTCCCGCAAGGCATAGATCACAATACGCTTCTTACCTTCCACTTTGATGATCTTGGCGGTACACGATGGAACACAGCAATGGTTGATGAATCTTGCAATACCACCTTTCTTGGAAGCATCGATGACTGTGTTTTCGTCGATTCTGAACAAGTATGAAGAACCAATACCCGATCTCAAATACTTCTTTTCCCGCACCTCAGCAACCTGCTGTCTAATTCTATCTCCGACGTACTCAATGATCATCTCCCTAGCAGCAATCGGCTCCAATGCATACAATCCCCAATTGTGGATGGCAGACCGTGCAAACTGAACCGGTTTCTTACGCTTGGTCAACTGGTTCAAGTCCAAGATATCCGTTTCAGAACCAAGCATCTGCTTCTGTGCAGATATATCAGCTGCAAAACGTCTGTTGTTGGCACGGTTCACTCTTGAGCTGTAGATGTTATTAGCCTGTGCAATTGCGTCGGATTCATCATCATGTTGAACGGTATTCAATGGCCTATTAACTTTTCTTCTATGGAGTAAGTAAACTGACTTAAGTTTGTCAGGAATCTTACGATAACCTTGAGCTCTAAAAGATCCCGCTGGGTTCTGAAGTTCCTCGGTGTTCATCACCTCCTCTTCAAAGTCAGCAGCTTCAGTTTCTTCAGATCTCTGATGAGAATCTTCCAGAAGTTGGTTGGATTGATTCTTGATGCTATCCTGCTTCCAGGCCCAATATGAAATATCGTGGATCTCTTTAGATGGTTCCATGTCTGCCATGACTTTTTTGGCAAGCATTAGATCTTCATCATCTTTGATAATCTCTTTGAGATCGTCCAAATCAAAGTTAGTAGGAATCTTATCAAATCCGTAAACTGGTTGTGGTGTGCCTGGGGAAGGTCTATACATTTGATCAACTCCTGAGAAGTCTGTCTGCTCTTCTTCTTCCTGCTCTTCTTCTTCTGGTTCTTCCATACCGACATCCCTGTCTTCTTCTTCTTCTTCCTCTTTCTCCTCATCTTCTAATCCTTTCGGTTGTGAAATCGCTTGATCATTACGCTGTGGCCTAACTTTAATCTCTTCTTCCACTTTAATCTTGTCAATAGCAATTGCACCAACATCACCATTGAGAAGTTTAGATTCAGAAGTCATGGAGGCAGTTGTTGCAGTCTCCTCTTCCTCGGAAAAACTTTCTGATCTTTCGAGGACTCTCTGTTTCTTTGCTGAATCGATTCTCTGGACATCTGATGCCTTTCTTTTGGTTGAAACTGGAGCTGGAGTAGTTTCTGAAGAAGCAGGAGTAGACTCCCTGTCAGCATCAGAGTCTTCTTCATCTTCATCTTCTGAACTATCATCATGATCCGAAAAGTTCAAAGCATGAGCTAGTGGAACCGCATTAATCTTGCTCTTGTAACCTGGCTTGGACTTTGAGGGGCTTTCGAGATCTTTCTTTCTTCTAAAAGATGATAACGATGTGATGGATGCAGACTGATGATTAGCTTTGACATCTCTGATACCAATAGGCTGAAGATTGTGTTGTTCGTGCAATTTCAGTCTTTCTTGCTGTTCTTCTTTTTGCTTCTTCTTCAGTTCATCCTGCTGCGTTTGGTACCTCTTTAGGATATCGTCATACTTCTCGCTGTTCAAATTATTGAGTAGACGGGGACCAATAATTTTCTCTCTCAGATCCTTCAATAAATAATTATGGAACTCTTTGATTAGCGTAGATTTGGCCTGTCCAACAACTCCGATCTTGTCTCCGATTCTTGTCTGGCTCATTAGTTCGTCGGGCACAACCAGTTCCATAAACATCTTGAAATTTAAGAATTTTCTTCCATCTTCCATATCAAAACACTTTTCCGCATCCTTTAAGTTGTTAAACACGACATAGAAACCAGTCTTGTGAGTTAAAATCCGATCACAGTTGTATTTGGACAAAACTTTACGAACGTCAGCAGAGCTAACATTTCTCGTGCTCACATACTTATCAGGTATCAAAATGAAGCATCTGTTAGCGATATGTTTATCAAAATGAGGTGGCAACTGGTATGATGATAAGGTCTTCACATGTCTATCGTGACTTGATAATTTTGGTGCTGACGACACAGAATCAGTGTCTGTCGTCGTCTTATTGCCTAGCAATATATCGGAAAGAGCTGACAAGCTTCCTGATTTCTTGAAGGCATTTTGTCCTATAATTGCAGATGCAGCAGCGGCAGTAGGTAGAGGTGGCGGTGGTGGGGTAGATAACGTTTTGGAAGATTTCAAAACCTCGGTCCTCTGTTGTGTACTGGCAGGCCCTTTTGGTAAACCAGTTAGCTTTAATCTTTCTGCCTGTTTCTGAAGTTCTAATTCTCGGGATCTTTTTTCTGCCTCTTTTTTTTTCTCTTGTTGTTTTGCTTGTAAAATATTGTTATAAACTGTGTCATGTAAGGAACTATCACTGGTGTTAAGACCACATTGAATAACTGAACCGTTGATTCTCAATTTCTTGTGGCATTTTTCAACGGCTTTCACTGCTGCAGCGTGAGCTTGTTCGACTTCTCCATCAAATGCTAGCACACATAAACCCAATGGAACTGCTGTTTCTGGATCATCGGAACCCAGTACTTCACTAATCTTCCCAAATTGGGCGAAGTTGTTACGAATAACAAGCATCGAGGTTGTACTTGGAAAGTTCCAGATCGTGATTTCGTTAGTAGGTTTAGGGCCGATAAAATACTTATCATACTTGAATTTAGGTATTGGCACTGACGTGAGAGGTTTTCTACCTTTCTTGTGGTTTCTCTCGTAATTTGGATGTGATTTCAATCTTGGGTCTGGTGTAGGTTTCTGAGTGGAAGATGGTGATTTTTCGAAATATTGGTACATAGGTTTCGATCCTTTGGAGGGATCTTTTTTCAATTCAGGATCATAAACAATTCGAAATGATCTCGGTGCCTTTGATAAAGGTTCCTTCTTTGTGGCAAGATTCGAAGACCTGTGGTTCTGATCTGAAAACCTGGAGTAATCGTAGATCTTCGATAGCTGCTCGCATTTGAATTCGTCAGCAGGTTCAGCATGTTCGGTAGCTGTTGAAGAAGCTGGCAGTAAGCCAGTCGTGGAATCAGCGGAACTATTTCGGCTCACTTTATGAGCAGAAATCTGGTTCTGTGGTTGTGGTTTTTGCTGTGGATGAGTTGATTGCGGCTTAAAAGGTTTAGGAGAATTATATGGGTGTTTGCCATTAGCATACTTTGGGTTTGAATAGGGTTTTCCGTTGGATCTTGAATAGTCATCGTACTCATAATCATAATATCCACCTTCATAAGCACGATCATATCTGCGGTTAGGATCAGGGGGTGGATATTGGATCAGGGGCGAATGGTTATACCCATACCCGTTCCTTGGGGGACCTGCAAGACCTTTCTTGTATCCACCATAAGGCGGTCTTCCACCACTTCTGTAAGACATGGAATCCAGATGTGAAAGTTCAGCTAAACTCACTATATATGCTATCTATCTATTTGTAAAACAAAAGATGCAGTCGAATATAACGAAGAGAACTGACTAAGACAAATCGAAAAGCGTGTCTCGTGAATAGATAAGTGAAATTTTTTATTTTATTTTTTTTTTGTTTGTTTGTTAGTGTGAGCAGAATACTATTCCGGGATATCTGTGGAACAAGCGACTCTGGTATAGTTGAGAGAAGGAAATAGAAGTGATGTGACCACCCACTGTGTACAATTGCCGGTATATATGGAGTGCAAACTGGAGGAGTGAAGGGAAGCAAACAAAAAGAGATGGGGATACAATACAACGAAATGCAATCTACAATATGCAATGTCTCGTGGAACGCCAAACCTGCAAAGTGCAAAGCGCAGAGACTCGCAGTCGCAGTCGCGGTCGATCGACTCGCTGGGACTGGGAGTCTTACACAGCCTCGTTTTGCGTCTTTATCTGCAGTTTAACTGTTCCACCTTCTTCACCTTCTTCATCTGCTTCACCTGCTTCATCTTCTTCTACCTCTTCTCAAATATCACCTTGAGCATGTCGTCCAAGTTTGTGCAGGCTGATGAAGCCAAAGCTGAACAGCCGGCCGTCGTCGGAGACGATGGCAACAGTTTGCTCTACGGGTTCACAGAGGAGCAGAACAAGCCACAGCGGAAATCTTTGGTGCAACAGCTTCGGGACAACAGAACTCGGATCTACAAAGAGCTCAAAGAAAAGATGGAGTCTACGAATTCTTCTTATAAGTTGAGAAATCGAGACTTGGAATATTACGCAAAGATTGAAGCTGACAAGCAAACCAAGCTAGAAGAATGGAAGAAACGGGAAGGAACTGAGCTTCAAGAATTTAAGAGAAGAAAGTTACAAGAAGAAACCAAAGCAAAGACTCCCCAACCTGATTCAATAGTTGACTCGCTTGTTGATGATTCTTCAGACGGAATACTACCATCCTCCAAAAGAAACGTTTCACCGAAAATAGGTGGTGTAGTGAGGAGAAAAATCAAAAAGGAACCAAGTACCCATCTGAAAACTGAGATAACTGATCAAGTTGAAGAGCACTCCACTGTCCCCAAGAAATATAGTTTAACAACAAAGGTCAAAATTGAGCAATCAGACGCCCCGATTGCAAAAGTTGATACCAAACCAACCCGTGAAGTTGCCACCAAAGACGATGCAGTGCCGACAAACGCTTTGAACTTGGGCTACGAGTCATCCACTGATGACGACTCAGAATAGTTTCATCTTCTGTAAATTTATCTATTTTTATGTTTATCTATTTCCTTCTTATTTAATAACGAACAAACTATGAGCAACTAACTGGGAGTAAACCTACATAATATGGCCTAATTTTTTACGTAATTGGGATGTTCATTTTTTTTCCCCCTCGCTGCAGCAAAATTGGATTTTTTCCATCGCCAAACAAAAGGATCCACTCACTTAAAGACCACACTACACCTTTACAGAAATACAAGGAGTCAGGAACCTGAAAAGAAATAAATCAGACACCATTAAATGAGGATGCTTACAAGTCTATTCAGACCATTTTTGAAGTCCCAGTCCACAACAAGTTACATATCCTCCACGTTGTCCAGCGTGTTTTCCAGGAACTTGTCAAAGACTCATAGAGCAGCCTACAAGAGATGGAGAAAAACAGGTGACGGTTACAAAAGAGGGTTGCAAGGTAGAAAGCACGGTAACGCTGGTTTTTCCCAGAGATCACTAGGTAAGAGAACTGGTATCACTTACGCTACTCCTCAACAAGCTAAACAGTTGAAAAGATTGATGCCATATCTATGAAGATCAATATGATAGAATGAATGTCTATAAAGTGGTGGGAAATTCTGCATGTACATAAATCTAAATACAGTATTATTATTATTATAGTTTGAAAAAAGTAAGTAAAAATGAGTAATGACTTGTCAAAAAAAATCTCTAATTTGACTTTTGAGGGGAAAAAAAACACAACAATTACAACTAAAGTACACAATTAAAAAGGACATGAAAATAACAGAACAGAAAAGAAATCTAGTGAACAGAAATAAAGCAAAACAAAAGAATAGAAAATGCCAACCATTACAGCTAACTAAAAAAGCTTCTCTTAAAAATCCGAAAGGCTTAAAGAAAAAAGCCTCGCAGCAATTTAACTAATAAAATATCATTATTCTTCAACCTCAATCTCAATTTCCTTCCATTCTTTTGTATCTGGATCTTTTAAAAGTTCCACTGTTGGGAAGTAATGGTAGTTGACCTTTAACGTCTGAGCAAATGGGATGTTGTCAAACGAAACGATTCTAATCTTACAGTACGACTTCTCCTTGATGGTTTTAACAACGTTCAAAAACTCAGTCAAAGTTGGTGTTGGTTGCTCGTTAACATGGGTAATGAAGTTCGTAACACCAACAGTATAAAATCTAGATGGAGAACCTTGAGTCATAGCAGTACAGTAAACACCAGAAGGTAATCTCTGGATAACCTGTCTGACACCATGGTGTGCCTCTTGCAAAACTGCACCACACCAGTAGACCAACTGGTTGGTGACGAAGCTGCTGATGTTACTCAGCTTAACTTTCAAATCCATCACCTGCTTGTGTCTCACGATCTTGAAGTCCACTTCATCAATTTCAGGTTCTAGACTCCTGATGACTGTATCGATGTCCCTAAATCTGGTGATCAAGTTATCGTTGACACTCAAGATGGTGTCACCATGTTTCAAACTGCACGACGGTTCGTTATTCAAATTTATACTGACTTTCGGAACGGACATGAACTGTAACTTATCGGTGCTGTTCTCTTCCACTCTGGTGATCCATTCTTCGGGAACACCTGTAATTCTAGCACTTAATATGGAAACTGAACTGAATTCAACATCGATGATCTTCAAGTTTGGCAGCTTACCGTTCTTTAAAAACTCCAACTCCCACATGACATCGGTAACGTCGATACCCATCGAATAGACTTTGTCCTCATCACCATCAAATGACAACCAAAAGGCTCTCACTTGACCTTCTTTGTTACAGAGTAGACCTGAACCACACTGCTGTCCTTGGTTCGAGTCGATCAAGATGGCCTCGATATTGGTGGCTCTGAATCTTGGAGAGGTTGCATTGGTAGGCAAGTTAATGACTGCAATATCGCTAACTTTTGTTTCATCCACAACAACTCTCAAGTTCTTGTTGTAACCGATAAATATGATCTTCTCACCTCTCTCCAAAGGTTTGTCGGCATAAGTAGGTGTTTGAACAGGTGCCAACACCAAAGCAGGGTCATACTTCACGATCGCGTAACCTTTAGTTGGGTGCAAGAATACAACCTGACCTGGAATAATCACAGATTCAGAGATTGTCACTGTAATATCCACCAAATCATGAGGCACGCAGTGTCTAGAAGTTAAAATGTAACCCTTTTCAGCATCAATAACAACACCGTAAACCCTTCTAGAGTGACCGGAGAAGGAATCCAATGGGATAGGCATGGTTGAGTGGACCAACGCAAACGATCTATCCAACTGCTTACAACTCTCGAATTCTATTGGCAAATCGATGAATTTGGCATGTTTAGGTGTCAACTCCAGTGGAGGAAGTGGCTTATCTTGTAAATCTGTGAAATCCCATAGTCCAGTCACGTCGTTTCTTGTGGCCAATCTGAAAGAAGAATTCCAATGTCTATCAATACAGACAACTTTGAATAGAGGAACGTGTAAGTCAGCAAGATGGCGATACTTGAGGGTAACATAGGCTCTATCGGGGATTGTCTTCATCACCTCAATAAAGGTATCCAAATCAGGCACTTCTCTATCGTCGAGGGAATCAAAGATCCATCCACTGGATATATTGTTGTTCAACGAAAATGATCCAGATGCATTGTTAACATAGAGGCCTTTAACAGGAATTGAATATAATCTAGCTAACTGATAACTCAAGTCGTTGAATGTTGCACCACAAACAGACAAATATCTGTTAGGAGTAATCTTATGCAAGTCGCCAACAAAGCACTTAACGGTCATGTCTTTACCACCTCTCTGAATTTGAATTTCAATCTCTTTATCGATATGTGAATCTAGGATGTCGTCAACTTTGATAAAAGTGGAAATGGGTTCCCCGTTGATAGCCAGCAAACAATCACCTTCTTTAATGGATCCATCTGCTGGTCCTTTAGGCAACGTGATGGCTGACACTAGCAAACCGTTTATCGTTGGGAACTGTTCTCTCATTGATTTTTCGCTGTCTGCTCTCAATCCCAACCTTCTACACTTATCGAATGGTTCCAACGTCCACTGAACCTGGATAGTACCTCTAGTTATTGGTTCATTGTTTCTAATGCAATTTAAAGCTCTCAAGACTCTGTACACAGGCAAGAAGAAATCAGTTGACGTTTCACTGTTACCACCTGCTTGTAATGCCACTGCATAACCATCACAATCGACAACAGGAGAACCTGAGGAACCACCAGAAGCAGATGCTGCGGCTTGAATGTACTCGGTGTTGAAATCGTTGTATGTATTTGGACCGTAATCGGGTGCGTTTCTATCCAATCTTGAAATGAACCCTGAAAGAATTGACAACTTCTCACCTGAATCATTACCAATAACTCTAATCTCACATCCAACTTTCGCTAGTTCTGGTCTCAAGACTAACTCTTTCACCTCCATGTACTTAATATCCTGTGGGTTAAATTTCAAAAACCCGAAATCATGAACAGGATCTCTGTAGATAGGTTTCACCTCGCATTCTTCATGGTTATCAAAGACAGCGTACCCAACGAACGGACCTGGTCCCACGACGTGTCTGTTGGTTAGGATTATACCTAGTTGGGCATCGACAACGAAACCTGTGGCTTCACTGCACAAGGCGCTCTCTGTGTCGAAGTTAGCCACTTGTGCAAAATGGATCGACACAACAGATTTCACGACTCTTTCGACGGTCTTTTGCCATTTTGGATCGTTTCTGGTGACAGCTTCAGCTTCGTATTCTAAGACCTCCATGATTTCGTCCTCCGATGACGAAGCTGAACTTTCAGGAGAATGTGCATCTAGATCGCCTTGATCTCTGGTTTTCTTCTTACTGAACCCGTTGGTTTCAGTTTGTACATCTTCTTCAATAGATCTCTTCTGAGGAACTAAACTATCCATTCTGTAGGATCTTTGGTATCTAACCTTTATGTATTATAGGAAAAAAAACTTGATCTAACTCATCGGAAAGAAGAGTAAATGCAAATCGAATCAACCCCAGTAGTGTCCACAAGGGGAAGGGGAAGGGGAAGGGGACGTACGTCCCTTTGAAAAATTTTTTGTACGCGTTACGTCAGACGCAGCTGCAAAAATTGTTAGTCATTACGTGATCTATTCACCATTAATATACAATATGTTTTAAATACTGTGCACAGCCCTGAGATCTCTATCGAAATATATATATATATATATACACACACATTTTGACTATACACGATTAGAGATCTTTTCCACCCAGGCATCGAATTCGTCGATCATTCTGTTTGAAAAATAGCAAGTGTCTGGAGATATGAAGGAATTCAAACCCGGAATGCCAAATGGGAGTTGTGCTTCGGATTGCAAGTTGTAAAGGTCGTCTAGATCCCTGATCCATTTCTCATGCCCACACAACTTCTCCACAAGTTTCACCCAATTGGTCAACTCTTCAAGCTTCAACCGGCCGTGTTGGAACAAATGAAGGTTTTTGTAAAACTTGGACTTGAATCCAAGTTGGTTTTTCACTTTGTCGTTGTTTATCTTCACGTACGCGATAAACACTAGACCACAAAGCAAACCCCAAGAGTTCCTTATTCTGTAATGGTAGTCTTGGAAAGTTTTCAATATGTTCTGGGTGATGTCTTCAGGGAGGTAGAATCTGTTGCAAAATGCAACAAGAGTCGCCGTTGTGATAGTTCCATTACCGTTCTCCAGTTTCACACTAGCTGAATTCAACTTGTCGCCTGCCCTTTTACCTCTTTTAGTTGGTGTCATTGGTGCACTTTTCTCATTATAGTCGTTGTCATCATCATCATCATCATCATTTGCAGCAGCAAGTATTAATTGATCTCTAATTGAAGACGTTTTTGATTTCTTAGGTTCCACTTTCCTCTTTTTCGATGGGGTTGAAGTTGGAGTCACGTAAGGATTATCAACATTTGACTCTTCAAAGTCAGACTCGATATCGCTATCACCATAATGAGAATCCCTATCGTTATACGATTTCTTCTTCTTTGGAGTTGATTCGGGTGTCATCAATGCATTCTGTGGTGTGTTTTTACCCTTCTGTTTCTGGAACGGAGAAACGATGGCTTTCTTCTTAGTGCTCAACTTTGGCGTCATCATTTCTGGCTGTTGGACTTTTCTTTTCTTAGGCGTGCTTGGAGGTGTCGGTCTACTCTGGTTCATCAGGGATTTTTTGAAATCATTGATCAAAGATCTTATCTTTCTCTGTGGTACAGGGATCTTGTTCACTGCCGGCTCAGGTAACTCGAGTTCTGTTGAAAACTTTTCTGCTGTTAGGTAGCAGCAGATGTGATACCGTGCCACTTCAAATTGAGACGCCAACGTAGCCTTTGATTTTGATGTTAAATATAGTAAATTGGCATAGTCCGTCAACTTCTTAGGGTAAGGTTCTGGTTCTGTGGGTATGATGTCACGAAACGCATTGACTATGAATTGATTAGACATGTTATGATCTGAAGAATCGATGCAATCTCTTAAAAAACTTCAGAGGTATCAACTTCGCAGTTAAGCAAAACGTCTGATTCACACACCAAATATGAAAATACCAACTACGATCTATGAATTGATTAGTTAAGATCAATGGTGCTGTTCCAAATGGGAGCCAAAGGGTGAATACCAGAGTAGAGTTTTGAAACGGATACTTAAAAACCAGCCTTTTTCTTTTGCAAAACTTACTCCATTGAGTTTGACTTCCTAATTGGGATTAATTGCGGATTTGCTCATACACTACTCTTCTCCAAGATTGCATCATCTCATTGATTATGTCATCATGATCAACAATCCTGAAGTGCGAAAATGAGGGGAAGCCTTAAAGGGAAGAGGGGGGGGGGGGGTTAATTTTCTTATTCACCAAGTAGATCTCTGGTAACAGATAACAGTTGTCAATCAGAAAATTCACAGATTTAAGTCCCCCACCTATAGGCAAACATGAACACAGCAGCAGTTTTAAAGCTAGTTAAGACCCGAGTTGGAGTCATACCAATGAATAGATCGATCCATTCTTCTTACACCAGACTCAATGCATCCGACAACAATAGTGGTGTGCCAAAGACACCGGACAATCTAACGGTGAACCAGATCCTCTCAGATTCAACGAACCAAAAGGAGTTAATCTCCGGGGCTCCAGAAGAGATGTCTTCACCGGACGTTAGATTGGTTCGAATTTACAAAGAGGCCAAAGCTGCCACGCAGAATTCTTCGAACAACAGCAAGTTTTGGAAAGTTGATTGGGACGTTTTGTTGAAGCAAAACAGGTGGGAGAACGATTTGATGGGGTATCAGTCAACGAGCGATTACATGCAAGGTACGATTATGCAATTCGAAAGCAAAGAGGCTGCGATTGCGTTTGCCAAAGGTCAAGGTTGGAACTATTACATTCAAGAACCAAAAACTAGAAAGTTTAAGCAGAAGGATTACTCATCCAACTTCTACCACTCTGCTGGCCCTCTAAAGCATATTAGAACTAAATGATGGGCAATCTTGTTGCCTTAAACTATTTATTTATTTATTTATTTATTTTTGTTTTATTTTATTTTTGCAATCAATAAATCTCACTATAAAGTCATCGTTTTGAATTATGAGGATTTTTTTACATAAAGCAGTAATTCTTTCTTTTTTAACAAAAAAGAAAAAAATAAATAAGAGAGAGAGAGGGGAGGGAGAAGAAAAAAAATGTACTCGTATATACAGATACTTCATATTGAATTCAACATAAGAAATAAAATAACAACAAAAAAAAGTAAGGTAATTAGGAATAACACAACTTGAGACAGAAAACAAAAGAAACTTTGTCGTTGTAAAAAGGAATAAGAAGGTACATCCAGCTACATAGGAGGTGGGCCACCTGCAGCAGCAAATTGTGCAGCCAGTTCAAATTGCAATTGTTGGAGTTTTTCGGACAAGACTGGATCCTGTGCAACGTGTCTATGTAGATCGTTGGTGATCTTCAAAACGACAAACCTTCTCAAGTCGTTTGGAGATCTGGAAACGGCACAAGCCTCATCTAACACCCTGTCACATTCGTCAAACTTCTTTTGAGAAGTGTATATCACGGACAAGTGCTCTCTGGCAGATTCATTCTTCAGATCCAACTTGCATGCCCTTTCTAAGTACTCTAGGTGGTCTTCAAACTTTTGTCTGTCTTTACAGATGAGTGCCTTGTTGATCAATGGCAAGGCACCAACGTTGAAGCTTGGTAGAGCCTCTTGAAGTTTGATGGCGTTGTCGAATTGCTTTTCGGCACCATCAATGTCCTTCATATCGTACAAGATTTCACCGTAGTAGTTGACAACATCAGGAGAGATAGGGAATCTACGTCTGGCTTCTTTGAACAACTCTTGACAAGTGGTAATTTCACCTAACTTGTAGGCGATACAGGCCAATTGGATGTAAGCATAAACGTTATCTCTGTTTAGTTCCTTAGCTTTTTCGAATTTTTCCTTGGCAGAAGACAAGTCACCGATCAAATAGAAGATCTGACCGTAGTTGTAATAGATGTCCTTGCTTTCTGGATCCAATGCAACAGCTTTCTCAAACTCACCTAGAGCATCTTTATAAGCGGCATCCAGGTAGGCAGCATTAGGAGCAGATGGATCGATTTCGGTTGATTCTGCAGCAATCAAGGCTAGCAAGACATGACCTCTTGGTCTAGGGGAGAATTCTAAAGATTTTTCAATGATACCTTTGGCGGTAGCACTGTTGCCTTTCAAGAATTCAAAGGCACCTTTGTATTCGTAAGCTAGAGCAACCAACTTCTTGTTAGGGACAGATTCAGGGTCGGCTTCATATTTAATAACGGCTTCGTTGAACAAGCGGTCGGCAGCTTCGTATCCTTCAACAGTATCCAATACGACCTGTTCTAAGGCCTCCTGTAATAATTTACCAATCGAACCTTCTTCGAATGCGCCAGATTCTGGAACATCAACGGTGTCCCTAGTGAAGGAACCAAAGAACGAACTCATGGAAGATGCAGAAGGTAAATCTTTCTTGATCAAAGGATATTTTTCTTCACAGATCTTGGCGGAATATTTCATCAACAATCTTTCGTGGATGGCTTCGTTTGATTTGGCGTTCAATCCACCGAGGATCATCAAAGTGGTCATATCTATCAAAGCCTCCTTGTACATTTCCAAGTTTTCATAAGCATGACATCTTCTCAAGAAACATTTGGCATATGTAGGGTTGATCTTGATGGCTTCTGTACAATCATCGATGGATTTTTGGTCCTCTTGTAAAGCAGCGTAACAGGCGGCTCTGTTTGCATAGAAGACAGGGTCAACTTTACAGAACAGAGCGCAGGTATAGTATGCAATGGCCAACTTGTAGTCCTTCTTCTTGAAGAGTTCGTTACCGTATTCTTTCAAAGACAAAGCCCATTTGTCCTTGTCTTCAGGAGAGAGTGTGGCAACCAACTCCTCGGTGACTTCTGGAAGGCCGGTTGTGGAATTGATTGGGAAGATGGTGGAAGTTGGGAGTAAAGGAGAGCTTTCCTCGCTAGATTTTTTAGCTTTCTTGGACTTCTTGGACTTCTTCTTCTTTGAAGCGGAAGATGATTCCAATGACAACTGGTTCTGTTGATGCATGTAATAGAGCAATCCTGCAACGGAACCTGCACCGACAACGGCAGTAATTGCAACAGCCGCCTTGTGATCAGAAACGAATTTTGCAAAAGCCATGGTCTATTTAAAATTATATGTGTATATATATATATATGTATAAGAGGAGTGGATCTTCTCTTCTCTGTTTTTTGTATTTTTTTTTCGTTAGTGCAAAAGATGAATTGTGCTGAGATAAATTGGTTTTGTTCTTCCTTCTCTTTCTCTTTGTGTTGCGATTTATTTTTCAACCGTGGAGAAATTCCTGAAAAAAAAAATCCAATGAATTTGTGTGTGGGCGTGAGAAAAACCAAACGTTGACTAAATACGATCAAAGGTGTCGATTGCGATTGTCAAATAGTGACAGTCTATCTGATAAATATATGTATATATATATATATCAGGTATATATATCAGATATATAAGTAGATGTGTATGTACTATGTATGTAGGAGATGTGGAGATGGATCAAACCGACAGCCATGCCAGAAGGAGTCGACAGTCGACACAGAGAGAGAATCGAACGCTCGCTGTTTGTTGTTAAATTTAATGGCAAACCGACCGACTTCAAAGTTCCGAGCCTGTAGGTACTAGGCTGTCGGTGTCGGGCGGCCGCGGGGGGCCGCTCAAGTTTCAACTTTCAACTTTCAAGGCAGTCGGTCCCTCGGGAGTCGGGGTGCGCCTTCCTTCTTGTGGGGGTGCAACCAGCAACCACCTTCTCCTCCCTGGTGTGCTCTAACCATCACGCACAGAGGAAGTGTCTGTTGTGCCAATCACCTCTACATGGTCACGTGCGCAAAAATTCAATTTCTACACCGCCTTCTTTTCTGTTTTGGTGCACATACATCAATACATACACGAAGGTGGATCACCTACTGTATACTATATACTATATTATATATACTATATATATGGATGGCATCTCGATTGTTTGTTGGGCCCCTCCCCCATTTTACACAAACGGTCACGGAAACCAACGAGCAACTCACATAAGTTTCTAGCTAGTAGCCACCTTCCAAGCTTGCCCCTTTTGTTGGTTTTTCTTTAACTTTTGTTTGTTGATTTATATAAACATATACATATACATATACATATATATATATATATTCACTGGTCCTGGCTCATCTTGATGTTGATCTGAGATATCCACTTTTTTTTTTTTTTTTTACTTTTCATCCTCTCCCCCACAGTTTAGAACATGAAAGTCAATATCAACAACAAACTTCTTGTGCAAGCTCTATCAAGTGTATCTGACACCGTGTCCCAAGTCAAAGGATTGATCCTGCCCCCAAAATCTTCCACGCTTGCCACGGATAATTCACTCAGCACTAGTGCCACGGCCACTGAGACACTTGACAAACAACCATCAATTTCCACCACCACTGCCAAGCCTGTTAAACCAGGTTATAGAGCTTCAACACCACCTTCTGGGCTCCCTCTAAGCAAAATTCTATCCAACGCCTTCCCACTGCCATTCACAGAATCTTTAAAACATTACAAGAGAAGAAAGCTGTTGGATGAAATTCAAGATGAGTTACTCTCAACGCTGGAATTTTATCCTGAACCTTCCAAGACTCACGAATCCAAAGTGATCAAAACCGTAGTGAATGAGGACACCGGTGACTACATCAACGAATTTCAAATCTCTCCTTTGAATCCATCCAAAACAGCAAAACATTTGGTGGTGATTCACGGATACGGTGCTGGTTTAGGATTCTTCATCAAGAATCTAGAAGCTTTAGCCAAAGCAAAACCGGATTGGCACATCCATGCTATAGATCTACTAGGTTACGGTTGCTCTTCTAGACCGAAATTCCCATGGCACGAACCTTACGAGAACTACCTAACCATCGAATCTTGGTTCATCGAATCCTTACGCACATGGTTCAATAAGAAGGGCTTAAATGCCAACCCACAAGGAAACGGCGATACACTGGTGATGGCCCATTCGATGGGTGCGTATTTATCGTGCCTTACAAATTTCAAATATCCTGACCTATTTTCGAAATTGCTGTTAGTATCACCAGCAGGTGTCTTTGCCAGTAACAAACCTCAAGTGCCCACATGGTTTGCCAACCTATGGAACAAGAACGTGTCCCCGTTTGTTTTGGTACGTAACACTGGTCCACTAGGTTCATACTTCACATCTGGTTGGACAAGCAGACGGTTTTCGAAAGATGCGTCTGTTTTGAATGAAGAAGAGCAGAAGTTGATGCACATGTACACTTATGCCATCTTCAATGCCAAAGGTTCAGGAGAATACATGTTAAACTACATGTTGGCACCGGGTGCCGTGCCCCGGAACCCATTACTCTACAGAATCAACAACTTGAACTGTGACAGTGTGTGGTACTACGGATCGCATGACTGGATGGATAAAGTTGGCGGTATGAGATCTTGCAAGAGGTTGAATGAGTTGGGCAAGAAAGCAGAGTTTGTCGTTGTGCCTGGTAGTGGGCATCACATATATTTGGACAATTTTGAAGGTTTTAATAGAATGATGGTTGACGAAATGAACGAATTTGACTTGAGAAAATGAAAATGAAAGTGAAAAAAAAGGGTTACCGTGTGTAGCTCGATTGTATATATATATATAGATATATATGGCATTAGCAGAAAAATAAAAACACGAATAGAAATTAATATATATATATATAGATAATGAAACATGGAAAGATTGCTAGATAATGAAACATGGAAAGATTGCCGCGAGATACAGCCGTTGGCTGGGCGAAAATTGCCGTTTGGAAATTGGCTCGCATCCGCCTGCATGTTTCTTTGTGAGGAAGAGGTTTCCCGCTATCAGAACCTGTGGTTCCTGTCTATTGATCGTTCCACAATTTCTGGGGTCAACAATTAAGAGTCATAAATATATATATATATATATATATATATAGGGCTATAGTACATCTAATATTTCCTACAATTTACGATATTTAAAGCTACAGTTCCCAATACTCCAGCATACATTCACCTTCCATCTTCATCCTTATCTAAATCCACAGAAACAAGATTTTTTAAAAAAAAATGACAAAATTCGTCGTCATCGGCTCAGGTATTGTCGGCTTGTACACTGTGCAAAACCTACTAGACAAATCGATCGATCCTTCCGAAATCACAGTGTTTGCAGAATACCTACCAGGCGACCAATCCATCAACTACACCTCGCCTTGGGCAGGAGGCAATTTCTCCTGCATATCACCTGACGATGCACAAACTTTACAATTTGACAAGTTCACCTATACAAACCTGGCAAGGTTGAAACAATTGCTAGGTGGCAGTGGTTGTGGGTTGGACAACCGTCCCACCACCGAATTCTGGGATTTCCCACCTGACAAGACCAAGATTGCCAGCTTGTCAAGTTACTTGAAAGACTACCAGGTGTTACCAAAGTCATCGCTACCAGACGGTGCCGTGTTCGGGATCAAGTACACCACCTGGAACTTCAACTGCCCTGAATTCCTAGCCAACTTCCAAAAGTACCTCCAAAACAAAGGTGTCTCCTTCCACAGAAAGAAACTGGAACACATCGACGAAGCCTTCCAAGAGGGCACCAACAACACAACAACTGTGTTCAACTGCACAGGTATCGGTGCCAAATTCTTAAAAGGTGTAGAGGATGACAAGATCTACCCTGCTCGTGGTCAAGTTGTGGTCATCAAGGCACCTCACGTCAACGAAAACAGGTTGAGATGGGGAACGAAAGACGTCACTTACATCATCCCACGTCCAGACTCTCGTGATCAGGTCATCCTAGGTGGGTACTTACAATCTGACAACTGGTGTGCCGATACTTGGGGTTACGAAACACAGGACATCTTGAAGAGAACCAGTGCGTTGTACCCTGAAGTGGCCGACAAGTTGGAAATAGTGAGGGTTGCATGCGGGTTGAGACCAAGCAGAAAGGGTGGTGTTAGAGTCGAAAAACAGGTTTACAAGAAAGGTAAGTTTATCGTTCACGTTAGTGGCTTGAGTGGTTACGGTTACCAAGCAGGTTTCGGTGCCTCCCATAAAGCTGTCCAGTTGGCATTGAACGATGTCAAACTGTAGTCACCTCTTATATATGTTTATATTCCTGTATGTGTGTCTGTGTATTTTTTTTTCTTTATTTTTTGTTAAATGATGCGTATAGAGATTAATATTAGAGACCATAAAACATAATTAAAATTTGTACTAATCCAATAAACCATTGGTGCAAAAAATAAAGGACAAGAAGAAAAGAAACATATACAGAAGTGGGGAGCAATATAACATTAAATTCAGACCCAAGTCCAAAAAAAAAACCGCACAAAAAGATTACGAGGAAATTAAAAACACAAAGAAGCAAAATGAAATGAAAATCCATAGAATGACAAAAATATCAAAAAACAAAACAATAAGTACTACTAGAAAAAAGAAATACACTGTATTAAAAATGGGGTCATTAAGGATACTGTTGTTGATGTGTTGAATTGACATTAATGTCATCGATTGTCGCTGTTAGATCGACAGTTGGAATATCACCGTAGATTCCATGACCAAAAGAATCGGATTCAATCGGTGTGTCTAACATGTAGGAAGGAATACCAAACATCGTTTGCAGGAACCCAGCATCGTTGTTGCAAAAGGACAGGTCGCTCCCGTATGGGGTAAGTTCGTCACCACGGGACAACTTGTTTAGAAGTTGTGTCAGGTCCGATGAATTCTCAGGAGGCGAACGCAGAATTCCACCTTCTGCAGCATCCTTGGTACTATTATTGCTGTTGCTACTGTTGTGATGGTTTGTAGCCGCGGTCGGGTCGTTGACAGTAGTAGTGGTGTGGTTATTATTGTTATTATTGTTGCTGTCGTTGCCATAATGGACCGTCTGATGTGATGCGAAACCAGGATCAACAGTGCAATGCGAGCTTAGATCGATAGCTTCAAAATTGAGAGGTGGAGTAATGATACTTGACGCTTTAGGGAAGTTGTCGGGATAATAGTTCTCAATTTCCCTATTGGAACGCAATTCACCTTTACGGAATCTATTGATTGAGTTCCTTCCGTTCTTGGATATTTCGGCTGGTGAGGTATCGTTGACATCCCGTGACGAGGTGATAGCAGCGTTGGCAGACTTCGCAATCTCATCCAGGAAGTCACCCACTTCAAACGGAAAGGTCATATCCGGTGTGTGGTCCATAACTGTATCGATACAGAAGTAGAGCAAGCATCTAGTGACTCTATCCATGATCCACCATCTCTGATTAGAAGTATTTGAGAAGGAAGAGAAGAATCCCTTGCAGATGTAGAATAGCAAGGAAACGTCGTGTTGCACTGTAGTGTGCTTAGGACTCTGTAAAACATGTGCAGCTAACGACAACGCAGCATTGAACGTAAAGAACGAACAAAAACTCGAATAATGTAGAGCTCTCTTGTCGATCTTGCCAGTCAACCTCAAAATCGATCTTGCAGCATCCATGGCAACGGTTTCAGCATCAGCAGTCATGCCTGAACGTCCATATTCCGAACCTCTAGTGAAAGTCACGTACGCGTTGGCAATGATCATCTTCAAATAAAAATAACGCAAGTGGTAAGTCATAGTGACGAACGTGGCAGCAAACCATTCCGAAGATTTAGGGCTCACTGGACCAAACGCCTCGTCCAGATACTCAAAATCCATACCCGATCGAGGTCTCAAGCTCTCAGGAATACAAAGACTCCAGTTTTCCAATTCGGTAAGGAGGCTGAAAACGCTATTCGACACTTGACTTGAACTACGGTTATCCATAGAAGTGGCAGAAAATAACAAATTGTAAGTCTTGGAAGTCAACTTTGATAACTCTGCGCTCATGTACGCATCGTAAGGTCGAAGGCTAATACCACCTTGGTTCTCAATGTGAGGTCCCAGCCTCTGGGAAATTTGAAGACAGAGCCTTCTATTCTGAGTGATCGGTCCAGGTGACGTGTTTCCCAATAGGTTGTGAGGGCCTGGTAATTGTTCTGCTGAAACGTCAATATCGCTTAAAATAGGAGGCTTGCCGTTCTTTAAGCAAACTTCTTTGTCAAAATCGTAGCACATCCACCAAACTCTAAGACGGAGCTCCTTTTCACCTTCCGGTAAACCTCTGTAGGATTCTTTTCTATGTAAACCCATCTGCTGCGCTTGTCTGACAGCTGTGGACACCAACATATACGCAGCATGTGACAAAGATGCAATCTCCACGTACGCTGCTAACAATAGTGTTCCGACGATCCCGTCGATACCGTCAAAGATTAGATGGCACCTATGGTAGTAAAACAACGAGTTGTTTAAAAGGCATCTTTCCAACTTTTGGCATTGTTCCATATCAAGCATAAAATTATCGACTTCGCCACCAAGCCGTATACAATCGGCCATGATTGAGCACGACACTAACAAGCAAGCATTCATCAGTAATAACTCCGAATAGGTAAACTTTGGTTCTGGTATCTTACCATCTCTGTGATCACAGTACAAGTCAAACGACTTCAATAGCGATTCGTGCTTGACGGTTGATTTCAAAAAATCGATGTTGTACAACCCATTTATTAAGAATCTAATGATATCTCTCGAAGGAAAAGGTGACAACTTGGATTTCTCGATTGGCTCGATCCACTCACTTAAGGATTCGTTCTCTAACTTGTTAGCCTGAGAAATGATTCTCTTCAAAGGAATGATCATTTTATGGTGTCTCAAACGTGAGGTAATCCAGTTGACACCCTTTGAAGAAAACAACGAGATTGGAGACTGCAACCCAAAATATTTTTCAGCAGATGCAGCTCTGTTGGTCTTGGTTTTCGGAAGGGTTTTTTCTCTTTCATTCAAAGGATCCTTGTGGTCGTCATTTGTCATAACCTTAGTGGCCCGTAGACGATTTTGGAAGTCATTATCTTCATCCTCTTCGTAACTGGATTCGGAGTTGAAATCGTCGCTTGCGTGGCCTTCATTACGGAAGTCTGCAAAATTAAGGGATTTCTCACCTGGGACCATGCTTTTCACTAGCATTTCCATCATCATTTCAATTTTGTTCAATCTATCACCGTAATCGCCATTTGCTTCGGAATCATTTGCAGAATGGCGTTTGCGATGTGTATGTCTTCCATTATTCGGAGTCCTATGGATCTTGCTAATCCTATCAAGATTGTTTGTCGAACGGTTCGGCACTTTTTTGTCAGTCATGGAAGGTACCGGTAGTTCATCAGAAGAGGAACCGGCCTTGTGGCTGGCATGAATCGATGTAGATTTGAAATCAGAAGATATACTGCTGTTGCTGCTATCATTACTGTTATTCGTGAGGTTTGCAAGTTTAGATTTAATGCTTTCTCTCTTGCCTCGGGATGAAGTCTTTGGATGTCTCTTCTTGGCAACATAGGTGTAAGAACATATTAATGTGTTTCTTTTGCAATTGGCACATTGGGACTCTCCATCACATTTAATTTTCTTTACTCTGCAATAATCACAGGCCTTAGCTGCACGTTTGGTCTTTGAATTGTTGTCTGCACCGTCCACATCGGAAGATTCGTGTTGCTCTTTCATGATGAATTTTTAAAACAGAAAAGCAAAGGTGGGTATATAGATCGAAATAAGATATTAAAAACAGGGGGGAAATAAGCAAATAAAGAAATTGGATCGATCTAATGGATATGGGTCGTTCTCATCAGCTAATTAAAAATATCAATGTTTGATGAGAGGCAAAAATAGAGCAAGGGAGTTTTGTGGTGTGTACATATACAATTTATATTATAATCACGTTGTAGGATGATCTATAGATACACTGAAAGAAATTGTGTGTCAAAAAAAGAGACTTGGGGATCAACCTAGTGGGAGGTGAGGGTAAAGTTGAAGTCAACAAAGGCAGAACCAAGACAGAAAAGAGTCTTTTGGTAGGCAATGTAGATATGAGTTGACGTTGAAATAGATATAATGTACACAGCAATATATATATAACAACTATGAAAGTTTTTGGTTGGTTGCAGCTAATGGGGTAGGCAAGAATCGAAAGCTGCCACCATCCAAATCAATGCAAACTGGCCTCCACCATACAAATTGTATGATATAATATATACATATATTATATATATATATTCAGTTTGGTCGATGTTCTATCCAACAAACACATCGTTCGTGCATCACAAACAATTATCCTGTACAGCTTACAATATTGTATTGTGATCGATCGGTTGGCAATTTTGTATGCCCCTCTGCAGACTGCCACGGCCATTTCTACTGGAACGGTGGCTGGTGCAAGGACGACGGGCGGTTGGTCGTGACTCGTGTCACTGCGCGGGCATTGGGGGCCGTAAATTTATAGCGAGCGCCCGATCAATACGAGCTATGTCGACACCTGCGTGAACGAGAGAGCAGCCGATTCCCGAAGCCCGGCCGGGCCCCGTACGCGAGTCGAGGTTCACTGTAAGAAGCTGCTAAAATCTTAGTCTTCCCGTGTTTTCTTGCCTCTGAGTTCTGACCCAGGGGGAAGGGGCTGAGGAGAAGCCTTGTAATTTAAATCATGCAAAAAAAACAAACACGTTGTGAACAAGATAATGAATGCTACACCGAGAGCGCGGGTCAAAGACTCAAGAAACCATGCAAATTTATATATATATATATATAATATATAACTTTCTGCCCTAAGTATTATTGTTTTGATACCAGTCGTCTTTTCTTTTGGAGGCTATAGGTCGGTATAGGCTGTGTATTATTCGATTTGTGGCGGTGAGGGGGACCGATTTGTTTCCCACGGGATTGGATTGTTGGGGAGGTTGAAACTTTATTGAGATCGAGGGTCTTCCACTAAATTTATCTGCTGCATTATACGACGTTCCATCCCTTTGTTAGTCATTTGCTGATAACCCTGTCTACACATGTGCACACACTAGATCACTCGATTAATTATTATAGATAAATCATTATATATATAATATAACACATGTATATATATATATATTATATTTATATTTATATATAGTTGTTCTTGTCAGCATATCTGACTTTCAAGCGCATAACCATCGGGGAATCATGCACTTACTAACCTCAGCAGTACCGTTTGAACACCCCGCCACTAAAACCCGAGACGTGGCGTTGATGTATAAAAATTGCTATAGTAAAGTTTCTCCGAACCTGCGATCTCCAATTTCCAAGGCTATAACGATCCACTTCTAAACGCGTATATCGATCGACCTCCCTAAAATTTAATTTACGCAAGTTCTGTCAGGATCCTCAGTATTATATATAATATATATAGATTGTTCTTGCATCATGATTCTCGGTGTATGCCACGATTCAGGGTCGATTCCAACGCATGAATTTTTAAGTTTTTGAGTTTCCTGTCTGCTTGCTTGCTTACGTACGTCCGATAAATGAAACATTTCAGCTGTGTCCATGCTATAAATTAATATTAATATAAATTATAATCATGAAAATTGATAACCAAAATTTAAATGGACATACAAGCAATTTTGGAGTGAAATGAGGAGTGTTTCCAAGCAAGTGTATCATCAATTTGATATCGAGAAATGTCCCCCCCCTTCCCTAATTGCATTTTAGAGCCTTCATTTATGCGACGGAGGTTATGTTCTCCTTAAGTACGTTTCAATTTGTAACTTAGGTGATCTTTGTGCCCTTACATATAATATATATATATATATGTATACGTACATTGGATTGCCATTAATCCTAAATTGATCTATACACCATAGTTGAGCAACCTTCCGTATACTTCCCCCTATTGTTTTAACGTATCTAAAGATCCAGGTGACTGTCACCAGGTACTAGGGACCAGATTCAGCTGGTACTTGATAAGCCATCACTTGTCGAAGATGTTGTCTCCCTATAAAGGTAGAAGAAACTTGACATTGAAACATCAGGATCCCCTTCCCCTTTATATCGGCTGCTGTAACTTATGACATCCAATTTGTAAGCAAGCGCCTCATAATAAGATTCCACCCAAGGGATGTCTGTGATTAGCGCCATCTCTAAAGAGATCAGCGAACTGAGGTGGGTACCACGAGTCTTTGATGCGTTCACTTGAGATGTTATCGACTCGTACCTTTCCAAGAACGGTGTCACCTTGGAATCCAAACTTGTAGTGGCAGTGGATGACGGTATAAGTTCGGAGTATTGGTTAGCATTGTTTCTTACATCGAAGGATAAAATCTCAAGTGCTATCTTCACAGTAGATAGCTGGTTGCTTTCAAAACGTGTCAAGTTCTGTAATGCATTGATGGCGTTCGAAGCCTGAGACACTTTCTCGTCGTCGTATGTGTACGTATATTTTCCTGCGTGAGACTCTATTGTTAAAAATGCTAGTAAAAAGATGAATAGAGTGATGGTTCGTTTCATTGAATAGGTGTAATGGTTGGTTTAGACGTTTCTTTGTAATTGGGACAGGCTGATGATGAGCATACGATCAAAACCATGCGTGTATACAATATATACACGTCTAAACTTCAAAGTCAGGAAGAATTGTCGATGAAGAATATATAATAACTATTTTGATTTGTAAATGGTAGATATTTTTCTAATTGTGGACAGAAGAGATCTTTCTTTAAGTCTTTGAATTGTCCTTTTCCTTGATTTCAATAGGAGATTAGTGGGTCGATCTTTAACTGATAAGAGTTGTCGATAAGCCTTCTTCGTAATTCGTGCTTCAAGGGATCTCTTAATATACTATATATATATATATATATATATATATATAAGGCGCACTCTTATTCTCGGCCATGCCCACAGCCGCACACCTAAAGCTTCTTTTTCGCTTCTATATACGCTTATTGTAGATACTAACGCAAATCTATCAGATCTCCGGCTCTGCGACACTCTCTAAGTTGTCTTTGTTCCACTTGATGCCCCTCCCCCCATCTCTTGACAATTCAACAAGACTGGAAAATCTCCTAATGATATATTTCTAGAAAAACTGTTTAACCTGTGCAATATCATGATTTTTGCAGTTTGAAAACTTGATGAAACACAGCTCTCCTTTTTTAACAAGCCGACAGGTAAAATGCGTCTTCAGTGCCAAATTGAAAAAAAATATCACTTTGGCTGTGCCACTCCCTGTTTCTGAATCTTTGACCCATAACGGGATAGGGTTTCTATTCTTAATTTATTGAAAGATTTTGTTATCCCCACATCACAAAACAAGCTTACATTTACGTTTTTGAGATGGGTTTCCAGTAAATGTGAATCACTTCTCCTATAGATGCTTAATTCAAATCAGAATCGAGTCTACTGTGAAGTGCTGTAAACTAAAGCAATAAGCATAAATAGTTAAAGACAAATAAGGGTTGACAACTAATAACTAGGAGTCTTCTAGAGTAACTTGTTTTCTCGACTTCTGAAACAGAACAGTATATCAGCCCTTCACTCGATTAGTGTGATTCACGTACAATTTTACTATTTCAACTTAAAATTCAGCAACACTCTAACATTCAGAATATATGAAAAACCAGAGTTGAAGTCGACCGTATTACCAATATTAACTATATAAGGTTAAAAGTTCGTATTTCACACTTAATTGAATAAAAAATGCGATTAATGGTTAGTTAATCCTCAATTTCTAGCAGCCTAGGATGAGGTAAGTTGGAATCCCCCTATATAAGAAGGGAAATTGACATTCTTTTGTTGAGCTCCACATGCATTTATCAACACTTTGAAGCTTTTCGGTCTTATAAGCTCAGAGCTGTGTTTATGCCTATAGTGATCCAACATACTGTGACTCGTAATGATTCTGGTGAGTTTCTCGGGTCTTATTATTATTTGTAAACACGCTAATTAGACGGCCATTTTTTTATTGGGGTATAATTTGCCCGAGATAGAAATTGAAAAAATTTGCCCGAAACTTCGCCCAAAGCAAAAAAAATTATTCCTGCTCAAATCGGCAGGTGGCGAGGCCTGCGGGCTGCGGCTCTGCAATGCATTGTATACAGTAATGATGATGTGGCTCATTTATTTCAATGTACCAAAACAGCTTCCAGGATCCATGGACCATGACTAATTCGATCAAAATTAGCACTCGCAACTCCTTTGCAAAAATGTCATTCATCACATAAGACTGCATCATATTATAGATCCAAACAGAAAGACCTATCTCCCAACTCCTTGAAGTTCACTTAAGCGCTTCCTTGCAATAATTCAACCTTTCTTGAACCGAACATGGTCCCTCAGCTTGAGCCTTTTTTGAACTTACATATATATATATATATATATATATATATATATAACTCTGGGTCTGTGATGAAATATAGGGTGTAAGGATGTTAATCTACCCATATATATAGAACCCGACGACTGAGAAGTCAGAGGGAGGAGGGACTCCCGACGGGCCAGAAGAAACGGAATATCCTCCGCTGCCCCCACCACCACCAGAAACACCAGTAGTGTCAGTGGAATCAACAGTGTATTCTGAGACATTGATATCCGCATTATATTTCGGAAAATGTATGGGTAAACGAAGTGACCAGGAATTGATATACTTGATCGACTGGCTTGAGTATAAACAGATACCAACATGATGGTGATCCCGATAACCAAGGAAGATACCTTGAATCGGAGCTTTGAAAATCTTTTGACGATGATCTCCATTATGAACATATATCGTAGCACCAAAAGGAGTGAAGGTAGTTGGAAGCACATATTCTTTATCCTTGAATTGAGAAATAGGAGATGAACGGTGATGATCCTTTGGATTATAGTTATTTAAAAATACTTCTCTTACGCGTTTGATTACGCAATATTTTATACTTGACGTCGTAATGGTATAATAATCCACCGTGATTAAACTTGCAGTAGAGTACTTAAAACAACTGTTCATTACTATACCAATAGTCCACTAATCACTATTTTCAGCAGCCACTATAATAACCCACATCTGTCCAACCTGCCTGTATATGATATAGACTCAAAGTAGGTCATCGTTTTTAAGCTCTGTTATAGGAATGAGTTCGTATGCTTCATTCTTCTCGATAGATACCATCTCACTCCTAAGTGCCTCTTCCCATTGTGTACGTCGTAGCGACCTTGCGAATCTGAGATTGGATCACTAGTAGTGATGGCATTTGACATCATCGGATTTCCTTCAAATGTAGTCTGTGAGTCCTGCATATTACGTGTTCTCTTCCTGTTAGACATAGAAGGAGTAGCAGCGAGAGTGTTTCTGGTCGTGCGTCAACTGAGACCATTTGAGAGGTGAGAGTAGTAACAAGTTGGTTGAATCACAGGTGGGGAATCAGGAGGTAGAAATGAAGAGGGACTTAACGATGGTGAAGGAGAGGAATTCTCAATTAATAATGTAAGTGAATTGGAATTATTAACATCAGGAGAAGGTGGAAGAGAGATCAGGGGGGAGAGCGGAGAATCATCGGCCTCAGTTAAATAACGAGGGGGAGTTGATGGAGGAGAGCGGTCAGGTGATGAAGGCAAATCAACCATAACCGTGTCAGTATTGGAAGAAGATCCTCATCAATAGTCAAGGAAGGTACCTTTGAGCAATGGGACCTGTTGAGAGGACAGTAGGAGCAGTGGTGACAAAGGAGAGTCGTCCATAAGAGCATCCGAATTTACCAAAGAGAATCTCATTGGTATCTTTATGAACAATCTGAACAGGTACCAGCATCAACTTGGGTGATTTTGTTTCCACTTGTAAAAATGTTAGCCAAGGTATTCCAGACTAGGGCAATCTCCAGCTTATTCAGCGCTTCTGTACGCTATGTGACCGGTTGCTTCAGGTTGTTGAAGATACCGTTTGCTTCTTCGATCGTAAGGTCGACGGGAATCATCAGGGAACCTGAATTCATCCTCAAGGTGAAACTTGTTAAAAACATCCAGTGTATATAATATCTTTTGAATGTCTAAGTGAAAGAAAAAGATTGAAAGTCTGTTGTGCAACTCACTAAATTGATATTATGTTAGATTAAAGAAAGAGTAGCTATAAAGTGATATATATAGAACGTAGGTACTTTATTTCTTTCCTCTTATAGATATCACTTTATAGTTACTCTTTCTCCAATCTAACATAATATCAGTTTAGTGAGTTGCACAACAGATTTCCAATCTTTTTCTTTCACTTAGACATTCAAAAGATATTATATACAATGGATGGTTTTAACAAGTTTCACCTTGAGGATGAATTCAGGTTCCCTGCTGATACTGTCGACCTTACGATCGAAGAAGCAAACGGTATCTTCAACAACCTGAAGCAATCAGTCACACAGCGAAGCGCTGAATAAGCTGGAGATTGCCCTAGTCTGGAATACCTTGGCTAACGTTCTTACAAGCAGAAACAAAATCACCCAATTTGATGCTGGTAGGATCGTTAGATCCAAGTCGATCAAGACATTTGACGGCTTGCCTGCCAAAACAATGTTCCCAATGTTCGCGGATGTGATCAAAACGATCATTGAAAAATTTTATCCACCCGACAACCAATTCGCAATCACCGATGGGTTCACTAAACAGGAAAAACTGAACGCCTCCTTGGCGCGTGTTCCATACACTACCTTTCTAAAAGTGTACACAGATCTGATGCAAGAGCTTAACTCCCCAGAGCCATCGAAATCAAAAATTACTAAATACTTTGGGATATTAGAAAGTATAGATCCACATTTCAGGGATCAATCTATAAATTCATATATGAAATAGTTTTTACTATTATCCACTCAGGATTATAAAAAGATGGTTGATGCATGGTGGTATAGAATTGCTGAGAATTGGGAACTCGATTGGGAGTTGCTTTTAGAGTTTATGACGGAGAATGATATCTTCTCAAAAACAGAGACCGTCAACCTCTCGAAAAGGATAAATAACTATTCTAAGAATTTGTTTCTGTTCCCATAACGAGATTGAAGCTTGAAAATACCAACAAAAATAGAATTAGGGTAAGAACCGACTTTCTAGTTTCCCAAATCCGAGGCAACGATTGCCTTTAACCACAAGGCAAACAAAAAGCATATCCGTGATATTTAACTGCACATTAATATATATATATATTGTAGAATCGGAGGCCACTGGGAGGCAAACTTGGGAGAAAGCCTTATCTTCCCTAGATGCTAACCAAATTTCCAGAAACTGCTTAACTCCTAAAGAGGTCGGGAAGATTCCGCATTATCACCGACGGCGTCAACTTGCAACGGGCTTCAAATTTCTGCCCATGCATGAATAAAGTGCACAGGAGCTTTGCCAGAAGGAAGTGCGTATATGCTTGGCGATGCCTCAGATATTAGGGTTGACTTTGAAACCTACACTGAGAGGGTATATATATATATATATTAGGTATAATTTATACACCCTTTGTGATATATATATATATATATATACTTGACGTGATAACATCTAGATCTATATGAGTATTCAAAGTTTAGCATCAAGGACTACGCCCGGGATTGAGATTTTGAATCCCGCTGCAAGCATCGATACGAATTTCGTATCCAAGCATTTCAAAAAAATCTGTAACAATGCGTGATGTTGTCTGGAAGCCGCACAGAAGAACTAGAGCCCTCTTTCTCTCTCTATATATATATATATATTTTAGATACAAGAACTGGAAGCGAGTATGACATCAGAAACCTCGGCTTCCAACACGTCCAACGCTCAATATTCACCCACCCTTTCTGTTAAACGGTGCTTTTATGCAAAATTATACGCCGATGAATGTATGGGTCAGGACGATTCAGGACCGTGATATTAGCTCGATATAGGGGGCCATGGTGATTCAACAATAGGCACCGGCGTTAGATTTCACAAGCTTCCAACACTTGTGGCTGCCTCCATCTGTTCATAATTTTACTTATCTTTGCCTCTACATAAATGAAGGTTATAAATATACACCCAAAGCCTCATCAAATGAAGGTTCTTTTTTTTTTCTTTTTCTTTTTCTCCGTCTTCTCATTCCTTAACTTCGTTTACTATTAAAGATATGACTTCAAACGAACATTCAAGACGTACTTCAAACAATATACCATCTTTGATGGACGACGTTGAATCGTACAAAGAAATCGAAAGAAAAGAATCGAGATTGTCTATCCATAGACACCACTCAAATTCTGATGCATTGTTTAGAGAATCGGAAGCCGGTGATGGTACAACAAGGCACGATCAAATATTAAGGGGTAGCAGGTTGATCCTATGTGTCGTGGCTTTAGGCCTATGTCTCTTGTTGGTGGCATTGGACGTGACCATCACAGTTACCATCTTGACTGATGTATCCAACAAGTTCCACTCTTTCAACAACGTGACATGGATCACATCTGCTTTCATGTTATCTACGGGATGCTTTGCACAAGTTTGGGGTAAGCTATCGATCATCTTTGGTAGAAAATGGGCTATGATGACTGCGATCATCCTTTTTGAAGCTGGGTCGCTAGTGTGTGCGGTGAGCAACTCGATGAACATGTTGATTGGAGGTAGAGCTTTCCAAGGTGTTGGAGCAGCTGGTATTCAGTCTCTATGTTTCATCATTTCATCAGAGATTACTACGATCGACAAGAAACCGTTTGTGTTTTCAGTTTTTGGGGCCATGTTTGGTATTGCGAGTGTGATGGGTCCAATAGTTGGTGGTCTTTTCACAAAATATGTCAGTTGGAGATGGTGTTTCTACATCAATTTATGCTGTGGTGGGGTCATCGTGCCAGTTTTCTTATACAGTTTTAGACCTAAGACACCAAGGGGAAACTTACTGTTCAAGCTTAAGCAGATTGACTATTTCGGTACGTTTTTGATGATTGCTGGTACTGTGCTAGTCTTGCTAGCCTTCAGTTTTGGAGGTGTCACTTTCCCTTGGAAATCAGCAGCTGTAATCTGTTGCTTCGTGCTTGGCGGTTTGCTCTGCATTGTGTTTTGTGTTTGGAACTTCATGTTTTCCGATAAGCCTGTCTTACCGTACGAGCTTGTCAAAGTGACGGGTGTGTGGGCACCTGCTTTGAGCACAGGTATCGCATACGCATCGTTCATATCATTGGTTCAATTCATTGCCATCTATTTCCAAGTGGTTAGAAACCAAGACTCGTTACACTCTGGATTGGCAATGCTACCAATGATTGTTCCAGTTGTCATCTTTTCGATTGCTACTGGTTTGGTTATGCAGAAAACCCGATATGTCAAACCATTTGCCTTGTTGTGCAATGTGTTTCTCGCTGTTGGTGCCGGTTTGTTGTTGCTCTTGAAAGTGGATTCTAGAAGCCCTGCAAGAATTGGATTGTTGATCCTCAGTGGTGCCGGTACAGGCATGATGATGCAACCAGCCAACATTAGCACCCAACTATGTGCTCCAAAAATTCCAGGTTCTACCATCTTATCGATGGCATTTTTGAACTTCAGTAGAAACTTTGGTGGTTCCATTGGTGGTCAACTCTCCAACGTAATTTACACAAATACTTTGAAAGGATACCTTGCCGACATTCAAGACCAAGTGCCAAGCGTCGATATAGGGGTGCTTGTTAGTGATACATCGTTGGTTGAGACGTTAGATGCTAGTGATAAGATATTGGTGAAGAACCAATTTTTAAAAGCTACTCACAACGTTTACTATTTCTGTACGGCCCTTGCGATTGTTGCACTTCTAGTCTCTTTCTTTGTTTCCAACGCCAGAATCCCACCAAAGAAGGAAATCGACGATGAACAGGGACATACCGGAAGCAGCAATGAGACAAATGGTGATACCACTGATGCTGCCAAAATTGAACAGGAGAAAGTCTAAACTAGATATCTGTAAATAGTCTTGTATATATGTATATATATTTTTAGCCTTGATTGACTTTTAACCTTAATATAATTATTGCTTAAAGTACACAAGACGATTACAATAACGGTAGGATATATTTCATGAATCTAACCTTATGCTATGACTATACGTGACGAGTCACAAAGGTTTGACTTGTCACGTCACGAACAGTGGCATATGTTGACAATTGTGGATTATCCCCCTTTGGCATTTGACTTGTGGTTTCTGCAACTTGCCAGGGCTGAAACTATATAATTTATATATATATAGTAATTCATAAATAATGTATCTAGTCCATTCTTGAATGATGCAGATAGAAGACAAGGCTGAGGTCGACTGTTAAAAGCTCAAAGAGTCAACCACAGAGGCAACATACAAGTCAGGTTACTGACCAAAAAAAAAAAAAGAGGGAACGAAAATGTGCCGTTCAACGACATCACAAGCGAGGGCCGAAAACGCATGATTCAAGCACCGATTAACATAACTACGATGGTGGATTGTATAACATATAGAACAACAAGATACATCATGATTTATGCATGGGCATTGCAAACCATGACAGTTGTCTTCAAATGAGGACCGTACCGGGAGGTGGCAGTGGACACTGGGGGATTCGGGAAACGGCACTTAGAAACCAACAGGTGCACTGACTGACTGACGCTCGATCGAATTCCAGCGAGAACATTAAGTTTTCCTTCACCGTTGGAAATTTTCAGGAGCTTTAAGAATAAAAAAATGCCCCGTTGCCCACATGCTTAGCCGCCCTCCCCGACGTTTTCCCAGGGGTCCGGCGCTTTGAAGATGTATGTGGTCTGCTGAGCACCAGTGTGGGAGAAGCCATCAGCAAGCAGTGGACACAAACATATATATATATATATATAAATTTGCGCATTATGAGAGCATCAGCCCCATGACCCCCCCCCCACATTGACTTAGGTTGACTTAATTTCGGACATAGATGGTTATCTGGGTCACAGCTAAGGCACCAACTATGCCTCCCGAATTGAATCGCCTTATAGTGACAAATTTTTATAATATCTTCGCCTTTCTCAGCTGTACTGCACCCACATTAAAAACCACCACTTAATATAGAATCCCACCAAAAAGTAACAATTTATTCTACACTTCGTGCCTTGAACACCACTGCGGCTTTCCACACATGCGTATAGATATTACAAACCTCATATAATCATGTATAGTATACCGATGCTTCAGCTTATAAAGCCATTAATTAGTTATAGATAGTGAACATTTAAAGATGGCGAAGGGTAAAAGAGAACACGATGGTCGAATTCCGTCACTGTGGTGGTTCGAAAGTTGCGAAGGACCCACGGGAATTTGGCAATGAGGGCCGGAGTTAGCTTTGCAGTTGCACTTGCGGCTATTTCTTTATTTTTCCTCGAGTGTTTCATACATATATATATATATATATATAGTGCAATATATTTCTTTCTTTCAGATGTAGATAACTTTAAAGGCGTATATCTGTAGCATTTTTGCCTCTCTTTTGTTTTTTTTTCTGATATATATCAAATTACTTCGTTACAGCAATGACTTCAAACGCAATGTCGATACGTTCTTCGGATGCCCCAGCTTCATTTGCAGACGAGCCCGAATCTTTAAAAGAGCTCGAAAGAAAGAGCACTGTACTGTCTATCCACAGAAACCGTTCCAACTCCGAGGCCCTATTTAGAGAATCTGAAGCTGGTGATGGTACAACAAGGCACGATCAAATATTAATGGGTAGCAGGTTGGTTCTATGTGTCATGGCGTTATGCTTCTGTATGTTTTTGGTGGCTTTGGATATGACGATCACAGTCACCATCCTAACTGATGTATCCAACAAGTTCCACTCTTTCAACAACGTGACATGGATCACATCTGCTTTCATGTTATCCATGGGATGCTTTGCGCAAATTTGGGGTAAGCTATCGATCATCTTTGGTAGAAAATGGGCTATGATGAGTGCGATCATCCTTTTTGAAGCTGGGTCGCTAGTGTGCGCATTGAGCAATACGATGAACATGTTGATTGGAGGTAGAGCTTTCCAAGGTGTTGGAGCGGCTGGTATTCAGTCGCTATGTTTTATCATTGCCTCAGAAATAACTACCATTGACAAGAAGCCGTTTGTGTTTTCAGTTTTTGGTGCTACGTTTGGAATTGCGAGTGTGATGGGTCCAGTTTTTGGTGGTCTTTTCACAAAATATGTCAGTTGGAGATGGTGTTTCTACATTAATCTATGCTGTGGCGGTGTCATCGTGCCCATCTTCCTCTACAGTTTTAGACCCAAGACGCCAATGGGTAACATCATTTTCAAACTTAAACAGATTGATTATTTTGGAACGTTTTTAATGATCTCTGGTGTTGTGCTAGTCTTGCTAGCTTTAAGTTTTGGAGGTGTCACTTTCCCTTGGAGATCAGCAGCCGTTATCTGCTGCTTTGTGCTTGGTGGGATACTGTGCATTGTGTTTTGTGTTTGGAACTTTGTGTTCTCTGAGAAACCAGTCTTACCGTATGACCTTGTAAGAGTGAGAGGTGTGTGGGCACCTGCACTTAGTTCCTTCATTGCATATGGGGCATTCATGTCGTTGGTTCAATTCATTGCAATCTATTTTCAAGTTATAAGAAACCAGGATTCGTTGCATTCAGGATTGGCGATGATGCCTATGATCGTGGCTGTGGTGATCTTTTCGATTGCCACCGGATTGGTGATGCAGAGAATACGTCACGTGAAACCATTTGCTGTTGCTTGTAACGTGTTTTTGGCAGTCGGGTCTGGAGTTTTATGTCTTTTGCAGGTGGATTCTAAAAGCCCAGCTAGAATTGGATTATTGATTCTATCTGGTGTTGGTACAGGTATGATGTTCCAACCAGCCAACATCAGTACCCAGCTATGCGCACCAAAGATGGCAGGTTCTACAATCTTATCGATGGCGTTTTTAAACTTCAGTAGAAACATGGGCGGTGCTATTGGGGGCCAGCTTTCCGATTTGATCTACACAAATACTTTGAAAGGATACCTTGCCGACATTCAAGATCAAGTGCCAACCGTCAACATGAAGGTGTTAATCAGCGATACGTCGCTGGTGGAGACTTTAGATGCTGCTGACAAGAGGTTGGTGAAGGAACAGTTCTTGAAAGCTATCCATAACGTTTACTACTTCTGCATGGCAGTCTCCATTACCGCGTTTTTTGTGTCGTTCTTCATATCCAATGCGAGAATCCCACCAAAGGAGAACATCGATGACGAGCAAGGCCATGGAGAGGAGGAAGAGACAGTGTCAGACAATCACGACGTTGTTATCGAGACAAAGTCTGTGGAGAAAGTGTAGATGATGTTATATTATGTGTATATACTGTGTATTACCCCAGATATGTTTAATCTTCAACTATAGTTTAAAAATTAATTGTGTCACTGAAAGAAGGAGAAGGTGAACCACCAAAGTGGAAAAAAGCTCGCGCCGCCGTCCGAAAGAGGAAAAAAATGCACAAACACAAACAAACGGTGCGGGTTCGCCTTTGTTTACCTTTTGGCCATTTTTTTCTTTCTCTCTGTCTCTCTCTTTCTTACACTTTTTTTTTTCTTAATCTCTGTTTATTACAACTGATCAGTCACATTTGTCAGGTATATAAGTGTTTCTATCATGTTAGCGTCTGATAGTACAGTGAGAACACCTAGGAAGACGCAGTCGTCCTTGTCCAACCCCTCCACCACTTCCAACAACTTTGGGAGTGGTAACGATCTGTTTGAGTCCACCAGAAAGAGACAACTAAAGAGGGATGATCAGATCAGAAAGAAGATTGAAATAGATTTGAAAAAGAAAAACACCTCGTTAACCAACAACGGTGGCACTGGTAACAACCTTCCATCTCCAACCAAGAGATCAAGACATGCCACTCCAGGGTCGGTCATGACTTTGAAGCCTTCTGAAGCAGTGATCTGTAAACCAACAAACACAGCATACGAGGCTGCACAATTGATGTCTGTTACCAAAGAGAACTGTGTGTTGGTGGTCAACGACAACGAGGAATTGTTGGGTATCTTTACGGCAAAAGATTTGGCGTTCCGTATCGTTGGTTCCAACATCAATGCCAACCAAACTACTATCGACAACATCATGACGCCTAACCCGCTGTGTGCAAAGACCACCACGATGGCATCGGATGCCTTGAGCTTGATGGTGAACAAAGGTTTCAGACATTTACCGGTGATCAACGATTCGAACCAAATTGTTGGTGTGTTGGACATCACCAAGTGTTACAACGAGGCGATGACCAAGTTGGAGAGAATGTACGAAAGTTCCAAGAAGTTGTACGATGCTATGGAAGGTGTCAATGCCGAGATTGGTGCTAACAACCAACCTTTGCATGTTGTGAAATATTTTGAAAACTTGAAGAATTTAATCAAGGGTCCAAACTTGAGTTCTGTGTTGGACCAACGTACCACACCAGTTTACTGTGACATCAAGTCGACCGTTTACGATGCAGCCATGTTGATGAAAGAGAACCGGACCACTGCTGTGCTGGTGAAGGATACGAAGAACAACGAAGAAGTTACCGGTATTTTTACATCGAAGGATGTCGTGTTAAGAGTCATTGCTGCGGGTATCGATCCAAGATCATGTTCTGTTATCAGGGTTATGACTTCGAAACCATCGTACTCTTTATCGAATGCCACTGTGCATCAGGCTTTGAGACAGATGTTTGAAGGAAAGTACTTGAACCTACCTGTGGTGGACAACGAGACGAACGAGATCGTTGGTATCGTTGATGTTTTGAAATTGACTTACCATACGTTAAGTCAGATCCAATCGATGCAGATGCTGAACGGGTCATCACCAGATTCCGAAGCCGGTTCTTTGAACGAGGAGAAGGAAGGCCCTGCATGGAACAAGTTCTGGACCTCGATGGACAACGAAACGGAGTCTTTGCATAGTAATACGAGCCATTCGCAGGATGTTACACAGAGCGAGCTTGCCCAATTCAACATCTCTACAAACGATCTTGTGAAGCCATCGGATTCGATCAGTTTTGCAGGTGTTGCCTCATCGCCGATCAAATCTGCTACCAATCCTGTTGAAGTTGACTTTGATGAAGTTTGTTACTTCAAGTTCAAATCTCCTATGGGGAGATCTCATAGAATCAGTTGCAAACCTAACGATGGGTTTACCAGTTTGAAAGAGTTGATCGAGTCCAAGTTGACCAAGCAAGAGTTGACTATTTTGTTACAAGGTGATTCTGTGTCCGGTGACCATGTCCACGAGGAGTTTGGAATTTCGTACATCGATGACGAAAACGACGTTGTATCTCTCACTTCGGACCAAGATTTGAAAGATTGTGTGTATCTATTGAAGAACATGAATCAGGATAAGATCGACTTATTTGTGCATCATATGGACAAGATCGAGAATGTGAAAAGTGGATTGAAGAAGAGAACCAATGTAGGTGCACACAATCACCACCAACAAGGAGATGCTACCACCAGTTCGTTAATCCAGGAGCTACTATTGCCAGGAGCGTTGTTTGCCCTATCAGCGAGTATCATCGTTGCTTTTACGTTATCTAGAAAGTAAACCTTATCTATTATTTTTAAAAAAAAATTATATTTCACTTATACCCCCCTTCTCCTCTTTTTTTTTAATTTGCGTTTAGCTATTCTTATTTTTTTTTTCTTTTCACTTAATAAATATAAACAAGATGTATTTTCATTAGATATATATATACATACATACAATTCATTTTTTATTTGTTTTTTTTTTGCTAAACGGTAGCAGTTGAAGAAGCTTGTTTCAAGCTGTCTGCTTCCAATAGTTTAGCCTTTCTAACAAACTTTCTAAAAGTTTTAGCTTTTTGTTTTTCAAACACCCATTCACCAATGCTAACGTTGGAACCAACGAACTGAGAAGGATCCAAATGGATGGCATGAGGTTCATGTTCGATCTGATGTGGTGTACGGTTTTGTAAACTTGACTGTGTTGTATTAGACAAATTGGAAACCAAATAATTTTGAATATCGGATCTATTTTGGAACTGGGTAAGTTTTAAATCGGGTATGGATAAACCATAAAAGATTTGAATTTTTTTCAAAATTTGGAACCTTGTTGATAAATCATGAGGTAAAGTTTCCGATTCGATGATGGTAGATAACGTTTCCGAGATACTGGTGGTTAGATCAGATGATGATGATGATGATGTTCTTGTTTTGGAAAATTTGGATCTTTGTGGGATCCAAGAATGAATCTTGAAACCTTTCAAGTTGGCTCTGATGATCGATTTATCGGTGTGTCTTGGATTCCGTTGTCCTAGAATCTCAATACGAGGTTTAATTTCTACAGGTTGTGATTTGGATTCCAAATTTTCGATGACTTGTTTTGTAGGTTTTGCAGTTGGAGTTGGAGTTGGAGTTGTTTCTGTTGGAGATGCCTTCTTGTAGAATTTGAAGTAGTCTAGGATGGACGATCTTGTCTTCGTTGTTGTGAAGTGACGCAATTGCGATCTGACAGGTTGCACTTTAGACGATCTTATTAGCATCATTGTATGTTTTTGATTTCTGTATGTACTAAGTTATCCTTGTTTATTGCTGAAGTTGATAGATGTATGTGGTTGTAGTGTAGAGATTGTCTTATTTATGAACAGAGTGAAAAAAAAAAGAAGTTTTGGACGAAGGACGGGTAACTTTTCTAGATTTGAGTTTTTGAAGACGATCGACGTAGCAGCAGCATCAGCAGTACGTCGATTTGGTCTGTAAATTGGCAGCGCATAAACAAATTGAGATCAATTTATCATATGATGATTCATCGGTTGTTGATAAGCCGGTTTTACCTTTTCAACGTTTCATTTTTTTTTTTACAGCAAATATACATATACATATACATATACAAATACATATAATGACGGTGGAAACTCTCAATAACAAGGATGGAGACAAGATACGGGTGTTTATAGTGAGACACGGGCAGACTGGTTGGAACAAGATGAAGAGATTACAAGGACACAAAGATGTTGAATTGAACGAAGAAGGTTACAGACAAGCCTCATTAATTGGTGATCGTTTAAAATCGTTTGATATCGATCGTTTCATATCGAGTGATCTAACAAGATGTATAGAGACTATGAAACAGATTGTGAAGCATCATCATGGTACTGATGATGATGATGATGATGAACAACCATTTTTTGAAACGAGTGATAAATTGAGAGAACGGTTCATGGGACCTGTTGAAGGGATGCTTTTAAAAGATGCTATTGCGAAATATGGAGTGAGTGATTTTAAGAACATGGGGGAGACAAAGAAGGAACTGATTAGAAGGTTGGATGATAAATGGGATGAGATATTGGATAAAAGTGTTGAATTGAAACATAAGAACGTTGTTGTTTGTACGCATGGAGGAGTGATTACGAATTTTGTACAACATTTACATAGTGGTAGAGGGTATTCTTTGAAGAACGGGTTGACTCCAGATGATTTGAAAGTGCCGTTCAATACTAGTTTGACTGTAGTTGATGTTTCTGTTGTGAGAGGTGGTGAAGGTTTGAAAGAGAGTGGGGAGATTGTTGTGTTTGGGTGTACGAAGCATCTAGGGCAGGAGAAGATGGTTGTTGATCAGAACGTTAGATGAATTGTATAGAACTAGATAGATAGATAGATAGATAGATAGATAGATAGATAGATACAGGGATTTGAAAACAGATGGGCAGTGGACAGGTAAAATAGTAGAGTTGGATGATGTGAGAGAAACAGACAAACAAACAAAACTAACAATAACAATAACAAGAAGAAGAAGAAGAAGAAGAAGAAGAAGAAGAAGAAGATCTAGAACTGAAAAATAGGAGATGGAAGATGGAAAATGGAAATGGGCAGTGTATGCAACTTGCAAATGCACAAATTATCACATGCCAAAAGGGCACCACTGGATATCAGAATGAGAGTATAAATAAATGCGGAGCTGCCCTCACATCGACTTTCCCCTCTTCTCTTTCTCTTTCTCTCGCTTCTGTTTTTGTTTTTTGTTTTGTTTTGTTTTTTGCGTCTATCGGCGCGTCGATCTTTCCACTCCCCCGGTCTCCGTTTGGTCTCCGTTTGGTTTTATTGTCTGCACAGCCACCCACTCCCATTCCATTTCAAGGGTTTTTTCCCAGATATCTTTATATATATATATATATTATATATATATATTATTTATTAAGTTGTCCTTACAAACTAACAAATTGAGATGTTCCAAAAGTTAGAAAGTCGTAGAGACTCGAGAGTCGAGAGTCTAAGAAAATCCAACAGTCCAAGTTGAACCGATTCTAATTTCTAATTTCTAAATTCTGCCGAATCCCGACGCCAGTCGCGACGGTCGACTTGCAACTTTGCAAGTTGCAACTTGCTGGGCGCATCTGCAATTTTCTCTGTTGGAGTCTCGTCTCAACTTTCAAGTGGCAGCGTTTTCGTTTGTTGCGGAGACCTTTTTGTTTTGTTTTTTTGTCTTTTTTGTCTTTTTGTCTTTTTGTCCCTTTTGCCTTCTACCCCCTCTTCTTTTTCCTATTTCTTTATCTATCTATCTATCTATCTATTTCCTAATTCCTATTTCTTCATCTCCTTCTTTTCTACCTCTTGTCTCACAATGGTCTTCCAAGTCAACGTCCCGGTCGGACCTGCTAAGCCAGGCGAAACCGCCCCTAGAAGATTCTTCAAAGTTAAAGATGCTGCCGTCTCTAAACCTCCCGGATTCAAATGTACCACCGTCTACGAGTTCTTCTACGAATCTATGAAACTCCACGGTAAAGACAAAACCATCCAAGGTTGGAGAGACCTCGTTGACATTCACTACGAAAAAAAAATGGTGAAGAAGATGGTGGATGGCAACACCGTTGAAGTTGAAAAAGAATGGATGTTTTACGAACAATCAGATTACAAATACGTCAACTATGAACAGCTGGAAAAAATTATTTCAAATTATGGTAAAGGTTTGGTCAAATTGGGTGTTAAACCAGGAGGAGAAGAAAAATTCCATATCTTTGCCTCCACTTCTGCCAAATGGATGAGATCCTTCTTGGCTGCTCAAACTCAAGCCATCCCTGTCGTGACCGCTTACGACACTTTGGGTGAAGACGGTCTAACCCATTCTTTGGTGCAAACAGAATCAGTCGCCATCTTTACCGATAACGACCTATTGGTCAAGTTGATCAACCCTTTAAAGAAGGCAACCAACGTTAGATACATCATCCACTCTTACAACATTGATTCTAACGACAAGAGAGCTAATGGCTCTTTGTACAAGAAGGCTGCAGATGCTGTGGCTGAAATCAACAAGATTAGACCAGATATCAAGATTATCTCCTACGATGACCTGTTGAAGTTGGGTGAAGAAGCTACCGAATTGGAACACTGTCCTCCAAAACCTGAAGACCTTGCCTGTATCATGTACACTTCCGGTTCCACAGGTACTCCCAAAGGTGTGGTGCTCTCCCATAAGAACATGGTTGCCGGTTTAGGTGGTATCTCGGTTAACGTTCCGAACACTTTGGTTACCAAGAGAGACCGTGTCATTTGTTTCTTACCCTTAGCTCACATCTTTGAATTGGCATTTGAGTTGATCATCTTTTACTGGGGTGGCGTTGCCGGTTATGCCTCGGTCAAGACCCTCACTGACGCTTCCACAAGAAATTCCGAAGGTGACATGAAGGCTTTCAAACCAACCATCATGGTGGGTGTCGCTGCCGTTTGGGAAGCAGTCAAGAAAGGTATCATGTCCCAGATTGAAAAGAACCCTCCAACCACTCAAAAGATCTTTTGGGCAGCATACAAAGCTAAGATTGCCTGTAAGAAGTATTCGATCCCAGGTATCCCAACTTTAATCGATTCGGTCATCTTTAAGAAGATCAAAGCCGCCACCGGTGGTGACGTCAAGTTGTTGTTGAACGGTGGTTCCCCAATCTCTGGTTCCACCCAAAGATTCATCTCCAACGTGATGGCTCCAATGTTGATTGGTTACGGTTTGACTGAAACTGTCGCCAACGCCTGTATCTGTGACATTGACCACTTTGAATACGATGTTGCAGGTGCTCTAGTTGGTTCCATCACTGTGAAGTTGATTGACGTCGAAGAGGCCGGTTACAAAGCCGAGAACAACCAAGGTGAGATCTTGATCAAAGGTCTTCCTGTTTTGTCCGAATACTACAAGAACGACATCGAAACAAGCAACGCATTCAACTACGAAAAAGGCTGGTTCAGTACCGGTGACATCGGTGAATGGACCGCTTCGGGTCAATTGAAGATCATCGACAGAAAGAAAAACTTGGTGAAGACCCAAAACGGTGAGTACATTGCTTTGGAGAAGTTGGAATCCGTCTACAGATCCAATCCAAACGTGTTGAACATCTGTTGCTATGCTGATGAGACCAAAGTGAAGCCTATCGCCATTGTCGTTCCAAACGAAAACAACTTCAAGCAGATGGCCATCAAGTTGGGTCTTGCCAAGACCCCTGATGACGTCCACTTGGCCGAATTGATGACCAACAAGAAGTTGCTGAAGGAATTCACTAAGAGCTTACTTGATACCGGTAAAAGTCAAGGTTTGGCTGGTATTGAGTTGATTCTAGGTGTCGTAATCACCGATGAAGAGTGGACCCCTGAAAGTGGGTTCGTCACCAGTGCTCAAAAGCTACAAAGAAAGAAGATTCTGAACAGCGTTAAGGAGAGAGTTGACCAATTGTATGACGAGAACTGATTTTTATGAACACGATGATATGATTGCTCTTCCTTTTCCTCTTTTAATCTTTTTTAAGTTGCTCCTTACCTGCTTGTCTTTTTTTTTTGTTTTTGTCTCTCTTGCAAATTAATAATTGTTGTCTACCTTGTTTTTATTTCATCCCTCTCATCATGATTGAATTTTATTTGGATACTCTATTGGTCATTATTATTTTTTTTTTTCTTCTATGTTTTTTCTGTTTTCAAATCTTGTTCGTCTAATGTTTATTTTGTGTGAGGATGTTGCTTTACTGAGAAACGTTCCTCTTCTTTTGTTTCTTCTTTCATTTGTTTTATCTTATTAATATTACTTTGTTTTCTATAATTATAATTATTATTATTAATCCCTTCCTTCTACAGAAAAGTAAGCGTTCTACAACTCGTCGTCAGAATCTTCGTCATCGAACAAAGGTTCAACGGGGAAATCTCCAACTTCCACCACAACAGGCCTCACAAACGACCCGTACTTGTCTTTACAATCGAAGTATCGGATACCTTTAATAGAACCGTTATTTTTTCCTAAAGGTTCATCCAATTCAACACCAACCCAAATGGACTCACCTTTATCGATCTCTACAATTTGACCCACATACCTCACTGTACCTAACCTTGGTGGTTCTTCTTTTGAAGGTTGAATCTTACATCGATTCCCAACGTTAATCTTTTCAGCTTTTGTTTTGTTTTGTATCATGGATTCCAATTTTTTAGCTTGAAAATCGGGATCGAACCTTCCCAACTTGTTTTCAATCTTCCATCTTTTCACTGTATCTGGCATCGAATCGTATTGGGATTCGGACAATTCGAATCTTCCATCATAGTTTCTTACATCGGTAGAATTTTGTTGGATTTCCAATTCTTTAGTGAGTTCGATCAATTCGGTGTTGTTTGTATTTGTGTTGTCAACGTGGATCCTCGTGTACGGAATGATTTTCAACTCGGATAAAAGTAAGAGTTGTTCATCTTGTAAGTTGCAATGCACGGCAGATCTATCAGAAGTATCTTTTGTCTTGTATATCCAGATCCGTTGATCTTGTGGTGGTATTCCTGTTATCTGACCAACTTTGGATTTGAAAGTTGCCAGGCTCCAATTGGGAGAGATACGACGTTCGCTAGAAGTTAGATCGGATGTGATGTACACGTTTATGTCGTCCATTTTAATTTTTTTTTTTTTTTGGTTGTTTGTTGTGCCTGTAGACTTAGTGGGATTTATAGTCTGTGTATATCTCTGTTTTTGTGTCCGTAAGCTATGATATAGCTGTGAACTTATAAAGAGTAGATAGATGCACCAAACTTGCAGATCGAGAACTTTTTCAATTTTTTTTGTTTACGTTTTTCTTTGTGTTTTTTCTCTTTTGGTGTGCGGTCTGTTTGCACAGCCTTGTAAGTCTCTACAGAATTCTATCAAAATCAGGTTTTCACAGTTATTTACCACACAATTAGAGAGATGTTGGATAAGAGATTAATCCAGCTATAAACAGACTTGTAGTCGTTCTGTCTGTCAGATATTCGATGGTTTGGTGAATGTTACAATATGTTATATCAATAGACTACGTACGCTTACCCAATCCATTACATCAGACCACATCAATTCTTGATTTCTCTTTGAGCCGCATCCAAAGTTGGAGTTTTTTTTTTTTTTGGCTTTTCTGCCTTTGCTTTCTCTTACCTGGTTTAACTATACTTCTAGCTTCCACTTTTCTTTGCTACATCTCCATACTCACAAGCCAACTTGCAACAAAATAGAAAGAAAGAAAAAATAATAGAGAGAGAGATACATGCCTAAAGTGATATCTTCCAAACATCACAAGGGAAAACCTCCTAAAGGTTTCTCCAAGATAGAACCCACACTATTAAAATTTTCAAAAAGGTTAAAAGAAGCAGAATCAAAACCTATCCAACTAAACAAACCAAAACATGAATCCCTATGGGAGGTAATTCAATTACACCATCAAAAGTCGAGATACGTTTATGACATGTTCTACAAGAGAAAAGCCATTTCAAAAGATTTGTACGATTGGTTGATTAAAAACAAATACGGAGATGGTGATTTGATAGCCAAATGGAAAAAACAAGGGTATGAGAACTTATGCTGTTTGAAATGTATACAAGTTAAAGAGAGTAACCAAGGTACAACCTGTATTTGCCGTGTTCCAAAATCAACTTTAAAAAAACAGGATGACGTAGAAAATGTTCAAGATGGTAGCGAAAGAGATGTGAGGTGTGTCAATTGTGGGTGCCGTGGTTGTGCCAGTGGCGATTTGTAAAAAAAAAAAAAAAAAGAGAAAATTAAACTTCGAATCTTTGTGTATACTAATTATATATATATTAAGAAAAGGAAACATGCATGTAACGTTATAAACAAAGAAAATAAAAGAAAAAAGAATTAAAAAAATACGATACACACTATCGATCAAAATCCGTATCCAAATGTACAGCATTCTTTAAAAATTCGTATAGATCCAACTTTTCCAGCTCTTTGGCAAAGAAATTCTCACTGAAAAGATCCTCTTCTTCAGACAACCGTTCATCAGAATATCCAAAATTGCTCATCTGATTCTTATAGTTCTTGAAATGATGATACTTCAACAAACAACGTAAGGAAAATTCGTTCTCCCAAGCCAGCCGTAACCTTTCCGACAGGTTGATCGTAAACAAGTTGTTCAACCATTGATCTCTCAACCCAATGTCATAGAATAAATACACGAACGATATCAAATCCATGTTGTTCGATCTCCATTTCTTACCGTTGAAAGGACTTATCAACTTGATGATCTTCAAGATCGGCTTATAAAAATTCAAATTGTACAAAGTCAAATAAAACCGAAGGTTATCAGTTGGTCTAGCCTCCAACAACTTATAAATTCTTTGGATCTTGAAATTCGATATCGTATGGTACAAGATCTTCAAAAGGTTCGTCAATATGATGCAGAACCTAAAGTTAGGTTTCATGATCTTGATTCTAGATTGGCCATTGAAAGGTGGGATGAACGCTTCGTAGGTGACGGATTCGGACTTGAAGATGGCATCAATATGTTGCTCTTCGGTCGACGATTCAAATGGCATCTTGCTCTTCGATAACGAAAGGCAAGTTCGGAAAAAATTGTACTCGGTGATGTTGAACAGCGGATCATAATCACAGTACACAACCCTATTCTTTATCAACGTTTCCGGATCGTTGAAATCAAAACTACTTTCAAATTGTGCGTTCATTTGGTTGCTATTCAAAAATTTAAATAGGATCGGATAGTAGTTGTTGTCAAAGATCAACGACGACAAGTATTCGTACTTAAGAATGTGCGATAGTTTGAACCATTTCAACAGTAAAATCAATATAGTCGATGCATTCTTCAAAGATGCCTCTTTAACCCTCGTCAAATCAAGCTTTCTTCTATCGTACTCTTTCAAATCTTTGATCAGATACGGCTTTTGCAAAGGTGGTAGCACGGTGGTGGTGGATGTGGCCCCCGATTGTGGTGTCTTCATGTTGAGCGGTGAAGGTAACGTGTTGGATGAAATCATTTGCAACAGAACGACAACTAGAGAGTTCAGATAAGGTAGCGACTTGTTGTAGAAATCTTCAACACGTTGCAACGATTTGATCTCATCTTGGAATATTGGATTTTCATCTAAATCTTTCTGTGTATATTGGAATCGAGTACCATTTTGGGTTTCATCGGTGGTAGATCTCACTCCTTGTTCCTCTTTAATAAAACTTTCGTAAGAATCAACAAACTGAATAGTCTTGTAATCTTTCTTAACGTGGGAATAGAAAATATTCGCAGCCTCTTTGATGCTGTAAGGAACCTCATCAGTCAGAGGGTATAAGTTCGGATAGTGTGGTTGGGTTATAAACATCTTTTTACGTCCTTGGCCGTTTGTATGTTCCAATTCCGATATGTTGGAATGGTTGTTGAATCCTCCAGTATGCTGTGGGGATAATGTTGGGGATGGTGCAGGTGTGGCGATATGAATTTCAGGTGGGTTGATATGCTGGTTGGAAGGAAGTCTCGGTTTCAAATTATGATGCTGGTTGATCAACAACGCTGAAGTGTTGATAAACTTGGATATGCTCTCCGATTCCGAATCTTGATCGTTGTTCAAGCTGATCTCCAGAATCTTGGACACTTCAAACTTCTTAGGGGTAAACGTTGGGTATCTGGTAACCAATTCGTTTGAGTAGTAGTGGTAATCTAGTGGTGACAGCTGGTCTTCTTTGCTGTTAGGATTGCCGTTGGAATCGGTGGCTGTTGTACTATTGAAAAGTTTACCATCTTCGTATTTGTACTTCAAGAAGGACCTCGTCGATCTGATGTGATCCTGATCGCCAAATTGCAATAGCATTAGTTTACAGAGCAACATGGTCACATGCCTTATCTTTAAAGATGGTACAGCCGTCTGTGCCAATCTCGGATGAGGTTGCTGCTGTTGGGTTGGTTTTTGTTGATGTTGTTGTTGTTGTTGATGATGTTGCTGCTGCTGGTGGTATTGTGCTTGTTGTTGTCCAGACTGTCCGTTCATAATTTCTGGATCTGTAGAACCAGACTTGATCCACATCCACGAATCTATGCACTTCACCAAACAAACCAGCAAATCTGATTTGTCCAAAATATCGATTAAATTATTAAGATCTTTGTTGTTGTTGTTGTTGTCTTTTTGGGTCATTAGTCGTGTCACAATTATGTACAAGGTCGTCATTGCGTAATCCAACTCCTGGATCCAGATGTTGAGCAACTTGGAGTTGTTGTGGGGTCTCTCTTCATTCTTGAAATCGGTCAATTGGCTGACTCTCATCTTTATGAGTGAAACTATTGGTGGTAGAATCGATTCGTCTATAAATAGCTTTGTTGTAGCAATGATCGAATCTATGTGATGATACTGATCGTTGATATCACCGTAGGCTCCCATTGCAATATAACATAGGCAGATAAGGTTTCTAAACATCGATACACTACCAATTTTTGCCGACGACAAAGGATTGGCGTACTTCTTAATAACAGATAGTTTATCTTCTTGCGTCAAACTGTTGAAGTTTCTTTGAGGTTCTGAAGCCTCGTAAACCTGTTTGATCTGTTTCAATTCGCCAAGCTGTCTATAACAAAACCAATCATTGATTTCGTCTTCAAAAGCTAACTGTTCTTTGTAATCGAATGACAATTCAGGGTACTCCAATATGATGTTAAAATTGTTCAAACCATCGATCTCTCTCTCGTCTTCATCGTCGTTATCAGTGAAAGAGAAACTACTGTGAGGAGAAGAGAGCAGGTCTTGATCATCACTAGTCTCCATCATCTCTCCTCTATCTATCACGTTATCAGAGAACTCGAAAAATTCCAAATCGTCAACACCAGTTTCCAAACCTGCATCGGAGATTTCGTCTTCACTTCCTCTTTCTTGTTCGTTATCGCCATTACTGTCAGGATTGGTGATTCTAAAACCCAGTCCTGTAGGAGACCGTAACTTCTTGTCACCGTGCAATTCACCTGATTCAGGGGAATCGAAATATAGCATCTTTGGTTTCTTGGGTTCCCTCTTGATTGGATCAAACTCAATATTATCGATACGAACCCCAACCCCTTCATCGTAGTCGGGTATTGCTACCGTTTGAGGGTCAAATTTGGACTGTCCCATCTTAATCTTTGCAATGGGATATCTTTTCACTTCCAGTTGCAAATCGAGTAAAGATAAAACTGATAAGAGAGAGTGTCGGACTGAACAAAACTACCGGTTTGAACTTTGAAGTGTCAGAACTTGTCTTGGACCCCCCATGCAAAAACAAAAGGAAGCTGATGTGAAGTCAGAGCAAGAAAATGTGACATCAGCAAGTAGATAATCAAGGTGCTAAAAGACCCGTGCAGGGAAAATGGCAGCGCAGCGAGTGTGGTGTTCGGTATATGGCTGTGATGACGGTGACTCCATCGGGAACAGAGCAGCAATGCTCTGGACTGGCACACGGGCAACAGTATTACAGATCCCCTTAGGATAGACCACTTGTTTTGTTCTTTGACTATCAGGAACTGAACACACAAATCGAACCAAAGCAAAAAAAATAAAAAAAGAGAACGAAGAAGAAAGAAGAAGGTCCCTACCCTCTCTTTGAACAATCCTGGTTTTTTCTTTTGTATTTTTTCAGGGTCAAGAGACTGCGTTCCGCTTCGGATATGCTCAGTTTGGATAACAGTGTTGGCTTGAAGTATGTATAAACTGAACTCAGAGTATTAACCGGCATTGGATGGTTTGTGTTCTATTAATCCCCTGCTTCTGTTTCTTTTGTTTTTTTTAATGAGTTATAAACTAACAAATTCCATTTAATTAAGAGTCAAGATCACAACCTCCTCAGATGCTGTGATAACGGGCATCATCCATTCATACAACCCACATACCGGTCTGCTTTCAATAGTCAAGGATTCAACAACACCTTCTAACAAATCCAACTTCACCATCGTCAAGACGACTTTCATCAAGAACATTATTTCTTTAACTAAACAGAAGCCAACAAACAACGGTTCATCCAAGGTTAGCCTGACTGAAAAATTCCAAAATCAATATTTTTCACCTCATGTCATCCCAGTGAACTTGGTTGGACACAATTACAAGAATACAAACGCAAAATTGATTGCTAAACATGAGAGTGCCTTTAATTTAAGGAAGATCCTGGCTGGCCGTAAGATCACAACTGAAGGTAGAGAGATTTTCACTTCTTTATACAACTTATTACCTACAGGTGACGTGACGCTTGACAGCAACAACAACATCGTTGTGTTCGATAACCATTTGATTGTCTCAAAACCTTACGGAGTCGATAATTGTAAAGTTTCAAAAGGCAGTGGAGAAGATGAAGATCAGCAGTTGATATACATAAAGAAGGTTGTTAAAGATGTGTGGAATAGACTGGAGAGTGAAAGAAAAGGTGGTTAAGAGAGAGAAAGAAAATGAAAAAAAGGTTGTCGCCATTACGTTATTGTCATATATGTATGTATGTAATTATAGCTTTTTGCTTTAGCAGATTGGAAAAGGCTCCTCAACAGGAAAACAAAAAAAATAATAAAATGAATAATTAAAACAAAAAAAAAATGGATAAAAAGATGTACATATAAAGGTTAGGATATACCTATGTTATCTACCTCCAGTAACAATTTTCTTCAAGAAATCAATCTTCCGATGACGCTTCAATTGCTTTTGGGCGGCGATAATCTCTTCTGAATCTTTGAATTCGACAACAAATTGCAACTCGATGGCTTCAAACATGTTGAATCCTCTCTTTTTTGTTCCTTTATAACCATCCATGTTCACCCAAGGTACGACAACTTTACAAAGAGCTGATTGCATTGTTTTATCCTGTGTAAGGGAGATTGGCTGCATATCTTCAGTAGAGGTATGAGATTCCAGATTTTGTTCATCGTCGTCAGTAAAGATACTGAGATCCAGAAACTGTACAATATATTCCATTGGAGTATTAATCCAAATTCTACCCAGAGCACCACTGAAGATTCCTTTTAATTTCAAGCTGAATGCAATGCAGAGATCATCACTGCTGTCACCATCGTGATTCTTTACAACTCTCACCTCCTCCGGCGGTTCCAAAGTTATCGTAATTCCGGAATCAACTTTGTTTGTTACATCAAAGCTATAAACTAGTTCCTTTGATTCACCTTTCCCAACAAGCTTGTTGATATTTATTTCAAGGTTGTTGAAATTGTTCAATAACATTTGATCTGGTTGGAATATCACCAATCGCTTCAACACTATTCCAAACTCGTTTCTTCGGCTCATCAACTGTCTGTACAAGTTCTGTTTCTTTGTATCATTTAGAAATATTTCCAAGTACTTCAAATATCGTACTTGAGACGAAATTGAGACGCCTGTACGGTACAGCTTCCTTCTTGTAACAAAGATATCGTTGGCGACAGCAAATGACAACTGATATTTGAACATCAAGTAACCAACGACAATCGATCCAGTTCTTCCTTTACCATGCTTACAATGAATAATGACGACATTTTGAGGGGATGCATTCAAATAGATGTCGATTTCTTTGATCAACCATAAAAGTTGATTAAAGGGGATAACGTTGTGGTCCAAAAAAGGGCAACGTTCAAACAACCCACCAAGGTCCAGGATTCGACCTGGATCGTAACTTGACTTTTCAGTTCTTAAATTGATCACTTTCCAATTACCAGGTCCATGGTTGTCGTTCAAAATGCTAATTAGATCGTCGATGTTGTTGTGGATCAGACCATCTACTGAAAATTTGGAGGCGGAATTGGGAGTGGAACAGGCTGCTAAATTGGGGAGTATGTACGAGATGTCCAATTTGCGTGAAGAGACTGTAGTTTTGAAGTTGGTCGGTTGTGCAGGCAACCCATTCATTGTACTCTGGAAGCAGTGGAAAGGTGTACCTGTTTCCTTTAAAGAAGGGCAGATCTGTTTCCTTTCTTCCTTCCTTCCTTTCCCTCTTGTCACCTATCAAACTGCAAACGTTGTGCGGGCTGTCGGCGGCACAGGGAGGGATGTGGTTATGTAATCTATTGAGAGTTGCCGATACATCGTACTATCTTCACTACAGAACAACCCTCTTGGGCCACCGATGTATATATATATATATATATAGTATTTTCCAACACCCTCATCTAATAGCTAGATTACCGATCAATATATTTAAATTAAAAAGTAGCAAGAGTAAACGCAACCACAAGTTATATATATATATATATATACATGTTGCAGGTTGCACAAACACCTAAAAGTTGCAGAGAGGCCGCTTGCTGACCTCAGCAGAGGCCTGGGACTTCCCGATCGGTCGATTCGGACAATGGATTGTTTGCGTTGCTTTCAGACTCTTCAACTTGAATGGATCTTGAATGTTCACCCTCCCAATGTTTCCTCGAACTTTTTCCACTTTTGACGTTTCGTAACCTGCTAAGGCACGTTCTCTTGCTACATGTTTACTATCATGGCGCCTGCTGGTGAGTATTCTTGAGAATCACCAATCGAAACGGGATCCATTTATATTTGTACGATCTACTAACAGCCACGTCTGTTCTCTGTACAGTTGCTCCATTTGCATACGGTGTTCTCGCTGGGGCACTCATAACAACCGTTATTTATGCTCACAGAGAAGAAATCCAGGAATCCTTTTTAGATTGCTGTGCAAAGTTCGACAATTTTGTTGAAAAGACAAAGACTCAGCTTAAAGAAAAAAGACAAGACTACAGAAAGAGAACCGGAAGAGTCTCCTACGCCGACGAGGACCAATATCCAGGCAACCAACGCAAGATGTATGTTGATGAAACAAGAGATGAGAAACAGGCAGATTTCTCTGAAAAGGCAAATGAGAAGAAGAAAACGAGCAGTCATCCTGAAAAGGAGAAACAATCCAGTGTCACTCCAACCAGCTCATCAACCACCGTGGTTGGTTCCAGTAATTCCGATGAAAAATGCGGTGAAAAGGAGACTCCATCCAACTCTGAAGCTTCATCCGATCAAGAGTACGTGGAATCCAGTGAATCCGATCAAGTGGAACCACAACAACGTTACCATCAGCCAAGATCCATCAGAAGAAGATATCGTAGACCCGATGTTGATCAATGGGTCAGTATGCAGAACGCTCAGTATAGTAGCGATGACGATAGCAATAATCAAGGACAAGCTGGAAGATACGAAGATGGGAACAGAAGAGTAACCTCTCGCCCCTACGGATTCGGTCCTATCGAATCGTCAGCTTCCGGATCCCTATGTACACCTTCTGAAGGTGAGTCAGATATTCCTTCTCTAAGTTATGGTAGTTCGTCGGCAACAAACTCTACTTTTTGAAGGTACAATTTAATTCATTACCCTTGTTTTCTTTTTTTTTTTTTGTGATGTGTCTTGTGTCATCTTTGAAGAGATTTTCTATCTATATTTATATGTTTTTTATCTTTTTTGTTTTTGGTTCTTTTCTAGTGTGTGGGACACATTGGACATTTTAATTTATTGTAAATTGATGTGGGTTTATTTCTGTTTTATTTTTCTTCTTTTATTCATATACTTTGATATACTATACTATACTATACTATATATCTATAAACCACTGTAGAGACAGCGCGTGGAGCCAACTTTCAAGTTTCCACCACCTTACTGTTATTTGCTCAGCCTTGAATTCTGCCATGTATATTCATGCACGGCACGCTGTGGGCCTTTATTTCAGTTCCACCATCTTCATATTGTCTCCTTTATCTCCATCAAGTATATATATATATATATATCACCAAAATACCTCATAATCTATCATCATGGGTGGATCAAGTATGTATTTTACACACCACAGGCGACCCCACATATTCTTTTTCTTCTTATCAGCTGATAGATTGATTGTTATTTAAAATATAGTATATACTAACTCTTTTCTTTTCTTTTTGAAGCACATTGCGCTTTTGGAATTGTGGCAGGAGTCTTCTTATCATCCTTTGTGTTTGCCAACAGAGACGAAATTGGCACTTTCTGCAACGGGTGTTACAATAAAATCGATCAGTTTGTCGAAGTCAAAAAGGCCCAAATCAAAAGTAAAAAAATGCACAGACGTGGTGGAAGACGCCGGCGTTATTTCGTTGAAGAAGATTTGCCGTCCACCAAATGCTCGGCTTTCCCCACATTAGATTCGAAAGATGACACAACGATTCTCCATGGAGTTAACGAATCCATAAAGGCACCACCTACAGAACTCGTAGAGACTTGTGATTCGCTACAGGATTCAGTGGATCAGCAGCCGTTACATTCCGGCTTGATAAATACAAGCAGTATGTCTCTATATCAAGACGAGAATTTAAGTGAACCAGATGACAATCCAACTGGTAATTCACTTGACATCTATGAATTGGATGAGAGTTCGATCGATGAACTCGAAGCGTTCCCTACTTTGGAAGTGTCTACAATGGCAAGAAGACGAATCTCTAGATCTCAAGTTGACCATTGGGTGAGAATGCAAGGTGCCGGAGGTGCGTACGATGACGAAGAACAAGAAGATCACGATCACCATTTGACGTCATCTCGTCGTTTGACAAGGTACGATTCGATGGATTCTTTAGTTGATTTGCCATCTGATAGCAATTCGGATTCGCTTGGAGGTGTGCCTTCTTTAAGTTTTGGAAGCTCGAGTGAGACAGAATCCAGTTTTTGAACGAGCTGGTTTTGTTCATCTATAATTAACAATCAAGTTTAGGTTTTCTGTTTGGTGTTTCAAAGAGTCTAATGTTTTTCCGTTGCTTGTTTACTTCTCCACTCTTTTTTTTTTTTGCGCTTAAAAACATTTTTTATTTTACTTGTGTTTTCTATTTGTTTTACTCTTTCCACTAATTAAATATATTATCATGACAATTCGTTATTAAAAGATTAGGGATCGTAGCGTAAATAAGATTATAAAGAAAAAATACAGACTAAAATAGAATCAACTGATAACAGCCAACACGATAACTAGTAAAACACTCAAGGCAACAAACAAAATACACGACCATTTACTCTTCTTCTTTTGATATTCGTCAGCTTTCACCAACTCTCTGTTAGCCAACTGGTTATTTGTAGCATACGTGATCACGTTATCCTCAATCGTATCGATCTGTTCACCTTGCTGAGTCACCATCTCGTTCAAATCTTTAAAGATCTTGTTTATATCTTGAACACCTCTTGCAATGTTATCAATGGCAGATTCTCTCTCGTTTATCACAGAAGAATGGTAATCCAACTCTGCTTGTCTGATGGTCTCACGTTCCTGTTCTTGGATAAGCAACTGCCGTTGCGACTCACTTTGCAATAGTGGAGTGTTCTCTGTAGCTGAATGATGGTGATCTGATGACTCTTGTTGTAGTAACAATTGTCTCTGTGCTTGCTCGTTCTTGTTGTACACCTCGTCAACCATCACAGACTGGATCTTCTCGTTGTACGACCGTTCAATGGCCTTGTAATTCTTGAACACCTCCTGGCACTGCGTCTTCAACTTCTCCTGCTTGTAAACCAAACCGGAATTCGCCTGCGTCGAACCAACGTTCCCGTTGCTTGACATCTCAAGCTTGTCCAATGTTCCGTTGATATCATCGTTCAATTTCGCACAGTTTTTGTTCAATCTCTCCAACATAGATCTAAGAGTCGAGTTGTCCCTCTTTGTACCTAGTTGCTGTTGAAGTCTATCGAATTTAGATACGTTGGATATCAAGTCGGTCAGCTTGTTGGAAATCTCGTTTAAGGCGTGTGTGTTTGGGTTGGCATGAGGGGATGACGGTTGCTCCCTTATCAAAGGTTCTTTCTGGGCCTCCAAATCGTAATTTGCAAACGACATATCTGGTTGTTAGTTATTAGTCTGTTCTGTATATCAGTATAAATAAATATACCTTGGTTCAAAATGAAAAGAGTGGAATAGAGGTATAGTGATAACAATTACAAAAAGGATGAGTTGCGCTTCGGAATTTCGAAATTCGGGGCACCGATGAGTCGATCGACGGCAAGCAGGAAAACTCTGCCACCGTCGATTTGTGCCAGCAGTGCACCACGCGTGGGAGACAAATCCAACGTGTAACGCGTAGCTCCTATTTGTGTTTTTATGTGTCTCAAGGTATTTAATCCTCTTACTCTTCAACAGCACTACTTTGCTTCGCCTTATCATCATCAAACAGGACCAATTATGGGAAGATCAGACAAGCTAGCTAGGCTCAGAGCTGCAAGAGCAGGCACAAAGCTGGCATCTGACGACGACTCCGACAACGTAGCTGACATCTACGACGAGGTTGATGAACTAGAGTACAGAAAGCACAAGAGAGATCAACTTTTGAACGACGATTTCATCGTCGATGAAAATGGTGAAGGTTATGCAGAGACCGGTGCTGATGAATGGGACAACAACCACAACTACTATTCGGACGAGGATCAGGCCGAAGATGACGGTGACCAAGAAGGTGAGACAAGAAGAAAGAAGAAGATTAGAAAAGTCAAGAAAGTTCAGACCAGTAATATACCAGCAATATCCAATTTCTTTAAAACCTCTTCCGAGTCGATGAAACCTAAAAAAATCACTAATACAGAGAACTTGGACGATATATTAAACGATTTTGCAGCTTCCAGCTCCAAGAACAGATCGACCCCGTTTTTCTCGGGTAGCAAAAAGAGGGATGTCTTCTCAACCTTGAAAACCGACAAAGTCAAACCATCAACAAGTGGGAAAGTCAAACCATTGGATTTCAGAAACTTGGTGGATGATGAAGATTTGAGAGGATCAGCAAAGAAGGCGAAATTGAGTTCCGATAATGATTACTACAGTGCGCTGGATGCACCTCCAATCGATGACTTCAGTTACTCAAACGACGCGTACGAAACTCCGTCATCACCAATCAAGATGAAGAAGAGCCAACAGATACTACAGGACGTTGAAGAAGTGAACAGCAAAGACGATTCCGTTCCTGTCAAGTTGGAAGATAAGGACTCAGAAGACGAAGACATGGAGTCAGAAGATGACCTTGTTGTGGCAAAGAGACCTAGATCTACGGCTGTTGTCAACAGATCGGTCAACATCAATTCTACAAAGGATACCATGAAAGTCATAGATTCATCTCCAGTGAAAACTATCAAGGAGGAGCAGAAATCAACTTTCACTTCTTCACCATCTAGATTCTCGTCCACCTCGTTTGATAGATACGATGAGGACCAAGTTGTTTCCAAGACAGAAGATGGGTCTGCTACAGTTCAAATGTTCTGGATGGATTATGCAGAAGTGGAAGGCTCGTTATTAATTTTTGGTAAGATTAAAACGAACGAAGGCAAATTGGTTTCAGGTATGGTCCAAGTTAATGGTATCAACAGAGAGCTTTACTTCTTACCAAGAAAATACAGACAAGTCGATGAGGACGATGAAAGCGATGAAGAAGACAAACAACCTGAGAAAGTTGGTCCGATGGATGTTCACGAAGAGATTGCTCCGTTATTGATGCAGAAATTCGGTTTATCCCAAATTAAAGCCAAACCAGAAACGAAAAAGTATGCTTTTGAACTACGCGGTATTCCAAAAGAAGCCGAATATTTGAAAGTCTTGATACCTTACCAAACGCCACAGGCCAAGCATGTGACGCTTCCTTCCGATTTAGAAGGTGAGACTTTTTCCCATGTGTTTGGTACCAATGCCAGCGTATTCGAATCGTTTGTCGTTCAAAGAAACATCATGGGTCCTTGTTGGTTAGAAATCAAAAACGCTGATTTCAAATCGTTGCAGAACGCTTCCCATTGTAGCGTGGAAATTTCGTTGTCTTCACCAAACCACATCACTCCAATGAATACAAACGAGCCGGCTCCAAATTTGACTGTTATGAGTATCAACGTCCAATCCATAATGAACGTTAAGGAAGGTACGCAGGAAATTGGATCGGTGTCTCTAGCTGTTTATAAAGATCTCCCACAGGATGCTCCAGTCGACGACAATTTGAGACCCCATGAATTGGTCACGTTGGTTAGACCTGTTGGTGGCTCGATCACTTTACCTCCAGGTTTATCCCAATTAGCATCGAAGAAGAACATCCCAATCAGAACTTTCAACAACGAGAGAACTTTGTTGAATTGCTTGGCTGCTTTGGTTAAAAAATCAGATCCAGACGTCTTTATTGGTCACAGATTGGAAAACATCTCCTTGGATATCATCATGCACAGAATGTACGATTTGAAAGTTAACACCTGGTCTACATTTGGTAGAAGAAACAGAAAGCAGTTCCCTGATAGATTCGGTAAAGGGTCAGGTAGAAACAACGTTTTCTATCTCCGTGAAATATTTGCCGGAAGATTGATCTGTGACATTGCCAACGAGATGGGTCAGTCGTTGACCATGAAGTGTCAATCTTGGGATTTGCCTGAAATGTTCGAAGTCGTTTGCAAGAAGAAACATATCCAGATGGAAGTCAACTTGAACAACCCACAATTTGCAGATGACGTGAACCATTTGTTGGCTGCTTTCAACGAGAACAACATGTCGGTTCAAATCATCGGTGAAGTCGCCTTCAGAATGCATATCTTATCGTTATCCAAACAGTTGACCAATTTGGCTGGTAACGCGTGGTCCCATACATTGGGTGGTACCAGGGCCGGTAGAAACGAGTACATCTTGTTGCACGAGTTTACGAGAAACGGTTACATTGTACCAGATAAAGAATCCAAGGCACAGAAGCAGCAAGCTGCTCACCAACAGCAACAACATCACCACCAGGATTCCAACGATGCTGATGAAGGAGACGAATCGACTGCAGTTACTTCAAATAAGAAGTCGAAGTATCAAGGTGGTTTGGTGTTTGAACCAGAAAAAGGTTTGCACAAGAACTACATCTTGGTGATGGACTTCAACTCTTTGTACCCTTCGATCATCCAAGAATTCAACATCTGTTTCACTACTGTTGACAGAGCCAATTTGAAATCGGACGAAGAGATCCCTATCGTGCCATCTATCGATGTCGCTCAAGGTGTTCTTCCAAGATTGTTGCAACAGTTGGTCACAAGACGTTATGCTGTCAAGAAGTTGTTAAAAGATCCAAAGGCGACTCCCATAGAGAAGGCCCAATACGATATCAAGCAGCAGGCTTTAAAATTGACTGCAAACTCGATGTACGGTTGTTTAGGTTACGTGAATTCTAGATTCTATGCCAAGCCGTTAGCTATGTTAGTTACCAACAGGGGTAGAGAGATCTTGATGGATACTAGACAGTTAGCTGAATCCATCGGTTTGAGAGTTGTCTACGGTGATACCGATTCTGTCATGATCGATACCGGTTGTGATAACTTCAAAGATGCCATCAAGATCGGTGAGGATTTCAAATTGAAAGTTAACGAGCGTTACAAGTTGTTGGAGATCGACATCGATAACGTTTTCAAGAAGTTGTTGTTACACGCCAAGAAGAAGTACGCTGCCATGAACGCCACTATGAGCAATGATGGTAAGGAATCTGTTGTTTTGGAAGTGAAAGGTTTGGACATGAAGAGAAGAGAATACTGTCCACTATCTAAAGAGATCTCCACTTTTGTGTTGGAAAAAGTGATGAGCGATTTGGAACCTGAGGATGCTTTGAACGAGATCTATACCTATTTAAGTGAAGTTAGCAGCAAGTTGAACGACAACGGTGTGCCGATGGTGAAGTTGAAGATAAACACGAAACTTTCCAAAGATCCCAAGATGTATCCTAATGGTAAGACGATGCCATCTGTTCAAGTTGCTTTACGGTTGAGAGACCAAGGGAAAGTGATCAAAGCAGGCACGGTGATCACGTTTGTCATCACTAATGAAGGCATGGAAGATGGGTTGTCCGTTGCAGATAGGGCCAGGGCACTCTCCGAAGTGTTGAACAAATCGAACAACTACAAAGTGGATGCAGGTTACTATTTAGAGAAGCAAATTTTTGCACCTGTCGAAAGGCTGTTGGAAAAAATTGAAGGTAACGATATCGTTCGGTTGGCAACTGCTCTAGGTTTGGACGCTAGAAAATACGAGAGTAGGGCAAGGCAAGTACAACAGCAGAATAGTTCGTTGTTGCAACCTTTGGAGTCGACTATACCAGACAGTGACAGGTTCCGTGATTCTAAACCGTTGAATTTATCTTGTCCTTCCTGCCACCATTCGTTCCAATTTGGTGGGATCCAATCCTCGAATTCGTATCAGATAACACATTCAGGTTTGCGTTGCTTATCGTGCCAATACGTGCTTCCTGCCTTGTCTGTTTCTTGCCAATTGGAATCTTTCCTAAGACGTGAGATCTCGCATTACTACGCTGGTTGGTTGCACTGTGACGATTGTGGGATCACGACGAGACAAGTTTCTGTTTATGGTAGAAGATGTATCGGGTTATCGGGCAAAGCGTACGGTTGTAAAGGTATCATGAGGTACGTTTATTCCGACAAAGCGTTGTACAACCAGTTGTTATACTTGCAATCGTGCTTCGATGTGGACAAGGCAAAGAAGCGGTTGTTGAAGCCTTTGTACGACGAATTCAACGGGGATCAATCTGTGGAGAACAAGGAGAACAAACCAAGTGTGATGAGTCAAGGTGAGTTGGATGCGTTGGTGGAGCAGAACAGGTCTTCTTTCGAAGTGCATCAAAGTGTTGTTGGTAAGTATTTGGAAGATTGTGGTAGACGGTACGTTGATATGGGGGGTATATTCGGTTTCATGAGTGCCTTTGAGAAGAGATGATCTTCTTTTATATATATATATATATATATATCTTTCTATTTAGATTGTGGTATTTTTATCTGTTTTTTTAACTATTTTGTCTTAATTTATTACCTTTGTACTTTATACATATATTCTGTTTCTTCAAAAAAAAGAAAAATTTCAAATTCGTCTTGTAAACAACGTACACATAATAATAAATGTTTATCTATTTCTTTTCGTCAAATGCATCCACTAAAGCCTCCCTCACATTCTTGACACTTTCCAACAACCCTTGTTGAGCACAACTTTCCAACCTTTTAACACCTTGCACTGAATCATCGACAAACTTGATAACTTCTTTCTTGGTATCCACAAACTGAGGAACGTTTTTGGATGCAACTTCATCACAATAACTGCTCACTTTATTGAACGACAACGGCATGAACATGGCAAAACCGGCAACACCAAAACTTAATGGTACCACTAACCTCGACAAGAACCCACGTCTGTTGACCAAGATCGAACCCGTTAGGAGGGCAGTCAAGGCATACAATCCGTTGGGTAAGACCGGTTCCACGACCAGAGACTTGTACGTTGCTTTCAAATTATCGATTTCGTTGTTGGTGGCAGACTTCAAGTTGGCAAATTCAGAATCAAAGATATCAAACTTGGTGATCAAATACTGTCTAAATTTTTTGGAGTATTGGGCAAGGTAAGCGTTGTTATGAACAGATTTACCATCGACGATCTGAGTGGTTGGTGATTCCTTAGCTGCCAACTCTTTGGAGATGCGTGTGTCTAAACCAGGTGTCGTCTGCGACGTTTCGTCGTCCGCATAGAAAGATCTCTTGCCTGGCATGCTAGTAATTTTTGGAAAAGGACCGATACGTGACTTCTTCCAAATTGATGTGGAATTGGTTGGAGTACAATTCGTATAGATGGATGTATAATATGTATAATGTGAGCCAATCAAAGCGAACGGTCGCAGGCCCCAGGGCACAGGGCAGGCTCGCTGGAGTGCGTCGCGTGCACGTAATCGACCGTTGGCAGAACGGCGTCGATCGCCGCAAACTGATTGGAAATTTGTCTATTAAAATAATGACGTTTATTAAATTATACATGGAAAGAAAATATAATCATGCAAGCCGAACAGAGAAAACAGGAAACAGAAAAATCAAAATAAATAAATAAATAAATAAATAAAGATGAACAACAACACAATGAAAAAAAAGAGTAAAAAAAAAAAAAAAAATGGAATCTCTAACCAGTTAAAATTTGGTACGTGGTATACAGCATGGCAACAGCACCAAAGATCACCATGGAACAATCAAACAACTTCATTGCTTTCGAGTTAGCCACACTCTTGTAGTGTAGCATTGGAGGGTACATGTAAACCAAAGGGATACATGCAAACGAACCGACAAATGACACAAACTGATCCAAGTTCTCAGACCCAACGTACGCAATTGTGGTGGTGCCTATGACAACTCCAATTCTGAAGATATTCTTCTTCCACTTGGTAACCGGGTCAGATTTCCCACTCTTGCTCTTGTGGAAAACACGGGATTCGATTATACGGATAGCAGGTAACAGTTGCAATGGAGCAGACAACAGGATGGCCAATGCGTAGAAGAATTGGATGCAGTTGACTGCAAGCGAATCTTGTGGCAAGTTCAAGATCACAACTGTTTTAACCTCGGATCCGTAGGTGATGTAACCCAAAGATCCGATACCGATGAACAAGAAAGAGCAAACCAGGATCACCGCCAAGAGAACCATTGGATATTTTTCAGGGTGTCTCATGGATTCTTGCACAGGGATGATCAAACCGATACCTTCAAAGGCAAATATTGCAACACCGATAAACAACGACCAATTGTCTTGGTTGAACGCAGCCACATCGGCTGGTCCGTTAGCGATCAAATCCAGCGATGAAAAATACACAATGGTGATCAAACCTCCCAAGATGAACACGTTCGCCAAAAGTGCAGCCAATGACAACTTGGTGATGTTACGAACCAAAGACATCGGCATGAAGATGAAGCATTCAACCATGACATAGAAACCCACGGATAAGTTGATGTTGAAGAAATTCTTGAGGAAAGCCCTCAAGTTCTCTGCAGTAAACACTGTATATGCAGCAACGAACCCAATCTGGGAGAGAACAATAGAGAACAAGATCAAGAACTTCATCTGCTTACCGTACAACATGGCACCAATGTCACCAAACGATGAGACCCCTGTAGCCATCTTGGATTGAACCAAGATGTAGTAGCACCAGTACGACAGTATCCCAAAGAATAGTAATGTTAACACACAGAACAGTAGGCCACCGTTGTAGAAAGCCCTTGGTAAAAACAACACACCTGTTCCGACAAAAGATTTCAACAACAAGAAAAAAGATTTCATGGTGGATGCAGTGCCCCTATGCTCGTAATGGGAAACGTTTCTTCTCAAAGGTGACGATAGCAAAGGAGCAGTTTCTTCATCAGAACCAGATTTGGTACTATCGTAACCGCAAGCAATGTAGTCTTCATCTTCCAAATCTTCACCGGCAAAATGACCGTAGACAGAGAGGAATTCGAGGAAGTTACGGGTAATAAACGTTGGTTTTTCCAATTCGTGTCCAAATTTGGATTTTTTGGTGATCAAGAAATCCCTTCTAAACCCACCAGGCAGTCTGATCTGAGATGCAGTAGAGCCTCTTCTCTCTCCAAGGGAATTCAAATCGCTGCCAGTTAAACTTCTGGACCTTCTAAGCGGTTTGCCAGAGGCAGATATCGTGTATAGATCTCTAGTGATGTCACCTCCAGGAGACTTGAGAGATAAGGAAGGGTCGTTCTGCAAATGTTTGCCTAGGTTCTTCATGATCGTTGGGTCATCGATGGTGGAGCCATATGAGGTAGACAGCAGCAAGTTGCTGTTGTTGTTGATTAGGTCAGATGATGAGGTTGGTGGTGCAGGTGAGTCGGAGTCGTCGTTGTTCTCGGAGAAAGATTGGGAAGAAGATCTGGATTCGAAAGCGGAGGTGGGAGGTCTTACCAAGACGGGTCTTCCCCTTGCATTGCTGTTGTTGTTGTTCGAAACGCTAGCCCTGTCATCGAAAAAGACGGATGAAGAGCTCGAGTCGTGTCTCTTTGATTGGAACATGGCGTGGATGCTTCCAGGGGTGCCTGAGGCGAACGGGGAGGCTGCCAACCTAGCGGTGGAGGCCCGTCTGCTAACGTCAGCGGAGGATCTGCCGATAGGGATGGAGTGGGACTCTCTTCTTGAGGCCGATGGAGTATCAGTCATGAGAGGTGTGTGTGATAATGAAAGAATGAAAGAATGAAAGAATGAAAGACAGAAAGACTGAAGAAAAAGAGGGAAAGAGAGATATACAAACTCAGAAAGATAAACGGACGGCACAAAGATCAACAAAACACACAGCGGCGGCAGTTGGGAGCGACGGGTTTCTGGCTGTGTATGTGCGTCGATCGTCTTCTCTTGCGTCGGTCTCTTTTCCTTTTCCATTTCTGTTCTTCTTCTTCTTCTTCTTTCCGTGCTTGTTACTGTTCCACTCTTGTCTCCGCTTATATCTATATCTATATATATATATATATATATATATATACATACCTACCCACCATGGTCTGGCCATTTTCAAGGAACAACACCACGTCTGTCTCCACACAGCAGGACCCTTCGTCCACCGACAAGAAGACCCCGATCTTCCTCGAAGATGTGGCTCCAAAATTCCCTGACCAAAACCATACCATACCTGCTGATCAGTTGCAACAACAGCAGCAACAGCAAAAACAACAACATCCAACTTCACAAGCACAGGAAGCTAAACGGTTTGTGCAGTCGCTTTCTTGGTCCGACTTCCACATCGCCAAGTTGGTGGAGATCCCATGTTTCAGAGAAGCAGGTCTCACAGGGTTCTCCACTTTCGCCGTGTTCTCCTCGATTATCTTCCTATATCACAAGAACATCAGAAAGGCTGCTAACTGGGGGTTCGGTGGGTTGCTCTTAGGTAGCATTTTCTCTTGGGAACAGTGTACGAGAAGTAGAAAACAGGCACAGCTCGGTGTCCAGCTAGCACAAGAAAGGTTCAAACAGAGACAGTTGGAAAAGATGAAGAAAGAAGAAGAGGAGAATAAAAGGTAGTATAATATGTCCATATCCTTTTTTTTTGTTTCTCTCTCTCTCTCTTTGGGGTTGTGTAAATAGTGTATATAGTTTTTGTTAAGAAAAATGGAGTTGTTCTATTAATTGTCTAATCAGATTACGGTACCCCAAATCAAGTATTAAATTTTTATTTTGTATGTATATATATATATATGTGTGTATGTATCATCTAACTAACCAATCGGGAGCAATCTCCTTATCGATACGTATCGTATCCACATCAAACGCCTCGATCAACAACTCAACCAAGATTCTACCACCTCTTACACCAGTAAACCTTCTGTACTCCTCACTAACACTTGCAAGGTTCCAACCTTGTAATTTCCTCAAGCATCCAATCACAGTACCTGTTCTGTGTCTCCCCATCCCACAACAAACCAACAGAGGATGGTTCTTCCTATCCGATATGATCTCCAAGGCTTGCTTTATAGACGATTCTGATAATCCATCCCATGAATTCGAATCTATCGAATCGTAACCGAGATTATAAAAAAAATTGATGTTGTTTTCATCGATGAAACGAAGAAAGTTGTCCTGTGGATCTTCGATAGCCAACCAGATGATCGATTTCAAATTCAATTGTTCCAAGAATGAATGGTTTATAGCAGACGGTTGTCCTGACCGATACAAGTGTCTCTCAACTGGGCAAAAGTTCAAAGGCGGCACAATCCGAAGCGAAGGAGGTTTCGTTATGGTGATCGAATTTGTCGTGTCGTTCTCCGTGGAAACGTTGGGTAGTTGCTCTATCAAGATGGCGTCCTTTGGTGGGGCCTTGTCCTTCTTACCTGCCTTCTTGCTGTTGCTGCTGTTCTCCTTGTTGTTGTCAGCCATCTCTCGATAAAGATTATGTAGTAATTGAAGAGTAACTCCAAGTCTCCGGTGGTTGCAGAACGAAAGAAACACAAACAAAAGACGTGCAATAGGTATATAGTAAGTAGCAGTGGCAGCGAGCAGCATCAAACGGGCTTCCAGAGGTTCACCACAATGCACCGAGAGACGCGTCGATCGACTGCAAATTGCAGTCAGGACACGCACAAATAAATTCCACGTTGAACTTCGAGGCGACTTCTCCAAGCTTCATCGCTTCGATTGGTTGATGGCCATACTCTATTTGATCAACGGTTGGTGTTCTAATCGCTCAATTGGCCATCTATACACGTCAACTACCTACATACATACATACATACATACATACACGCATTCACCACGATGGCTAAAAAAGAAGTCAAATCAAGACAAAAGAAAGAGTCTCCAATCACTACCATCCCTTCGGATGACCAACAAACAACCAACACCACAGGCACTACCACCTCGGGTACTTCAACAACAACAACGACAACCACCACACAGTTACCGTTCTTGGCCGAATTCACCAAATCTCTGGAAATCTCGTACTCATCCTACTTGCAAACTGTCAGATCCAACCAAAGACTCAGATTGATCGATTGCTTCCTTGTCTTTCTAGTTGCTTTAGGAGTGCTCCAATTCTTATTCTGTTTGATCGTGGGTAGTTTCCCATTCAACGCTTTCTTAGGTGGATTTGCTGCCACCGTCGGTCAGTTCGTCTTGACCGTTTCGCTAAGGTTACAAAGTTTTGAAGGAAGCAATTCGGTTTTCAAAAGTATCTCTCCAGAGAGAGCCTTTGGTGATTACATTTTTGCTAGTTTGCTCTTACACTTTGTCGTTCTCCATTTCATTAATTGATGGAATATCCAGAATTATATACGATATAAATTAAAAATTAAAAAGCTTTACGAAAATGTTTATCTAACTTTGGTGTAAAACAACATCTTTCTAAGATACATTGTAAATGGGTTTGAAATCGAGCAAGAACCAAAACAAAAAATTTGATAATATAAAGGAGTGAAGAAAAAAAAACCACAAACCACGAAAATAAACAGACGAAACAAGGTTATTGTGACAAATAAGAATAGACGTTAGCAGAAAAAAACAAAAAAGTAAAACAAGATAAAAACAAATAGACTAGGTGGTGGAGAAGATATTGTAGTAAGAAAGCAACGGGGGGCGACAAGTGATGTAGACGGATAATTAGCTAGCATTTCCACAACAGAAACAACCATAAAAAAAAAGGATGAACCAGCAATAGTTCCATCCCAGTTATTCATCAAATAGGTAAAGCACGCCAACAACAAAGAAAAACAAAAACAGTGGAAGGAGATATCATTAAGCAGAGTAAACAAAAAGTGAAGATTAAATTATAAGAAAAAAAAAATGGAAGGAGAAAAACACATTAACTATAAAACAAGAAGAATTGAAACAAAAAAACACAACAAGATAGAAAAATAATGAGGAGTTTTGGTCTTTTTTCATGTATTATTAAACTCTCTAGTACTTCGCTATACTCATCAAACTTTCACTGCCATCGTGGCTCATTCTAACATCCTCCAACTCTTCGTCATCTTCATTGTTGTTGTTGTTTTTCGCATTGCTGTTGCTGTTCTTAATATTATTGGTACCTGCAGACTTCTGTTCATCATCGTCGTCATCATCGTCATCATCCACTGCCTCAGCGTCGTCGTCATCATCATCGTCCTCGTCGTCATCGTCATCGTCCTCTCCACGGTCGTCACTTAGCACCTCATCCTCGTCATCATGGTTACCACCTTTTATCGAAGGCATACCAAACTCACAGGAATCAAACTCTTCGATCTCTTCTTTTGTCAAGGGAGTCTGTCTAGCCCACTTCATTCTCGGTCCACCGGATGCTCTTTCGTTGATCTTGAAACCAAACAACTTCAACTCAAACACTTTCTTCGATCTCTCTTGGCACTGCCTTTCAATCTCTGGGAACATTTTGATGAACAACCCTGCAAAAGAGGTTCCGAAAAACGATCCGTCGATGTTCAAGTACCTTGAAGATGAAGGTAGGTATATGTCACTACAGTTCGGACAGTACAATCTAACCGTTTCGATACCGGCTTGATCGTACCTTCCAACGGGGATCAAATGCATCCCATCACAATAGTACCTTGGACACACACCGAAACAATTCTCTTCGTATTTTTCAGCCATGGAATGTAACCCTTGCTTCGTTAGTATGTACCTGGCATGGATGAGACCGTACAACAACTCTGCAGCATGTTCCACCAAAGGAACGTTCGACACTTTGATGGGTGTCTCCGGTTCCAAGTCGAGTATCACATCCAGGGCATCCCTGTAGAAAGGAACAGCTGTATTGAGACCGGTCAAGTTGAAATCATCTTCTATGAATTCGGGTGCCACTTCGACAAAGTAGTCGTGACCAAACATGGAACAGTACTGTGCGATCCATGTGTCCATCTCCTCGCTGGAGTCCGATTCTAAATCTTTGCTGATGTTCATCATGGAAGACATGTTATAATATATATGTATGTGTTTGAAGGGATGATGCGATGTTATGGTTCGGATGTGAATTTGGAGATATATGGATACGCACTCTAAAGGATGCTGTGTCTTCAAAATTAATTAAACGGCGTATATGTGATTTCTTCTCTAATTTCAACAAAACAATAGTAGTGAGAGGGATCTTTCTGTCTTTCTGTCTTTCTGTCTATTTATCTATGTGTGATAATCCCAGGTATCACAAAATAATGTAACAGAAACACAAAAAAAATTTTAAAAAAATAAAAAAACTAAAAAAAAACAGAGACGTTGACAAAATTTTTATTTGTAAATGAACCTCAAAAAAGCTGGGATATAGGAGAAAAAAAGTGGAAAAGTCGAATAAACGGCACACACACAGCAGTAGCACAGAATAGTGGGACAGGAACTGCAGATGTGAGATAACAGGATGGACTCTGTGAAGGTGACAAGGTTGCAAACGGGGGCAATTAACGGTGCCAACCACAACTGCCCATCACAAACAGGAGAGAAGATGAACCAAATTCAAAGTAGCCAACTCCAACGGCCACCGCGCTCTGAGACTCTGTGGCCGTCTGCCTCTCTCTCACCGTCCCGTCGATCGTCCACCACCGGCCGCCCTCAACTTCTCCAAGATTAAATTGATGCATTTTTCCGGTACCTTCATATATCAATTTGTATATATACTTCTCTATTCTTCACCCACCACCAACCAACCAACCATGCAGAACTCCACTTTGTTACTCTGGATCACCATCTTTACCCTCCTCACTAACGTCCTCTCCATCACAGGCCACTCAAAACTTCAACGGTTCCTCTCCCACAGGTACACGATGGCCACACAGTCGTCCAAGTTTGCCAACTACAGAAAATTGAAGGACGAACAGATAGAGATCAACAGAGAAAGAAACGGTATCTCTGCACAGGATAACTACGCAAAATGGACAAAACTCAACCGTAGATTCCAACAGGTTACCGACAAGCTCACTGCCATGGAATCCGATTTGAACGGTAACAAATTGAAAGTCGATTCCTCCATAAAGTTGGCCATCAAGTTTCTCACCGTGGTGCCTATCAACGCTTTGAAGTTCTGGTACAGTAGAACCTCACTTTTCTACATCCCTCAAGGAGTGTTTCCTTGGTTCATGGAGTACTTTGTGATCAACTTCCCCTTCTTGACCAGAGGATCCGTGGGGATCTTTTTCTGGTGTTTCTGTCTAAATAGAATCTTTTGGTGTTTGAAAGATATCTTCATGTTTTTCTTCATTGATCAAAAAATTACCAAACCAATCAAGCCAGATTCTGCTACAACTGTGGAATCGAAAAAGACTGCATGATTCGTTGTCGTCATATAAAATAATGTTTATAATTAATACATCGTTTGTTACTTTTAAAAGTGATACATTGTTGTTTCGTAAAATATGAATTGAGAAATACTTTTGTTGTCGTGCATGCAATCTGATTCCTCTGCTCGTATGAAGCTTTCAGAGACAAAAAGATGAGTAAAGGTACAAAATTAGAAAAAAATATAAAAAAAACTCAAAAATGACAGGGAAAAAATCCAAACTAACGTGCAAAAAAAATGTAATGAAATGATTGACTTTCTTTTGAAACAAAAAAAAGCAAAAGCAAATAATGATTTAAAAAATAGTTAGAGATATATGTTCATCCCTTTAATAAGTCGCAAACTGATCTAAAAAAAATTAAGAAAAGAAAAAAAAGGAGTAAAAAACAACCAAGATCCAAAACCAAAATATCCCAAATATACCTTGAAAAACAAAAAAAAACAAAAAAAAACACCCAAATCACTCCAAAAGAATATTCAGTTTGAATCAACTTTGGTAGATTCTTGATTTCCGACACCAATCAATAAATTCTCCAACGCTCTCAAACTCCTTCTTTAACTTCCGCTTCTTTTTGGATGGGTCAATAAGTTTGGAAAGGTACACCAACTTGTCGTGACTTGCCACCTCCCTTGAAATATCGTGGTTCATCCCGATCGAATCCCCACTGCTGATCCCGTTAATGAAATGCGAACTGGTGGATCTCGTTATTGGATTCATCCTAATTGGTTTCAATCCCTTGTGGTTTAGCAACCTATCCAATATGTAATGCAACCACAAAACGTTCAACTGGTGGTCTTTGACAGACCAGTCGATTGTAGTACCGCTATACGAACCACCAGTCACCGCTGTGGACGTTGATAACGTGGAGTGCAAGGAAACGGTCGATTCGGAGTTCGGAATGTGGTCCTGTTGGCTCAACTTCTGTCTCATTAGCCTATAGATCTCAAACTGGTAGTCACCTTTACCTTTGAAGAAGCTAGGGTTGTCCAATCCTGTGAACATCACCTGGTTACCAACCTTGGCTCTAGAGAGTGTGAAATCGATGATCGAAACTTTGATGTCTTCCTTGACCTCATTGATGTCGTCTAAGCTCAAGTTGGCCAAAGAATCCTCCGTAGTCGAATTCAAGTGCGATTCGGTTCTCTTGATGACCACGTTTCCCCAATGAAGATCACGGTGCTCTAGGTCGTGCGTCTCTTCACCCCTATTCAACACTTCGGCAAGCTTCCAAAAGATGTCGTAAGCTTGCGTCCAGTTTCTAATCTCAAAATGCTCTAAGTCTTCACCACCGTACTCGAGCCTCATCACAAGATACAACTGATGCTTACTGAAAGAATCTGGTCTCTCGTTCTCACAAGTTCCTCTCTCTTGGCGGTATTGATCCCACAACTCAAGCAATTCACTTGCAAAAGTGCCTCTAACAACAGTAGCAGACTTGATCTTGATGAAACCTTCCACTGTAGACATAGCCATCGTGATTGAGAGCTCTTGGATTAGTTCGCTCATCAGCTGCTGGTTTCTAGTTTCGTCTCCGAATGGGATAACTTTCCAAACACAAACCGGTTTTCCAGTGTCAATTTTCTTTTCGACAAAAACCTCACTGAAGGATGCTTCGGCCAATTTTGACAACTTCTTATCCTTCGATTTCAACTTGTTCATGAACCCGGTGAACGAAACGATCGATTGTTGGTTACACAATCTCAGTAGCAGCTTCTGCTGGATCTGATCTAATTCTGGAGCCCTGATGGTGAAAATGTCACCGTTGTCATGGCTGTTTGAGACTGGGTTAGAAACTATTGATGAAATGGACAACAACGACGAAGAGCCCTTTAATTTTGTAGACAGTTTGCCCCTGGAGCTCTGTTGTAAAACAGGCAACGAGATGTTCGATTTATCGTATAAAGAATAATCAGCGGACATTCTGTTGGATGCAGATGAATTAGAACTGCCGGCGCTACCGAATGATATGATCGATCTTCTCAAAGTATTGAGATTCATTCTCTTTGAGCCCGTGTCGCTGTTCTGCGTGGAAGCCATCGACTCTGCATCGTCATTATCACCCCTAGATAGCTTCAACGATCTTAGTGAGATGGAATGTTTCAAACGGAATCTCGAAGATTTCTTCTTCAATTTTGGTTCTTCGGTCTGTTGTGGCTCGACATTTTCTACGTCCAGTGAATTCTGCTCGGTATTGGTTGTTGGTTCAGTAGAATCGGAAGTCTCGCTCGCTTTTGGATCTAGGGTGCTATAATTTGAACTGTGAGTTGAATTTCTAATCTTTTTTCTGTTAGAAGATTGCTTTGGACTTAAAGAACCAGTATCCTGGTCTGCTGATCCGGATCCTGACACCGCTTGAGCAAACTTCTGAGCCATCGACTTGAAACTTGAAGCGTTGGATTTGGTTGATACAGTAGAACTTATTGAGTAAGTGGACAGTCTATTGGCACTCTTAACCGATGCCGATGTTTCATCCTTCAAGTTAGAAGACCTCCGTATCTTCAATGGAGCTGTCTTTCTCTTGTTTTTCAACTCGTTGTTGTACTTCTCACTTAAATCAGCGGCAATATTTTTGTTGTTGTTATTATTATTATTATTCTCTTTGCCATGGTGTTCTAGTTGTTTCCTACTTATCAACTTGTTGAGTGCCTCTTCACGGGATTTCTGAACTGGATCCACACCATGTTTACTGGTACTGTCCGCTGTTTCGTCTTCCAGGATGGTAAAGTTAGACGAGGTTGATTTGGAGCTTCCGAGCTCTTCATCATTCTGCAAGATGCTCGCCAACGACAAGGACAAAGTGGTGGTGGATCTGTTCAGTCGCTTGTTGGAGAGGGATGTGGAAAGGTTTGAGCTAACTGGGGATGCTGTAGCCTGCGATGCCAACGATAAAGCAGACGCCGAGGTGGTTAATGTACCGTTGGAGTTGTACAATAGCATCCCATGTCTTTTGTTGAAAGATGACATTGGCAGAAGGGAGCAGTCGAATAGAATGGAAAGCCTGTGAATTTGTATATATATATATATATATATATGTGTGTGTGTGTATATATATTATATACCAGAAGTTGACCTGTAGGTAATTTAGTATATATATATAATATTATAAATTATGAGCAGCTGTAATAAGCTGAGATCGATATAGTTGTAATTGAAGCAAAGAGGTGTTGACCAAAACAAAAGTGAAACGAAAATAAAAATCAACGGCAGATCAGCGGGAAAGCCTCAGGCCAAAAGAAAATAAAAGCCAGCGAGCGTGGTGCAAATCACTTGCCGTTTCGGGTAAGCCGTGCGTGATGCGCACTATGCGTAGCAGCTGGTTTGGCTTGTCTTTCTGCCGCTGATGGCTGTTTTCTAGCGCTTCTTGTGCTACTTATATATATATATATATATATATATATATTTATATTTATATTTATATATGGTGTATGTGTGAAATAGTCTGATTAATTCAACCGGGGCCAAGTTTATATATATATATATGTATTATATATACCATGGCCAAAAATGCACCTCGGGAGGGCGCACCGCCTAGCCACTGCGCCCCAGAAGCGAAACAAAAAGATGCGGATCCAATTCTGGAAAACTGCATGCAAATTTATTTGCTGTACGCCCAATTCTGAGAGCTTCGCCAGCTGGAGGCCGTTTGTGATTGATTGAAATTTTGATCAAATTATTATATATATATATATATGATAGGCGTATATAATATATATATGATAGGCGTATATAATATATATACAAGAATTTAATTGCTGATATGATATATATATATATTATATATATATATATAATATATGAAGTTAGATCACTTAACTTACAGTTCCTCTTTCCGCCAACTCGCACACTGTTTAAAATTAGCTTAAAAGAATCGAAGCTGAAGGATTCCTTGCAAGTTGCACCTGCTATAATTAACCTCGTTTAATTCCCATATTAAATGCAGATGTCTGCCTACCTAAGCTATAACTTTGAATACGAGAAGAACAGTGCTTCCTATATAATTATAATCCCTCATAAGATATATATATATATATATATTACAAACACCAGCTGGGTTACACAAGTCTTGAATAACAGATCCATACAACTTATACGTGATCGATATTGATGGCCGCTTGATCCTGTACCACACTCGCCACATAGTAGCTCAATTATATGATAAATTTCCATTTCGTCTGTTGCTATCCGGTTATGCCTGTCAGCTGTAGAAGTTGCACGTTATAATTGCTGTAGACGATCGATCGAAACGGCTCTGGTGAGGAAGCCATGTGATTGATTGCATGTATGGATCTAAATGGCAGGCCCCTCATGTGAGTAAGTTGTGTTTAGAGAGGCTCAGCGGCTTCCCCCACCATACAAATTTTGCAATTAAAATAAAAAAAACATTAAAAATTATAATAAATTATTATGGGCCATGAGGTGTGTTTCCACGGCAAGTTAACGTTAACCATCGCGATCGACGGCTTTGTTGTCGTTTTTCCGCTTCCGGCATTTTGTCAACAAGCCGACAATAAGCTGGATGCACAGCCGTGAATCGGAGCCACTAACACCGGAATTGTAGTATCTTCTATATGTGGATCGATCAGCTGAAAGAACAGAATTTGAGGTACAAGCAGGTGAAATCAAGTTCGACAGAAGATGTTATTATACAGAGAACGATCGGTATAAATTTATAATGGCTGACAATAAATTTTGTTAGCCCTTAACTATGGGGGAGATATCAACAGGTTTTATAATCATCACTAGCCAATCATACTAACCGACACCTACTCAACCTGTCTTCATCAACTGTAATACATTTTTAATATAAATATATATATATATATATATATCGTCTCCTTTCCAATTTCACGTGTACCCTCTCTCACTTTCATATATTAATGTAACGATACGATATATCAAATCGATGTAGTTTAAAGTGTCCAATTTAATCAGATTGCGTAAATTGCGTTGCTCAAGTGTTCGCTGAGAAGAATTTTGTAGCAGTGAATTCGATTAGGACGCAAACTATAAAATGGATTTATTATAGCGGTAATTAGCAGTTGTAATTCGTAAAATTACATCACTTGCTGTCATTTCAAATTGCCCCTGATGATCCGTCACCATTTTTCGTAATAAAAATTGAAATCCTTTCTGAAACAAATTTCAGTTAAGGATTCTGGATTAAAACTGATCGATCGTAGTACGACCATGAAATCCGAAAGTAATTGGTATAATGATGTTCCAAATTTATTGATGTCAGATGTAAGCTTTGCAAAGTCTTGTAAAATGGATATATGTTTGCAGCTCCATTTGGAAGGTAACCTATATCAAAGGATGATTCCAGCTAGCACATATCTCCAAAAAGAAGACATATGATATCATATTAGATCATTGGCATGGTATCTGCTTTGTGCATTAATTGATATAAATTATAATGATTCTAGCTATCACTGTCTGATTCATATTGAGATTTCATGACGAAAGAGTTAGATCGATGGCCCCATTATTCATTGAGCAGCCAGGCATGTAGCGCGGCTTGCTCATAGAATGGAGGTACCGCAAGTGAAGCAAACTCTAAAAACTCAACAGTACAAGACATAAAGTTGATTAATGAAAAATTTATATATACAGATCGATCAATGTATGAGAAATTTTTTAATTTACAAATCCAACAGGTACAACAGTTCCAAACGTTTTAAAGAAAAGCTGAATTGAGTAAGAACATAGAACTACGTAATTGATTAGATCATGTTTCAGGTTGGTTCTTCTTCATTTGCCACAGTTAGTGTGGCGCACTGTGGCAAGTGTGTTTGTTTACCTTTTTCTTCTCATCATGGGACTCAAACTGACATATCAACACGCCGTCTATCTGTGCATACAGTTGCTAACAGTTTTTGCCTTTGAAGCTTTAGTTATACACCATATTTCTATTTCATAACCTGTCAGTTATATTCCGTCATGTCCAGGCGGCAGCTTTCGAAGTACGTCGAGAAAGATTCCCTCGATGACTTTGACCAACACGATTTGGATTCCATAGATAGAAACTTCAAATCATCTGTGATCCACCGTCCTGTAACGTCTCAACAACTAAAGGGGAAGAAATTTAGTAATGCAGACTTTAGCCATTCTTTTAATAAAAAACTCAGCATCTCTGATGGCTGTCAATCTCAGCAAATGGAGAAAAGATTTCCTGTGGATCTATCAACTGTTCACGAATCGGACAACGACTTTGACATCCGTGAAGAAGAGGATGATGATGATAATTACAACGTTGCAACTTTAACACAGGAGAATATCGAGAGACTTAATGCATCCATGTTAAACGTACAAGAGCAAGAAACTTTGAAAGATCGAAAGTTGGCGTTTGCCAGATATGCAGAAGCTGAAGACGATTTTGATGATTTTGATGACATCGACCTCGCATCCAAAGTGAAGGAGAAGAAGACAGCAAGCAGGTTGAACTTGAATACCCAATTTCAAAGCAACTTACAGAACCCTCAACAGCCCAGTAAAATCAACACCATCAGGGCCAAGAATGGTAAATTCTTTGAAAATTACAGCTTTCCAGTTTCTAAAAACACAATAGTAGCACCACCAACTGATAGGGAACAACAAATGGAGAGATCCGAAAGTTTACATTCATTATCCTCGGATGGTTCTTCCATTAGAACTAACGGTAACGGTGTACTCAATTATACTGAAAGTGAAACTGACCACAGCGATTATGCGGACGATTTTGATAACTTGGACGAGGATTACGAGACGGTTGCCGCCATGCTAATGAAGAAGTTTCAGGAGAGACAACATTTAGCAGAGAAAAAAGTAGAACTTGAAAAATCTAAAAAGAACAAGAAATTTGAATCCATAAGGAAGAATTTGAAGAAGCAAGATTCGGGTCAAATGGACTACTTCGAATACGACCACTCTGCCATGCTGGATGATTTTGAAGATTTTGGGGAGTTGGACTCCAAGAAGCTTTACAAGTTTAAATTGGTCAAAGTTCCGAGTGCAAGTAATAGCAATAGACTCACCAAGAAATATTCGATGCCGGCAATGAAGAAAAGTTCGAGCACAAACCACATGCAAAGTGTCGGTTCACCGGGAAGAAGATCGATTCGTAAATTTTCATCACAAATGGAGCTACCACGGTACAATTCGAATAATGATCCCTTTGTTGATTCAGGGTTTAATCCCAAAGCTGGGTTCAAAGTGCAACAACCACCCGATATGTTAAACAGACTGAGATCTTACCGAGGTGACGAACTAGATGGCATCGATGACCTTCCAACAGACGATTTGACTATCACTTTAGAAGATTACAAGAAACTTCAAAGGAAAAGTAGAATGATTGATTTGTCAAAATACGCAGAGAAATCAAACGAACACAAATCAAAATCAAAAGATGGAGGCCATCATCATCATCGTCACCAACACAGCTACAGCCACCATCAGAATCGTTCTTTGATGCAATCGCAATATCAAACTCCGCACCAACAATATAAACTGCCAATTACACCGGGCACAAATAATAGCAGATTGAGTAAAGAAGGTAAGTTGAGATTTATAAGATCGATGGGTAAGTACAGATCAAGGCAAGTCATGGCAGGCCATAAATACGGTGAGATGGTGTTTGACCCAGATCAACAGAAATGGTGCGGTAACGAAGACGACTTGTCCACTTTTGAAGCTACCCAGAAACCAAACCTAATAAGGAAAAAATCGAATCACATGCAAGCAGACAACCAACAGGCGCCTCAGCTGATCAAGAGCCAAAGTACAAAAAACTTACAGATCGTTAACAATATGGTTTACGATAACGAAAAGTTGAGATGGGTTAGCTTAAGCGGTAAATACGAAGACGATCCTTTTGAATCCATGGACGAAACCATGAACGACAACAGACCGCCGCCAGCATCGTCGTCTCCGCATAAGTCGAGGTCTCCGTTCCGTGATATCACACTAGCCTCTCCTATTAAGCATACCCAAACACGGTTGAATTCCAATGTGGCTAATAGGGGTGCCAGTAGTGCATCCACAGCGTACAGCAGCTCGTCGTCATCAAGTGCGTCAATGGGAGTTACTACAGGAAACCAAGCGTCTGTAGAAGAGGATTACTTTGAGATAACTCAGGATATGTACAAATCTTGGAAATCTGAAGGAAACAGGTGGCGTCGTAAAGTTGGTAACTGGTTCCCTAACGATGATGACAGCCTCGGATTCTGCTATGAATTGAAAACTTTTTTGAACGATTCTTGATACCACCGTGTGTATTTTTATACAAAATTAATTAAATTGACCAGAAAAATAACCTAATGCTTGATTATGTTGAATATACTAGATCTCAAAAGAAAGTTATCGAAGCTAAAGGTTTCATGCGCTCTTTTCCTTGTCTTAAAAGGTTTACGGATAAGAAATGTGCCGTGTTTTTTTTTTGTAGTAGTAGTAGTGATTGCTCCGGTTATCTGTATTCTTAATGATGGAACGGAGAATGTTAAGCTCCCAACTACAAATATATTAGGATATAGAATTTACCATCGACTTCCGAGATATAAACACAAGAATAAGTCAAAACCGCTTAATGACTACAGATCTCTTGAAAGTCCTGATGGAGTTTTCTAAAAGAGGACTAACAGCAAGTCACGGATCCATAAAATGGTACCTATTTATATCACGTTCACGTCAGAAATTGTAGTTTGCCGTGCCAGCCGATATTTGTCGACTTTTCAGGCTAAGGATGAATATACCTCCGACTCCTCAAAAGCCAGCCAGCGAAAGAGAGAGAACTTTCACTCAGGCAGCAATGGCACTGCAGGAGACGCGGCGCCGCGTGGGCTGGCAAAGATCTCGCGGCCCACATTGACTTGCACCAAAAGGGTAATTTTCAAGATGTTGGAACACACTCTCCTTCAAAGGAACGCCGGCTTCAGCTTCGATCGTTTGAGGTGGTGGTGGTGGCATTACATGAAACACATTGTTATTTGATTTGTTAGGCTGTTTTGTCATGCAAGATTTGAGTGGTCAGCTTTCTGTGTTGGTTCCTTTCTCGTTAGACTAAAAGTTATAATACACTTCAACCAGTCAAACAATGCTGTGTTCCCATGATTAAGAAGTGTATCAAAAGAACAAGCTGAATGAACTAAACCAAAAACACCAAATACTTTATTGTGGCCTTCTTAGATTATTTATGAACATCAGTTGGGCGTAAGTGTGTTTCTCGTGTTTTTCTCAAATGTCTCGAATCATTAGTGCATGAATCGGAACCAATTTTCTCCTCGACCAAGAACCTTCTCTAACGCAATGTTTTTATGACTTGCATAAATGGAATAATGTGTTTCAAGGCTTCCAATTTTTTGATCAATTATTACCCTTTTCGGATCTTGAACAAACTAAAAAGGGTACGTTGAAGTCTGTTATTAATCGCATTTGGTAGTTAAGGCGGCTGGTAACCCAGAAATGATCTTGTTTCCAAAATTAAACATGATACAAAATCATACTTGCAATTTCTCGATGCATACACTTCACAAATATGATATATATTGGTACTACCCCTGACTTTTTCCCAAAAAGAAGTTAATACGTCACTTTGTGTTTCTTTCTGGTTTTTGAGATCAAGCTCTCGTGTCTTAGCCATTCGCTCACTCATTTAATTTTACCAAGATATGAACTTTATCAATTTTTTCCTCTTAATTAGCTTCTTACAGGAAATCAGTGCCCTCTCTTTAGGAAGGTCTCATGTTTCCAAAATCCATCAGTTTGAATTAAAGCCATTAAATCCAGAGATCGGTAACGGCCAACTGGACAAGAGAGATCTCACGGGCATTGAAATGACAATTGAAAACTTGCTTGGTAACTACTACTTCATCGATGTTACGATTGGTGAATATAAGCAAAATGTATCTGTGGTCATCAACACTGGTCAATCAGATACTTGGGTTGATTCTAACAAGTTTGTTAAGACTGGTACTTTCCAGGATATAGGGGAATCCTTCACCATCACTGATTTTTGGGGCTCCACTACGTCTGGTTCCTATGGTACAGACAGCTTTGTCGTTGGTTCCAGTCTGCAACTTCCAGATTTCCAATTCGGTGTCGCTACCACCAACGACTACGGATTTGATGGTTCTTTGGGTCTTGGTTTACCAAATTTTGAAGGTGGTAGCAGCTCGTACGACAACTTTGTTTCTTCATTATACAACGAAGGTTTGACTGAAAAAAATCTCTTTTCCTTGTATTTGAGAAACATCAAGTCTCCTGGTTATATCATTTTTGGTGGTATCGATACAACTTTATATCAAGGTGAAATCAAGTATCTTGACATCATCGCTTATTCGAGTTCCAATAAGAGAGACACTACCTCCAGCGGCTATTTTATCACATTGAACGATGTTGAAGACCAGTCTGGCAATTCTCTAGGTACTGCAGGAACTTACTCTGCTTACTTGGACACCTCTTCCGTTCTTTCATCTGTTCCTGCCACCTACTTGAGCTCTTTTGTTGAAGATCTCTCGGCCGTCTATGACGATGCCTCTGGATTGTACACTGTTGACTGTAAAGCAATGACCATTTCGGATAAGAATTTTACTTTCATCTTTGATAATGACGTTGAAATTGATGTGCAGGCAAACCAGTTGGTTTATTCTGTGACTAGTGACGGTGAAGAGACTTGTTACCTACCAATTTTGGATTCCGGATCCGATGATTTGTTTATCTTAGGTCAATCTTTCTTGTCTTCTGCGTACGTTGTTTTTGATTTGGATAATAACCAAATTGGTTTAGCCCAAGTTGATGTTGATAGATCTACCACCACTGTGTGCACTCTTTGTAAGTCAATTGAAATTGTCTGCTCACCTTGGTCAAGCTCGGTTAGTACATACATTAGACAGACGTCCACTGAATATACTTCGCTGATTACGTTTAGTTACCCAATCTCTAGTTCATCATCTTCATCATCTTCATCATCTTCATCATCTTCATCATCTTCATCATATTCATCATCTTCATCGTCACTGTCATCTTCGTCTCCGGCTTCCTCCTTTTACTCGACACAATACAGCTGTGATGAACAGTACACCACAACGTTTATCGGTACAAGAGTTACAACTAGTACCGATGAAGCTGGCGTCTCCACCACTTCGACGATTCTATCCAGTTTGGTGTACGTTACCAGTTCCGCTTGTCCAAGATCCTCCTCTTCTTCTGACACTCCTTCATCTTCATCATATTTGGCCTCCTATAGCTGTGATGTTCCATATACCACCTCCTCTGTCACCACATCGATCGTGACTGAAACCGATAATGATGGTACATTGACTTCATCGACAGTGACATCCACGTCGATCTACATTACCAGTTCCGCTTGTCCAAGATCCTCCTCTTCTTCTGCCACTCCTTCATCTTCATCATATTTGGTCTCCTATAGCTGTGATGTTCCTTATACCACCTACTCTGTCGCCACTTTGACCACAACTGGTGCTGACAATGACGGTACATTGACTTCATCGACAGTGACATCGACTTCGATCTACATTACCAGTTCCGCATGTCCAAGATTTTCCTCTTCTGCCACTCCTTCATCTTCATCATATTTGGTCTCCTATAGCTGTGATGTTCCTTATACCACCTCCTCTGTCGCCACTTTGATCACAACTGGTGCTGACAATGATGGTACATTGACTTCATCGACGGTTCTATCCACTTCGATCTACATTACTAGTTCCGCTTGTCCAAGATCATCTTCAAGTTTGGTCTCTTCCAATGCATCTTCTTACGATTGTATGGTTCCATATACTACGTCCTTAACCAGTAGTTTTCTCACCACTATCACGGGTGTCGGTGGAAACACTACGACTTCAATAGTTTTTTCAACGTCATTTTTCACACCATCTTCTGGTGGTTGTCTATTGTCGTCAACTCTCTTGCCATCCTCTTCGTTATACAGTGTTTCATCGTATGGATGCGATGTGGCATACACCACATCTTCATATACCGCTTTGATTACTACGGTTACTGGTACAGACGGAAAGCCAACCATTTCGACAACCACATCATTCTCAACGTTCACCACCATTTCTCCATGCCCTGTGTCTTCCTCCTCGTCCATATACAGTTCGTCTATGAGTCTTTCATCCGTTCCACCGACATCATACAGTTGTGACGTGATGTACACCACCTCTTCGATCAAGACTTTGTTAACAACGGTGGTTGGTATTTCAAGTGACGTTTTAACGACCTCGACGATCCTATCTACCTCATTTTTTATTACAACCAGTTCTGGTTGTCCAGTCTCACCATCTTATACTCCTAAAGTTTCATCATCCTCACCTGGTTCGTCGTCTTCCTCGTTCTCTGGCTTGCCTTCTTCATCAACTTCGATTGCTTGTGATGTTCTATATACCACCACGTCTGTTGTTAGTTCACTTCGTTTAACCACCGGCACCGATGGCAGCTCCACGGCTTCCACTGTTCTGTCCACATCCACTTTCGCCACTAGTTCAACTTGTCCAAAATCATATACTTTATCATCGTCATCTTTGAACGCTTGTGTCGTTGCTGAATACACTTCCTCATCGGTTGTCACATTGGTCACAACTGTTCTAGGTACCGACGGTGGTAAGACAGGAGCTTCGACTGTAATAAGTACGGTTGTGTATACGACCAGCTCTGCTTGTCCAAGATCGTCGTACGGCACGAGTATCCTTCCTTCTTCGATCATCAGTTATTCTTCAGCATCATTGTCATCTTCAAAGTTATTTTTATCGTTGTCTTCGTCATCGAGTTCTTCCTCGTCTTCCAAGCCAAGCACGATCACTCTGACTGATTGTCCGGTTTGTTCTTCGAGTAGTACGTCAACGGAGTCAATTACTACAGAGAGTACATCATCATGCGAAATCGACTCATCATCGTTCTCTAGTGCTTCTACTTTAGTTCTGTCTACACATTCAACAGCTGAACTTTCATTTTCATCCACTGACGTGTTATCCTCGTCTTCCGTTGAATTACCACCATCTTCTTCTTATGTTAAATTGTCTTCTTCGTCTAGTGCTTCAACTTGGGTTTTGTTGTCTTCTTCCAGTGGTTCGACTTTAGTTTTGTGGTCATCATCATCTTCTTCTTCTATCCAATTCATATCTTCTGCATCTGTTGAATCGTCATTATCATCACCATTCTCCGTTCAACCTTCATCTTCATCTTCATCTTCCATCAAGTTACCATCCTCTTCATCTGTTGCTTCCGTTGAATCGTCATCATCGTCCCCAACAACAATCACATTCTCGTCGATCTATTCGAGCATCGCACCACCTTCATCCCTCGTCATCATTGTCACTGAATTCACATCTTCACCTACATCAGCTGTTCCAATAGCATCTACATCAACCATCCACCCTGATACTTCATCATCAACAGAACCACATCCAAAATCTAGTCTCTATTCAACCACAAGAACTACTACAAAGATCAGCACGATCACCATGGGCACCTCACTTTCAACATCCGATGATTCCAACAGCATCAGTATCAGAAGCACGAAACCAACCACCAGCTACAGCTATACCACCACATACTCCTCACTTGCACCTGAGTCCGATTACACAAACACGAGTTCCAAAACAATAACATCTAATGGTTCTCTTCTTTCCAGTATGATCATCCCCGATCAACCATCATCACCAAGCGAATCGACGCTGGCTTCCAAACATACAAACTCTCTCCTTTCTAGCATCCAATCGTATGAACCACCAACCACTAACTCCCAACGACCTGCGCCACCAACTACCGCTACTGCCGGTTTGTCTTCTGAAGACACGACACTGACCGTGTTCGGCACCACGACGATGACTTTACCAGTAACAACTCTGGTGTCCTCCTCAACTTCCCCATCCTCCTATCCAACAAGCACCACAGCAACGGTTCACACTTTTGAAGGATCCGCTGCTTCTGCTGTTATATCCAACTTCTTGTCCGCTCTTTGCTGCGTTGTCTTTACTACACTAATGATGATCGTGGTTTAATAAAATACCCCCTTCACACTATTCTATAAACCGTCTCCTGTTTTCCCTTTCTAATTTTTTTTTTTTTTGAAAACCAATATCCCATCTTAGTTTCCTTTTTGTTCAACCTTTAATTACATCTTTTATGTTTTAAATTTTTAAAAAAAAGCTTGTAAAAAGTACCGTACTTAAAGCGTCGTATTATTCTAAAAGTTATCAAAGAATTTGATAATGCAATACATATATATATATATATTAAAAAGGTGGTTGTTAAAACATGGGGTGGTGGCAAGAAAACGATGCGGAAATATAGATCCTGGCTCTCAAAACCAGCCTGGCCAAATTAGCATCATTCTTAGAAATAAAGAAAAGAGATAAAAAAAATATAAAAAGAAACATGACATATAATAAACAAAATAAAAAGAATTAGTGTTTGTGGATTTTTTTTTCTTTATGAAACATAAAAAAAGGGGGAAAGTCACAAAAAATACAAGATCAACGTTTTTTTTTTAAAAAAAGCATCAAAACTAAAAAGAATCAAAACAAAACAAAAAGAAAAATGAAATTAAAAAAAAATTCTTCTTTAAAGTAACACAAAAACTTTAAAAGTTCGTAGCATGGTTGGCGCCATGCCTAACAGTCTTAGCACGGTTCACAACGAACCCTGTCTCACCGGTATTGTTCTTGTTAAAATCAGCTAAATTCTCATTATCTTCATCGTCATACCCGTTACCGAAATCGCCACGGTTCTTACGCTTCCAAAATGCCAGCTTGTTCAGCAGGCTCGTTTCTTCCAGGATGCCAACATCCCTACCGTTGGAATCCACGTAATGCTTACTTTGATTTCTTTTCTTTCTATAAGTCCAGTAGATGGCAAACAGTGCAAGGAGGATCAAAGGCACACCCAAACCAACCACGACACCAATGACAATCTTTTTGTTCTTCGAAGACAATCCGGAAGATTCGGAGCCTCTGTTTGTGTTCTGAATCGATGACGAAGGGGTCGACGATGCAGATGCGGACGAGGAAGGGGCCAGTGTCTGATACTCTGTAGTGGTGATCACACTGCCGGAGATTGTCACGACGACGTTGTTGTACGCTGAGGTGGTACTGGAGCTCGAGGTGATCAAGTTATCAGAAGAAGATTCCGATAATGATGTTATAGTGGAGGACGATTCTGTGGATGAAAAAGTGGATGATGAGGATGGTTCTGCTGAAGAACTTGAGAACGCTTCTTCTTCTGAGCTAGACGACGAGGATGGCTCCGAGAAGGTGGAAACAGATGACGACGAGGATGAAGACGAAGACGTTCGGGTTGGCAAATGAGAAGAAGACGAAGAAGAAGAAGAAGAAGATGATGATGATGATGATGATGAGGAGGAGGAGAATGATGAAAAGGAGGCTGATGAGGATGATGAAAAAGAGGACGATGAAGACGATGAGAGGGAAGAAGACGATGAGGACAAACTGGATGATGATGATGATGATGAAGGAAAAGTCGACACCTCAGGTGATGATGAAGGAGCAGATGACGATTCTGAGAAAGATGACGACGACAAAGAACTTGAAGATGAAATGAAACTCGAGGAGGACGAAGGAGACGATGAATGGAAAGATGACGAAGAGGATTGATCGTTGGAAAAAGAGGTTGATGATTCGAATCCTCCTGTGAACTGATTTCCCGTGGCTGTGCCGCTGCCATCGTCAGAACTAGAAGAATTGACAGGGGTGTCTGCTCTTTTCAGCAGTTTGAATCTTGGAACGATGGCGTTATTGGAAGTGTCCCTGATGTTATTCACGATAGCTTCCATCTTTCTGTTGAGTTTCTCGTCTTCGATCATATCGGCAGCGAGTTGTTCATTCCTTTTTCTTTCCGCAGGAGATTCAAAGTCGTAATATTCCGGCAAGGGAAGCGTTTCAGCTTCACTGGTCCACTCATCATCGTCTTCTTCTTCGTCGGCATCTTCATCGTCAAACTCTGTTTGGTTGTGGTAGAACTCTTTCGAAAGGGAATCCGAATAAGTGGCAGGGAAGATGTATGAGATCAAAGATCTAGAATTTTGGGGTTGGGTATCTAAGGATTCAAAGTTTGGATGCATGCAATGTATTCCCAGGAAGAATAAGGTAACAGTTACGAGTGTAAGTATGCTTAATACAAGGGTTCTTTTCTTGGGTATGCTGGAATCATGGTGGTTTCGTGTAGGAATGTTGGTGGTGGCTGTGTGCTGGTGTACAGGGAAAGCAGAGTTGAACGAGAGTTTCTCGTTATCTGTGGAAGGTTCAATACTTTCTCTGGACATTATGTGTGATATTAGTTTGGGGTTATTATTAGATGGTAGTGGAAGATGAGCCAAGAGAAAGGGCAAAGGAAGTGAGCAAGAACAACAAGAACAAGAAGGAAAAAAAAAAGAATAAAAAGAGTCTAATGACGATGAATGGTGAGCGATGATTGATTCGAATCGAAGAATCGAAGTGAACTATTAGAGGTTAATAAGAGGACTGTGGTGGAAGGAAAGAAGTGCCGAAAAAGGCACGGACAATGGAGGTAGCTGATTCGAAGGAGGAGGTCGTTTGCAACGAATCAAAAAAAAAAAAAAAAAAAAAAGGAGAAATCTATATATAGATGATAGTGGGTAGGTGTGGATGAGTGATGGGAATGGATTAGGAGTTGCAGTCCCGGCAGCAGGGGATGTGGTGAAGAAGAAATAGAGAGGGAAAGAGGTGTTCAATCCAGAAGAGAAGTTGATCAAAGAAAAAGGAAGCAGGAAGAAGGATGAAGAAAGAGGGAAGCACAAAGGACAAAGGACAAAGGACAAAGGACAAAGGCTCAACTGTAAACATCGAGGTTTTTTTTTCTCGTCTTCAATTTTTGGTTCCTTCTTTCTTATGTAATCTGTTGGTCAGTTTTCTATTATTAGCTGCTTTTGTCTGTGCACGGGTGTCTCTCTCCACATCTTTGCTTATCTAATATATATATATATACTTACACCCAGTGCGGCTCCTACTCCGGCTGGTTTTCTTTCTTGATCTACTTTACTTTGCCTTTAATTACAGCTCTCCTTTTTCTTTTTATATTAGTATCAGCCATCAGGCTTCACTTCAAAATATTATTGTTTCGTATACACACTCTCCTAGGTATTAGCATATAGATACAGACTTCTAACCAGACTAGTGGCTGTAGAAAATCTCGTCTCCTCTTCCATGTTTTTTTTAGTTTTCTGGCAATTCCAATGGAGTCAATCTCAAGTATGGCTTAATCACTCTGAACTTAGGGAAGATCTCCTTGGCCAATTCGTTGGAAACACTTGGGTGGACAATGACATCGTCACCTGGAACCCAGTTGATTGGAGTGGTCACTCTGTACTTGTCACCAGTTTGTAAAGAATCGACAACTCTCAACACTTCGGCGGTGTTTCTACCGGTTGAAGCAGGGTAAGATAAGATCAATCTGATGGTCTTCTTTGGATCAATGATAAAGACAGATCTGATGGTCAATTGAACTCCCTTATCATCCAAGTTGGTAGCATCTTGGAAATCAATCATATCAAACTTCAAAGCAATTTCTCTGTTTGGATCAGCAATGATTGGGAAAGTCAACTTGGAACCGGTAATTTCATCAATATCTTTGATCCAAGCCTTGTGGGAGGTGGTGTCGTTGGCAGATAAACCAATTAACTTGACACCTCTCTTAGCGAATTCTGGCTCCAATTTAGCAAATGCACCTAATTCGGTGGTACAAACTGGAGTAAAGTCATCTGGGTGGGAAAACAAGACACCCCAAGAATCACCCAAGAATTCATGGAAAGAGATTGGACCGTTGGAAGTTTCAGCGGTGAAATCTGGGGCCTTAGAACCTAATCTTAAAGTACCGTCTTTAGGTTGTGGAATGGACATTATAAGCGAGTATTAATTAGAATTGATCGATCGATTGAACTAATTGCAATTAGAAGGAACAAAAAGGAGGAGGGGAGGGAGAAGAAGAAAAAGAAGAAGAAGAGAAGTCCAGTTAAATTTCGAAGCAAATAAATAGTTTCCATGGGTGGTTGCCCCATCTTTATATATACCGTCGAAAAAGAGTTTCTGGCTTTAAGAGAGAAAAAGGGTTTCTCTCATCTGGAAACGGGATGGTGATATATCACGTGCACACGGGCATCCGCCGCAAGCAATTTTCATTTGGATTCGACAATCTCTCGTCGCCAAGTCCGTGTTGCCATCATTCCACGAATATCCATGCCATGGTAGTGGTGGTGGTGTTTTGTCTTTTGGAAATATATATATAATATATATATTTATTTATAACAAATGGTCAGCTTACCTCCATAGTGGCAATCTAGTACGTACAATATGGCGCACGATGGAGTGATCCAAATCTCCAATGCTCTCTCGCCTGTGAAGCTCCGATGAAAAATCTCAAAAGTCGTCTCTCGGACTGGATTTAACATATAATATACAAAAATTTATACACACGCACGCAACGCGTTCATGGAGAGCTTCACCCACGCCTCAAACCCCGTGGCTCCCCCAACTTTGATCCATCATTAAGATCGATATACAGGCCTCGATATCTAGATATCTAGTGGGGTGGGTGATCTTATTATTCCCTCTATTGCATTGATCTAATCTAAATAACCTCCCAATTGATTTACTCTACTCCCTTATCGTATAAGCCACCCCAACTTTCAAAATAAATCGAACTTGTTTATTCATTAAACATGGCGTTCCTAAAATGCTTATATAAAACTCAAACTAAGGAATACATAAAAAAATAAATTAAAATACCGTTTTGTGTTTTTTCCTTTTTTTTTCAGAACCTTTAAAAAAAACAAAACAGCAAAAAAAAAAACTAAAAATCCCAGTATCACAATCAAGTGACATTTAAAAAGTAATCAAAAAAGAAAAAAAAATTCATCAGAAACCAACGTTGATTCAATCAATAACAGGTTAGAATCATGTATATTTATTTTCAGTCCTTCAGGACTACAAAATGATAAAAGTTATAGCAACAAAAAAAACAACAATGGAAAAATTGGGCATTGATCTAAAACAAAGAAAGAAAGCAAAAGATTTTTTTCAACGAGAAAACATTTAGTTGTTTTCTGGTCTCAACTTTCTAACTTCCTTACCGACTTGCCAGATTTCCATAGCTCTGATAACCTTCAATTCTTCTTCCAACTTCTCTCTGTAGTCTGGTTGAGAGTTGAAGTCCAAAGATCTTTGGGTTTCGGAACCGTTCTTGACGGAAGCGTACAAGTCTTGGAAGACTGGCTTCAAAGCATCCTTGAAGATTGGATACCAGTCCAAAGCACCTCTTCTGGCGGTAGTGGAACAAGCATCGTACATGTAATCCATACCGTACTTACCGATCAATGGGTACAAAGATTGGGTAGCTTCTTCAACGGTTTCATTGAAAGCTTCTGATGGAGAGTGACCGTTTTCTCTTAAAACTTCGTATTGAGCCAAGAACATACCGTGAATACCACCCATCAAACAACCTCTTTCACCGTACAAATCGGAGTTAACTTCTTTTTCAAAAGTGGTTTGGTAAACGTAACCAGAACCAACAGCAACAGCTAAAGCGATAGCTTTTTCTTCAGCTTTACCGGTAACGTCGTTCCAAACGGCATAAGAAGAGTTGATACCTCTACCTTCTTTGAACAAAGATCTGACGGTTCTACCGGAACCCTTTGGAGCAGCCAAAATCACATCAATGTTCTTTGGTGGAACAACGTGAGTCAACTTGTTGAAAACTGGAGAGAAACCGTGGGAGAAGTATAAAGTCTTACCTTCGGTTAACAATGGTTCAACGGTGGACCAAGTTTCAGATTGAGCAGCATCGGATAACAAGTTCATCACGATGGTACCCTTTTGGATGGCTTCAGTGACATCAAATAAGTTTTCACCTGGAACCCAACCGTCTTCAATGGCAGCCTTCCATGAAGCACCATTCTTTCTAACACCGATGATAACGTTGATACCGTTATCTCTCAAGTTCAAACCTTGACCGTAACCTTGAGAACCGTAACCGATTAAAGCTAAAGTATCGTTCTTGAAGTATTCAATCAATTTTTCTCTTGGCCAGTCGGCTCTTTCGTGGACGATTTCTTCAACACCACCGAAGTTGATCTTCTTGATACCTCTAACACCGGCAACCTTTTGGTTTCTGGCTAAAGTTGGTCTAGCAACGGAGGCTAAAGCAGAGAAAGATCTCTTGGAGGAAGCACTGACGGCTCTGGCAGTTAATCTAGCAGCGTTTCTGTACATTTTTCTGATTACAGTTGTGTGAATGTATAAGGGATATACGAATTGAAGTAAAACGAAAAGAAGAAAAAACAAAGAAGGAAAAAGAAGTAAAAGGAAAGAAGAAAGAAAGAAAGAAAGAAAGAAAGAAAGAAAAAATGGACAGATCGACGACTGGACGAATGGATGAAGCTGTCCCCCCCCCCCATGGGAAATGAGTTGACGGCAGCCAGATCCGTTGAAAGATACAGTGGAAAAAAAAAATTTCAGATTCTCAGCTAAAAATTTTCCAACCGGTGAAAAATTCACCAACTTGTGGGGGGATCCTACCGGGAGGTGTCAGGTGTGATCCCCGTGGACAAAACATGAGTCACCCAGCGGAGCGGCAACGGGCAGCCATAACAATGTTGCACCGGCCCGGTGGAGGAGTCTAGCTGGCAGCTGCTAGCAGGAAGTTGGATTCTTGGAAGGCGACGACGACGACGACGACAACGACGACAGGCTATCGATCCGATTATATGTCCTGTTAGCACCGCTCTTACTTACACCCCGCCTATGTCTACGTCTACGTTTTTGACCCCTTCGAGCTTTGCCGTGGCCTGAACTCTAAAGAAGATAGATAATTGTTTGTATTCGCTGCATTTACTCAGATTCTTGTACTCATAGTTTGCCAATGGATAACCACTGAGCAACTAGGGCATATGAAACTTACTTCCGACATTCTCGCTGCCATATGGGAATTACGGTAATCTACTCTCTCTGTTAGATAATCACTTATCTAACACACCGGCAGCAAGGTCGATTTCAATTTTCTGAAATTTGGCAATCTGACGTGATACATTATGTGATCCAATCAATAGTTACTACTCACGCTTCTTTGCACCGTTTCTTTAGAGAAGCAAAAGTGGGGTTTTCTGTAATGTTGCGGGCACACATTAAACGAAAATCGATTCATATACATATTATCCTAACAACTTGAGTCTTTTAAAAAGAATCCCTTTCACAAAAACATATATCTTAATCAATCAATCAATGTCGGTTTCATTTGCTAGAACAGTTAAAAACTTCTGGCGAAACGGAATCAAAAGATCGCTTCGTCAGATCGCCATGATCAACGATACGAAATCTGGTACATTTGTTGGACAGGATGATTTTGGTAACAAGTATTACGAAACGGATAATCCTGAAGAGATCCACATGAGAACTAGATGGGTTGAATACAAAGATTTTTGGAGGTTTGATGCAGCACACATGGAACCTGGTTGGCATTATTGGTTAGCATACGGTACAGATACACCTCCTAACAAGCTTTCACCTGAAGCTAAAGCGAAATCGTTCCAGTTGACTGAAGTGCATCCGATCAATTTCACCTATACTAAAGGTGCGTACGTGCCATACAACACTGCAAAACCGAAATTTTCAACTTGGGAGCCCAAAGTTACTGAAAGAGCCAAAATAGAGGCGTAGAAAATCATTCAATGTGCAAATCATTTCCCCCTTTTTTTTATTTATTTATTTTCTCACTTCATCTATTTATTTATTTATTTATTTATTTATTAGAAATACACTTCTGAATACAATTTAGTTTCCATATAGAAGATATGACCCCATTGTTATTAAAAATATACTATATTGAAAAATCCCACATCGAATAAGATAAAAAGAATTTAGTATTTACAGAAACCTCATCCAAAAAAAACAAAAAAAATGCACGGTACACATGTATATATATATATTATATAATTGTATTATTAAATCATTTATTGGCAAAAGTAGCAGCGACAATCAATGGTAAAACAAGTGAAACTTCGGCAAACACTTTGACGCTCTTTGCTTCAGCTTTAATCTTACCCCAAGAAACAGCCTCATCGGGTCTAGCACCTGCATCGGACCCATCAAATTCTTGACCTGTGTTAATGTACACCGCATAATCGGCACCGTTTCTCATTAAACAAGCGTTACAGATATGATGTTTGATCAATCCACCACCCAAGATCAACATACCTGCTCTAGAAGCTTCCATCGACATCGAATTGATCTTTCTAATATCTTGAACGATATCAACTCTCAATTGTTTTGGAGAACTTTTAAAAGTATGGAAGAAGAGCATGTCACCAATGGACCCATCCGTTATGGCAGGACAGAAAATTGGAATCTTGTTCTTGTGAGCCCAATACAAGACGGAAGTTTCATCGTTGATTTCTTTACCCAATCTATCGATGACTCTAGATGGGGTCCAGAAAGGTGTGTCTGCATCGAGTGATTCCTCTTTTCTGGATTCGGCAAATGCAATCTGTTCTTCCAGCATCGTATCCAAGATAGGCACGATCCATTCTTCAAATTTACAGTAGTTGTCATTTGGAACGATCAAGTTACCGATTCTGTTCATACCTTCATCCCTTAGTTGTTTACCAGGCAATGCAAATTCACCCATATAAGTTGGAGCCAAACATTTGATCAAATCTTCTTCGATACCACCAGCAGATGCCACAATGGCAGAAACCATCTTGTTTTGAACGAGGAATCTTAAAGTGTCTCTGGTACCGGAAGAGATCAAGTTGGAAGTGTAACCCATAAAGATTGTGGTCTTTTGGTATCCATGGTCATCAAATTCACCTTTTCTGTCGTGTTCTTCCAATTCGTCGATGTGTTTACCTCTCCAGGATCTCATATCGTCGATGATCTCACAAGCTTTGGCCAAAGATGAGGCTTGGAATCCCATAGTTTTCATGGATTTGATAATTTCGCTAGCTCTAGCATCTCTGCTTTCCGGTTTAGAATAGTCGATACCTTTCACTTCTTGGAAGTGATCTGGAACTGGAGCAGAAGCCTTTAGCACGGCGTCGGTGGCTAAGTTAGGTAATGGGCCAGACATAATTGAATGTGTAAGAAAAGTGAGAAAACAACTGACGGGTTCCCGTATGAAAAGGTGGGGGGGAGATAAAAATTAACTTTTATATATATATATATAGATTTATTTTGATATCTGAAAAAAATTTTTTTTCTTTTACCTGCAAATGGGAATAATAGGTGGATGGGTGGGTAGTATGACATAATCAAAGATGTAATAGTTAACGACGCTAAAAAAACGCGTCGGTCTGCGTCGGTCTTGGTGTCAAGTCGTGCACTGCACATGTTACATCTATGACATAACACATGACATCAGCGACAGGGGAAAGGTAAACAAAGAAAGTGGCCGAAAAGAGAAGCACGCATCACGACGGGTGCGCTTTTGGTGTCTGTGTCTGCGTCTGTGTCTCTGGCGAGTGTGCTCAGCTGTCTGCCATCACCATGGACCGTTGTTTGTCTCAGTATTTGTTACAGGTTATGTTTATGCTCACGCTGGACCCTCTCCTTCTCCCCTGTCATCAATAACCACATATATCCTCTCTTTTGTCCACTACCCACTTCTCTATATACTCATCTCCCACTCCTCTCTCCCTCCCCCTCCCTTTCTCTCTACCAACAACACCTTCTCTCCACAACTCTTCGGTCTTCTTACTCTCCCACCTTTCGCCCGTCCCCCACCAAACTTAATTATACACATCCTCGTTCTCAACTCTGTTACCCCTAAGAATATGGCCGAATTGAACGATTTCGAAAGATTAGAAAAGATCGGTGAAGGTACGTAATTCGTTCCGCAAACGGGGAAAATAAAAAATATTTATCTTCGTGTTTTTCTTGTTTTGTTTTTATACTAACGCTCCTCCATCAATGAAATTAGGTACCTACGGTGTCGTTTATAAAGCTCTAGACACAAAACACAACAACCGTGTCGTTGCATTAAAGAAAATCAGATTAGAATCTGAAGATGAGGGAGTTCCCTCCACTACAATCAGAGAGATCTCCTTGTTGAAAGAATTAAGGGATGACAACATCGTTGGATTGTACGACATTGTCCATTCAAACTCCAACAAGATCTACCTAGTGTTTGAATTCTTGGACATGGATCTGAAGAAGTACATGGAATCCATCCCTGAAGGTGAAGGTCTAGGTGCAGACATGGTGAAAAAATTCATGTTACAATTGGTGAGAGGTATCTACCATTGCCATGCACATAGGGTGTTGCACCGTGACTTGAAACCTCAAAACTTGTTGATTGACAAGGAAGGTAACTTGAAAGTTGCCGATTTCGGTCTAGCAAGAGCTTTCGGTGTTCCCTTACGTGCTTACACTCACGAAGTCGTGACACTATGGTACAGATCCCCTGAAATCTTGCTAGGTGGGAAACAATACTCAACAGGTGTAGACATGTGGTCGATGGGTTGTATCTTTGCAGAGATGTCCAATAGGAAACCATTGTTTGCAGGTGATTCAGAAATCGATCAGATCTTCAAGATCTTTAAGATATTGGGAACCCCAACAGAAGAGATCTGGCCAGAAGTGAACTTCTTAAGCGATTTCAAACCAAGTTTCCCTAAATGGTCCAAGCAGAACCTAGGTGCCATCGTACCAGGTTTGGACGAACAAGGTATCGATTTGTTGGAACAATTACTAGCTTACGATCCGGCAAGCAGAATAAGCGCAAAGAGAGCTCTACTACACCCTTACTTCCAAGAAGAATTCGTCCACCCTGCAGAATACCCACAACAGTCAACGATGCAAGTTGACTCGTCAACTTTGTACGCTTGATTAAAGGCCTTTAATTTTTTTTTCCTTTCTTTCTTTCTTTCTGTTTGTTTGTTTGTTCTCCTAATCTATGTGTTTTCTAACCCTGTCTTTTTTTTTGTTGTTGTTGCTGTTGTTGTTGTTGGTACCCTTTTTTCCCGCCCTCTTCCCTTGAAAATTAATGTCCCTTTAAATTTCTGTTGTTTATATAAATACCCTATCTGTCTTGTTTTTTTTTTTCATTTTCTCTCTTTTTTTTGTCTATGCTTTCAATGATGACGTTACTGCATCTCTCTTTTTTTGTTCTCTTTCTATATAATGGTGTTATTGCTAAGGTTTCGATGCACCACCATTACATCGACCTGGCTGCATGTGTTTTTATTTTTTTTGTTTATTTATTTTTCTTTCTGATTCTTTAAATTACTTGTCTCTGTTTTTTTCTGAAATGTAAGCTTTACATTAACTTTATCTTTTTTTTTCTCTCTTCCAAGAAAGAAAAAAAGTTTGGTAATTAATTAATTATATAGAAAATAAAGTTATTCAAGTTATATATTAGTGTGGTGGTTGGTTAACTAGTGACGCAATCTGTAACCTGGAACCAATGCAAACAACACGCTGAACGCAGCAGCAACCAAACATACAATCAGCAGCACAAACAGCGATCTCTTCAATAGCAACCTCTTAACGAACGGTTCTTCAAGTGGAACCACCCCACCAGGGTATGCTTTACTCTCGCCATAACCTACAAAACACAATACCGGATCTATCCTATAGTAAGAGCTGAACAAGAAATACGAAGCAAAGAAGAAAGGAACCGTCACAACGGCTCTAGTCTTCTTCGGATCGTAGTTCATGAATATCATCGAATAACCTGTCCAAAAGGCAAGGAACCCACAGAAGAATGCACCTAGCATACGGTAAATCGATGATTTGGCGGTCACGTTGCACATTGCGTAGTAACGTAAAAAGTTAGGGTACGCTTCATGCTCCATAGCTTTGAATACGTATTCACGTGCTTCGTCAAACACCTCAGGATCATCTCTACCTTCCACCTCCAAAGCGGTCAACACCCTTTGGATGATCTCCTGTGGGATCAGAATCCTCTTCATGGCGTTGTCCATGAAATAAGTCTGCAGAAGGTTCTTCGATGATGCTCTCAAGTTGGCCCTCGTTATAAAATGGCTAGCTTCAAACTGTTTCTTCGTTTGCTTGTGGGTTTCGCTTTCAATCATCGTTTCCACCATCACCGGATCAATAGTTGACGTTCTGTTGCCTTCTTCATCTTTGGGATCAAAAAATTGCGTTGTTGGATCAACGGTAGATTGGCTCTGTTGTTGTGAAGGTTTCCGGTCGGATAAAACCATCGATCTTCTCTTCAAATCGTCAATTTTCGCATTGACCAGAGGATCACTGGACTGGATCGAAGTTTCACCCCTCAAAAAGGCAGACATTCTATGCGAGTCATGATCTTCCAATAGATTGTTCTTCATCAACAAGTCCAAGAGCATCGAAGAAGATTTGGAGTCTCGGCTGCTCTCGTTACTGTCGTTGTGTGACGATTCATCTGCAATAAAACTGGCATTTGGTGGGCCCTTTGGGAGGGAATATTTGGAAACCGGTCTGGAAGAGCTGGCGATATGTTCGGTGATCTTGTCAGCATTTCGTATTCTTTCGTTGACCAATAACGATTGTTTTAAACCTTTCACATAAGCTTTACATAGGTTCATATGCTTAACGGTGGCTATCCAAAAATCTAGATAGTCAATTGACTTTTGTGTGTCTCTCATGTAAACATAGAATGACCACAGATCGACCGGTTTGTAAGTCTTTCTGTTTAAGATCTCAAACAGAGTAGGCCATCTATCAATTGTCTCATTGGTATTATTGTTGTCATTATTGTCAATCGTAATTTTGGATTGAGGTATTTGTGGAAGTGTCGTTGGATCTGTTGGATCAGATGGTAATGTTGGAGCTGGCCGCTCTGGTATCGATGGCTGTTGTTTCTGCTGTTGCTGTGGTGCTGTTGAAGCATTCTCAAGCATCCTGTTGTATTCATAGTGTCTATCTAGATCTGAGGGGCCCGAAAAGTTGGAAGTGACGTAGGAATCGTCCGGTTGTATGCTATCCCTGTATCTAGGGGTGTTGCGTTCGGGGTCAGTCATTTAGCTGATGTGGATGGAATGTATAGGTGCAGTTTGGAGAGTACAGTGGGTAGACGGCGGTTGGAATGTTATACAATAAAAACAAATAGCAAAAAAAACACAAAACAAAACAAGCGAGCAATGTAAACAATGGCACAAATAGAAGCGAGAGGGAGGAAAGGCAAGTTGTGGATAGTATCAAGGTGATATTAGGAGCAAGTGGCCTTGTTGATAGATATTGTATAAAAGAAGATGAAGAAGAATGGGATGGAATGAAGAAAGAAGAGGTGACTTGCGGGAGAGAGAAAAGAGGGTCTGTTGATCCTTACAGATCGACAAGGTGCATATATATATATATATATATATATATATAATTTTCATATTCTGCCCGCCTGGCTGGGCGGTACAACAAGCACTGCGAGCTGCGTGCGAGCTGGCTTGTCTCTGCGGGTTTCCCTTTTCGGCTATCCCCTCGCTGCTGATGTAACTCTTTATCTAATCCTGCTTTTAGTGTCTGCCTCCTTTTGTTAGCCTTTCCTGTCTGTCTCTCTCTCTGTGGAAATTGCCAGTTATTGGCGATTGACATTACCCATTGTTACTGGCTTAGCCTTGGAGTTCAACAGTAGGTCCATCTGAGAATCTTGCTTACTATATACTAGACATAAAGAAACATTATATTCTCTTTTTTCGAAGCCCCAACATGCCGTGTTAAAGGGTACAAGCTGGTAAAAAGCCCACGACAAGACTCGTGCAACGACACAACCCTTCAAAAAATTGCACCTTCCAGCTTCCAGATTCCAATTTCCAAGCTGTGGATAGACCGCTAACTGAGGACGATCGACGCAAGATGTGGCAAACAAAAAGGGAAGTTGGGATTCGGGAACGTTGTTGGCTTCTAAAAGTTCTGAGCGTCAAGTTAAAAAAAGTCCCCCTTTTTTGTTTAACCCTTTTCTTTCCACTTTTCCTTTCTCTCTCTCTCCTTTCAACATTACAGGTTGGATTACGACTCAACTAGCTTTTTTGTTTCTTTGCTTCCATCCCATTAACTACTGCCGCTTCAAACGATAATATCTGACACAATGCCAATCGAACTTATACTTTCCCCCTTGATGAGACCAGTGGTCATGGCCAAAGCCGTTGTTTTCCACCCACACCGTCGTGCTTCCCGTTACGTGCCACATATAATCGACTTGGAAGAATCCAAAGCTTCAGAATACGTCATTAGAAGAAGGTTTGGTACCGGTTCCAAAGAGTTCGATGTGTTTGATGCCAAAGCTGAAGGATCCGGTCCAATTGGTCCAACCGATCCTTCCAAAAGACTCTTCTGGTTCGTCAGATCTAGAGCAGTGAAAGGTGCCTACAAGATGTACTCTTCTGATATTCTAGGTACCGGTCCTAAGGGAGAAGACGAACCATGCGCTGCATTGAGAGCCGGTTTGAGATCCAACATCCTGCTTATAAGAGCGCCTGAAGTTCCATTCACCGAACTAGGGTGGCATGTAATCAACCATAGAGTGGACGCTTTGGATGCCTACAGAATGTTTACGTTAGCTGACGGTACAGTCTACCAGTGGACTACAGAAGGTAAATTCTTGGAAAAAGTTCAGAACGTTGGTGAAAAAGAGTCTGAAGTGAGGGAAAGAATTGGTCAAGTTATTCCTGCTGGTAACGCTGGTTTTAATTTGAGAGTTGATGAATCCAAGATACCAAGGGAATTGGCTTTGTCTTCGGCACTATGTTCTTATATCGACCATTGGAATACCAACATTGCAGTGGGTGGTATCTACTATCCAAGACAAAAGTCTCATGTCAGATGGAAGAGAGATTAAGATATAGTGTGTGGTTAATCAAATCCATTCAATTCGATATTCTTTTTTTTTTTAAAAAAAAACATTTTAAATTTGTTAACTCTTCATTAGTGGTTTGAAATCATCCATTTAAACATATATTTATGTATATCTATATTCTATATACATTTTAGTCATCTCCGATAACAATTTTAATCTCTCACCTCTCTTTTAAATTGAACTATTAAACAGTCACAACCCAATGGGGGTAATTGGTGCCGCCAAATCAGTATGATATGTGAAAAAGATATCATATTAAGTACAGAGGTGTTCATGCAGCGAATACGTAAGCAGTGTTGTATTTGTCGAGTTGTCGACGAATCTGTTGTTTCAACTTTCATATATTAGTTATTTATTGTTTATGTATTAAGAGGATAATCCTTATTAGAAGGATAGATGGATCGATCGAAGAACATCTATCTATACTATAATTAATTATATCATATTTTATTTAATTTATCTGGTTAATTGCACAAGCTGTTAAAAGTACTGTTAATTAATTACAGCATTGGTTCAACACCTGCAGTGTAGCCAGGGGTGTGCAAAACACTTTTGTCATAACATGTCACGTGACCAAAATGTGTTATGAAAATTTTTGAAATCTGTCATAACACTTCTTGATTATATAAGTATTTTGCTCATCTCAAAAGTATGTATTTCTATAATATGAAAATATATATGAATCAACAATTGCTAGTAGCCTGTAGCTACCGACAGCCACAGAAATCTATTAAAATATATGTTCTTATGACCATAATTTTGAATAAGATATCTCAAAGAAGAAAATTTAACTCTGAGAAATATAGTTTATGTTCAAAATCAGTTATACCTTGTAATTTATCACCTGGGGTATTATTAGTATTTTTCGATTAACTTGTTGGAATTGTTAGCTGATTTTCGAAATGTTCAGTAGCTTGCATAACAATGATTTCGTTTGTTTTGAATGTCATTTTTTATCTTTCAGTACCTTTTTGATCTTATATATAGGGACTTGTAGTACTCATTTTTATATGCTTATGAGACAAAGGCATTTTGGAGCTCTGGTGATGAAATAGAGGACTTCTGATGTTCCTCAAATAGCAGGATTACCCTATCAACAACAATCTAAGTGTTGTAGCTTTATAATCACTGACATAACTGAACATTTTCGAAAATTATAGTGGCATTTATGAAGTTCTAACTTCTATATGACACATAGAACATCAACTTAAATCGAATTGGAAAGAATCAAAATGGTGAAGAGATCGAATAAAACAAAAAATTCTGTCGAACACCAAGAAATAAGAATCGAGAATCGAGGATTCGAGATTCGATCATAGACGTTAGAATCACAAAAGCGTACCATTTACATGATATTTACAAATAGGTTACAACTCAAGCCATTTATCATTGAAATAAAACAGTTCTGAACTGTGTTTCGCAAGTTTTATTTCCCCAAAAGATGATTTAGCATGCTTCTCACGTTCCAAAAGAGCTTTAAAGTCTTTTAGTCAATTCGATAATCAGAGGGTGGAAGCAACATAGGTGGTTGCTCATCATCTGTATCTATCGGTATTCTGCCAGCATCTCTTGCACGTTGAAAAGATTTATCTACAGATTGCTGTTCACCGCACCTTCTTTTTCTGGATGATCAATCCCGCCCATCATTGGAATTAACCTGATCCCGCTTATTGAAATTGATCTCGTTTCCAGCAGAAGTGGAATATGGTCTATTGACAGTCTCATCTCTAGCAGAAGTGGAATGGGGCGTATTGACAGTCTCACCAGCAGTACCGAAATGATTCAGGATGGTAACGGGTGCATTGAATGAGAAAGAGGAGGCATCAACGCAATTAAATAGACTATTAGTGATGTTGATCTGTTGACTTTCTGAAGAGTTTCCTGGCGTTGTAGACATTATTGCGTCTTCTAGTCTCTAGATGGATACAAAATAGAGAGTCCTTGTATCTGAAAATCAGGTAATCAAAACTAGAACTATATATTATTTCCGCTTCAGTCTTTAATTGCTGAATTTGCTATGTTGCAAAGGAGTAGATTACATAATCAAAAGATGACATAATACTTAATAGTAAGATTACATCATAAGATGTGTTATGATGTTATGACTACCCCCCGTCATAACATGTGTTTTGCACACCCCTGAGTGTAGCGACTATAGGCGTCTATCGACGCTTATCGACGTTGGTCCTGCGAACAAAAACCAAGTATTCTTAAGTACTTTGGATCTTTTAATTGTTTCCTTTCCGTTATCTACTACTTTATGAGTCCTTCTTCTTAGAGGAGGCGTCTTAGTAAAATGTAGATTATTTAAAGATGATCTAAACAACCTACAGACTTATCCACACTGTCTTTCAGGACTCTATATATCTTATATAGTCTATTACGTGAATACAATCCATGAACAATTATACTTAGATCATCTTTAAATAAATCTACATTCTATAACTAACGTTATAAACACAGTTAATATTAATACCGGTTACATAAATTAAATCAGTAGCAGTTCACGTTAGTTCAAGACAGTGAGTGAGAATAGGCCGATCCAATTAACGGAGTTGTGAGTCCATCATCCAACCCTGGAGGAGTGACGATCGAGCGATCACAGCTCTAAACTTTGAAAACATTTTCCTGAAATAGATCATTGGGGGGCATTTCCTGTCACTATGTTCAACGTTGGGTAAAATATTAATTGACTATATGTCAGTTGTTTTCTCCCAATATTCAAATAAGCCCTTCGTGCCATCCATCTTCATTAATTCTTCCTACTCACCTGTCAATGCTCCACTTCAACCCTTCCCCCCTCCCCTAGCGAGCCATATGATTTTTGATCACGAACCGTTTATTTAAACTAGATATATATATATATATATAAATTAAAATTATAAGCTATAATTTAAGTCATCCTCCTTGCATGTACGTTTCCCGTTTCCGCACAGTCTGGAAACCGCGTGTTATAAACTGAACAACCAAGCAAACCGACAGGATGGGTTGCGACTTCCAGAAGACGTTAATATTGCATATACAGCAGGTGAAATCAAGTTGGTCAGAAGATGATTATTATAGAGAACGAACTGTAAATATAATGGCTGACGATAAATTTTGTTAGCGCTTAACTATGAGAGAGATATCAACAGGTTTTATAATTATCACTGGCCACTTATACTAACCGATACCTGCCCAACCTGCCTTCATCGACTGTATTATAAGCTGCGTAAATTGCTAACCGCCATCCACTCACACCGTAAATCTCCCAAAGCCGTAATCCGGAAATGCCCACAACAGGCAAGCGCGGAAACCGCGGCCAAAGAACCGCCAGATTGGCCAGATATACGCACACACACGACCCTCCCCATTGTTGTGTGGATGCGACCTCTCAGTTATAATAAATTGTCAGTTCTGGCAAGCGTGAAAAATTTTTTGTATTGGCTTGGTTAGAGGTCCCCTACCTTGACTAATTTTCACCTCCACGTTCATCCATCTTTCTCTTTTTTTTTTTTTTTTTCTTTGTCTCTATCCTAGAAGTTCATTCTTGTCTTTGTGTTTTTTTTTTTTGCCCTTTCCTCCTCAATTAACATCTCTCTCAACAGTTGAATTTCATCTGAATAGAAACCAGGATCCTTTCATTCTCGTTTCTTTGACCGGTTGATATTGATAGATATATATACATATATATATATATAGATATCTCTTCTCAAGATGGCATCCAAGATATTTGCATCCCCTCTTGCTAGAAACTTTGTTAACTCCAAGAAGTTACTGTTTTCGAACAAGAGAATCTTCAACAACAGATCTCCACTGTTACGTACCTACGCTTCACAGGTTGAAAAGGCATCTACGTACGCTGGTGCCGGTGTCCTATCGGGTTTCACTGATGAAAACTCACATCAATTAGTCGACGTTTCCAAAGTGTTGGTCATCGGTTCTGGTGGGTTGTCCATCGGTCAAGCCGGTGAATTCGATTACTCCGGTTCGCAAGCAATCAAGGCTTTGAAAGAAGCCAACAAGAAATCCGTCTTGATCAACCCTAACATCGCAACCAATCAAACTTCCCACGCTTTAGCCGATGAGATCTACTACTTACCAGTGACCCCAGAGTACATCATCTACATCATCGAAAGAGAAAAACCAGATGGTGTGCTTTTGACCTTTGGTGGTCAGACAGGTTTGAACGTCGGTGTCCAATTGGACAAGATGGGTGTCTTTGAAAGATACGGTGTTAAAGTTTTGGGTACTCCAATTAAGACTTTGGAAACTTCTGAAGATAGAGATTTGTTCGCACAGGCTTTGAACGAGATCAATATTCCAATTGCTGAATCCATTGCCGTTGACACCGTTGATGATGCACTTGCCGCTGCCGAGAAGATTGGTTATCCAATCATCGTCAGATCTGCCTACGCTTTAGGTGGGTTAGGTTCCGGTTTTGCTCAAAACGAAACCGAATTGAGAAACTTGTCTTCACAATCTTTGTCTTTAGCTCCTCAAATCTTGGTTGAAAAATCGTTGAAAGGTTGGAAAGAAGTTGAATACGAAGTCGTCAGAGATAGAGTCGGCAACTGTATCACCGTCTGTAACATGGAGAACTTTGACCCATTGGGTATTCATACCGGTGACTCCATCGTCGTTGCCCCATCCCAAACGTTGTCCGATGAAGAATACCACATGCTAAGATCCGCCGCTATTAAGATCATCAGACATTTAGGTGTCGTTGGTGAATGTAACGTTCAGTACGCTTTACAACCTGATGGATTGGATTACAGAGTCATCGAAGTCAACGCCCGTCTCTCTCGTTCCTCTGCTTTGGCTTCCAAAGCCACCGGTTACCCATTGGCTTATACAGCTGCTAAGATTGGTCTAGGTTACACTTTACCTGAATTGCCAAACCCAGTCACCAAGACCACCTCTGCCAACTTTGAACCTTCTTTGGATTACATGGTGACCAAGATTCCAAGATGGGATCTAGCCAAGTTCCAACACGTCAAGAGAGATATTGGTTCCTCTATGAAATCCGTCGGTGAAGTTATGGCTATCGGTAGAAACTTTGAAGAATCTTTCCAAAAGGCTATCAGACAAGTTGACCCATCGTTCGTTGGTTTCCAAGGTGCCAAGTTTGACGATCTAGATTTCGAATTGTCCAACCCTACCGATAGAAGATGGTTGGCTGTGGGTCAAGCTTTGATGCACGAAGGTTACACCGTTGATAGAGTTCACGAATTGTCCAAGATTGATAAATGGTTCTTGTACAAGTTGACCAACATTGTCGAGATGCAAAAAGAATTGGAATCCATCGGTTCTTTGTTTGGTTTGACTCAAGATGTCGTCTCGAGAGCTAAGAAGTTAGGTTTCTCCGATAAGCAGATCGCTTTGGCGGTTGGTTCCACCGAGATGGAAGTTAGAGCTAGAAGAAAATCTTTCGGTATTACCCCATTCGTCAAGAAGATCGATACCTTAGCTGCAGAATTCCCTGCTGATACCAACTACTTGTACACAACTTATAACGCTACTTCACACGATGTTGCCTTCGATGAATTTGGTACCATGGTTCTAGGTTCCGGTGTTTACAGAATCGGTTCCTCCGTTGAATTCGACTGGTGTGCCGTTTCTACCGCTAGAGCTTTGAGAGAATCGGGTAAGAAGACCATCATGGTCAACTACAACCCAGAAACTGTGTCGACCGATTTCGACGAAGTTGACAGATTGTACTTTGAAGAGTTATCATTTGAAAGAGTCATGGACATTTACGAATTGGAAAATGCTAAAGGTGTCGTTGTCTCCGTCGGTGGTCAACTTCCACAGAACATTGCATTGACTTTACAACAACAAGGTGCCAAAGTGTTGGGTACTAACCCTGAAGATATCGACAAAGCTGAAGATAGACACAAGTTCTCGAGCATTTTGGATTCCATCAACGTTGATCAACCAGCTTGGAAAGAGTTGACCTCACTTGAAGAAGCTGAAGCTTTTGCTAATGAGGTTGGATATCCTGTTCTTGTCAGACCTTCCTACGTTCTATCTGGTGCTGCTATGTCTGTCATCAGATCTCAAAGTGAATTGGACGAGAAGTTGACCAATGCCGCCAACGTCTCCTCCGATCATCCAGTTGTGATCTCCAAGTTCATCGAAGGTGCCCAAGAGATCGATATCGATGCCGTTGCCTCGCACGGTAAAGTTTTAGTTCATGCCGTTTCCGAACACGTTGAAAATGCAGGTATCCACTCAGGTGATGCCACTTTGGTGTTGCCTCCACAAGGTTTGGCTCCAGAGATCATGTCCAGATTGAAGGAGATTGCCGACAAAGTTGCCGCTGCATGGAACATCACGGGTCCATTCAACATGCAGATCATCAAGGCCGATAACCAAGAGACCGGTATGCCAGATTTGAAAGTTATCGAATGTAACATCAGAGCATCCAGATCTTTCCCATTCGTTTCGAAAGTGCTGGGTGTCAACTTCATTGAAGTTGCAGTCAAGGCATTGTTGGATAGTAACGTTCCAGAACCAGTTAATTTGATGGACAAGAAGTACGATTACGTTGCTACAAAAGTGCCACAATTTTCCTTCACCAGATTGGCTGGTGCTGATCCATTCTTGGGTGTCGAGATGGCATCTACCGGTGAAGTTGCATGTTTCGGTAAAGATTTGACCGATGCTTACTGGACTTCGATGTTGTCCACCATGAACTTCCATGTTCCAAAGCCACCTTCTGGTATCTTGTTCGGTGGTGATCTATCGAAGGATTACTTGGGACACGTTGCCAAGAACTTGGATTCCATGGGTTACAAGTACTACACTGCCTCTCCGGAGGTTGCCGAATACTTGGGCAAATACGTTGTTAACACTCCTGTTGAAGTGATCGAGTTCCCTAAAGAGAACAAGAGAGAATTGAGAGAAGTTTTCCAAAAGTATGACATCAAGTGTGTCTTCAACCTTGCTAGAGATAGAGCCGAATCGCTTTTGGATGAAGATTACGTGATGAGAAGAAACGCCATCGATTTCGCCATTCCTCTATTCAACGAACCACAAACTTCTCTGTTGTTCTCTGAATGTCTAGCTAAGAAGCTACCATCCAAATTGGCTAACGAGAAGAAAGAGGAAGTTGTCATCCCAAGTGAGGTCCAAAGATGGAGTGAATTCATTGGTGGTAAGCCAGTTTAAGCCAACCGCTTCTGAAATTTTTTAAAAAAAAAAAAAAAAAAAAAAGAAAACCAATTTTTTTTTTTTTTTGTTAATGAAATGAAATTTGCTTTTTGTCGTTTAATTAGTATATTTTTATTTTTCTTTCTTTTGATAGTTATAGTTTTTATCTTAATTAATTTAGTTTGTCACATTCGAAAACTTGAAGCACAGTAAAAAGACTAAGCCAGTGATCAGTGATGCGATGGTTCATTGAACCATTACAATCGACGCGTCGTCGTCCTATCACCAGGGAAAGTATAAAGAACTCTCTAAATCCGCCACTGCCGTGACGGGTTGGCTGACTTTCCGTGCTTATCATCTGCCCATCCTATTCCCATCGCTCGTTTGATACAATATATTATATATATATTATATAACGTCAGTGGATGCTAGATACTAGATAGTCCAACACTCTCCGAGGCACTTTGTATAATAATTTATATATATATATATATATAAATTACATATAAGATAGCTGCAAATTTATATATACAACCAGCCCACACCGTCAAGCAGGCAATTTGCTCCGTTGCGCACTCATGCACCGCCACAAAACCTTTCAAAAAATAAAAGAAATTTGTATATATATATATATATATATAATATATATAATATACCAATTTCGAAACATCATTGTATTGCTATATATAACATTTGCTCTTTTTTTTCCTTCTTTGTATTTATAGTCATACGATCATCCCTGTAATACAAACCCTCTGTTTACATACACAACAGTACATTCGTCATGGGTCTCTGTGGTTCGAAAGAGGAACCTTCGGTTCCAAGACAGCAAACCACAGCGAGAACAAACAACCCAGCCAGTTCAGCTGACCAGAACAACTCAACCACTTCAACTGAGAAATCGTCTCCTAAACAGACACTAGAAGCTGCACAGCAACCAAACGGTGGAAATGTCAGCTTGAATGGAGGCTCACAAGAATTGGAAACAACGTTGCAAACCAACGGTGGTGGTGCTGGTGGTGGAGGAGGAGGAGGAGGTAGCGATGTTGCGAAAACAAACGGCAAAACTACAAAATCAAAACAAGAGGTGAAGATGCTATTGCTAGGTTCTGGTGAATCTGGTAAGTCGACCATCTTGAAACAGATCAAAATCATCCATCAGAATGGGTTCACAAAGAGGGAATTGTACGATTACAAACCTTTTGTGTTCAAGAACATCTCTGAATGTGCACAGGCACTAGTTAAGGCTCTAAGACAGTTTGAATTGGAAGATCAATTGCAAGACCTAACACACGAAGACACAGAACAGATAATAAACTTGGAAATTCCAATGGATACAGACTACGACCAATTTGACCCAGAAGTTGCCGAGAAGATCAAGAGACTAGTGAACGATCCTGTGACTAAAAAAGTTATGGAAGAGCGCAGAAACGAATTCTACATACTGGATTCAGCCAAATATTTCTTTGAAAACTTGGATAGAATCACAGGAGAAAACTACATTCCTAACGTTACCGATGTTTTGAGAACGAGAAAGCAAACTTCTGGTATATACGACATCAAGTTCCAATTGGAAGACATCGATATCCACCTATACGATGTTGGAGGACAACGTTCCGAGAGAAAGAAGTGGATCCATTGTTTTGACAACGTGACGGTGATAATGTTCTGTGTTGCATTATCTGAATATGACCAGGTATTGTTGGAGTCCTCTAGCCAGAACAGATTGGAAGAATCTTTGAATTTGTTTGAATCGGTTGTCAACTCGATGTGGTTCAGAAGAACGTCGATCGTTCTATGTTTGAACAAGATCGATGTGTTTATTGAGAAGCTACCACATTCTCCACTTGAAAAATACTTCCCTGATTATGTAGGTGGTAACGATGTTAACAAAGCTGTCAAGTATTTGTTGTGGAGATTCAGACAGTTGAACAGAGCCGATTTGAATATCATGCCTTACGTTACGCAAGCTACGGATACTTCAAACATCAAGTTGGCATTTGCCGTCGTGAAGGAGACTATCATCCACAATGCTTTGATGGACAGTGGTATTTTGCAGTCTGCTTAAACAACAGCAACAACAACAACAGTTTTAAAAAAAAGAAAGAAAAAAACAGATGATGAACAGTTAATTCAATCATGATTCGTGTTACTTAATAATTCCCTTCTTTCTTCTTCATCTCCGTTTTTTTTCTTTCTTCTTTGTTTTATCCCTTTCTTTTCCGTTTTGTTTTCTTGTGTTTTTTTTTTAGACAATTAATACCGTTGCTAAAAAATCTGTCCCATTGTTTCGTTCCTTCGATTTCTATATTTCTATAAGAAAGAATTGATATATATATATATATGTAGGATAATATATGACATAATGTTGCAACTTGAGCAGGAAGTGTGGCACAGAGTGGAACAACTAAACAACCAATCCACATAGATCCGGCAGTTTGCAGGCGGCGAGCGCAGCGCAGAATAGCCGCAAGTTCCGTGGGGCGAGTAAACGAGAAGAAAAGAAATACAAAATCTGCATTATCAGAATGTATGGCATACTAACAAATTGGCATACATTAATTAATTAATATATATATATATGGCGAGAATTAGAGAAGCTGGAGCATCGATAGGTCAAATCCCAACCTTATCTCTCTTTTGTCCTATATACACATACAGTTTGTTCCCTGCTAATAACCTTGAAACTGCTGCATTCCATAACACGTAACCTCTCGCTTTCTGATCCCCTTCTCCAATTGCGGTGGCGGCACTGACAGACAGGTGTGGGATTACTTATATATATACATATACATATACATATATATATTACCGATTACTTTTATCCCCAAAAATTTCAACTGGCACTCTTTAATTACATCACTTGTTACTACACCATATTTCATTACACTTATATCTCAATTCCCTATCAACAACATGATTTCAACGTTGGTAATCATCGCATCGGTCTATTTTTCACTGATCCTGGTTGTGAACTTCCTGCTTGCTGGCAAGGCATCCATCAAATTCCTCTCCTGGTTCAAAATATATGGCTTGAAGTTCAATCTCAATGGAATATCAACCAAACTATCATCCGTCCACTTTGATTTCAGACCTTGGAACGCAATCCCTTCGGTGGCTAACGATGGGATCCTCAAGATCAGCCTTGGAGAAGTGACGATAGACCTCACGGAGTTCACCCCAAGCCCGCCAAAGAACAACAAAAATTCCAACAGGAGCAATAAGAAAAAGTCACCTACCAACTTGGTCTCGATTTTTAAATACCTCAGAATGATGGGCAAAGTGTTCCCCTTCCGTTTCGAATTGCAAAAAATTGTGGTTATTAACGGATCAGCATCCTTGAAGTTGGACCGGATCGCTACATCTTTGAATTTCTGTTCTACTGAAGGTACCGGAGATTTGTACGTTTGTGCCAGCATCTTGGCTGACAACTTTCAAGTTAGTAAGAACGAAGGCTTAAGATCCGGGGATTTTAGTTGTAGTTTTACACTTACCGAGGACCTTATCATCAAGAAGTTCAAGATTGAAGCCGGTGGAAGAAACTACACCATCGATATCACCAAGTTTAAAGCTTTGTTGGATCCCTTATTGCTCAAATTGAAACAACAGAAATCACCGGCACCTCCAAAAATGGATACAGCAACAGATACGGTGGATCAAACAAAGCCTCCAAAACCTTCACTTCGGGAGTTGTACGATAAGTTTGAAATCGAATCCTTGTCTGTTTGTGTCGAATCCTTCACCGTTTTGAATGGCAGCGCCATAATAACGCTAGATACACTCAAATTTTCTGCTGAAAACTTGAAGAAGGAAAACATCCTCCCCAAATCTATGGCGAAAGATGACGTTTATGAACTTTTGTTTGGAGCTACTTCTTTCAAGTTTTCAATCACTGACAGACCAAACTCGTACGCTTATTTGCCATCGTTGAACATCTCGTCTCATACGAACGTCACACATTGCATTGCAATGTATGAAGCGATGGAAATTGACGAGCTGATGGATCCCGAAAAGTTCCTGTGCAAAACGACAATCGCTGTGAACAACTTACTCTTGAACAGCACGTTGGCTGACACAGCTGAATTTTTACAGTACAGACAGAGCCACACCAAGAACAAGTCTGCTACAGCACCACCAAAGAAGAAACAAATTACCAGTGAAAAGTCGTCTCCTTTGGTGACGTCCAAGTATTTGTTGAAACTTCTTCCAAGGATGAAGACGAGAATTCAATTTTTAAGTACATTTGCCCAATACGAACTAGCTGATGATCTGGCTTGCAAACTGACTATCGAAGACATCATTCTAGACACGTCACTCGCTAACAATTTGGTGTCCTTGTTTGCATCCAACAATGGTATGCCTTCCCAAGTTGCTTTCCTCCTGATCAGAAACATCCAGCTCTCGGCTTGCGAGAACAATACCCTTCATTACAAGTTGGCAACGCTCGATTTCTTTGACACGTCGGTGTATGCCAAAGTTTATGGGGACAGCTGCACCATTGACAAAATCAGAACAGAAGTGAATGTGGTTGAGATGTTGTTTGAGCAAATGTCCATGTTCCAGAAGCTGTACAAGCTGACGAGGTCTCTGCCTTCCTTCGGTGACCACGAAGAGACCACCGATTCTTCCTTCATCGAAGAAATTGTGGAAGAACCTGTTGCTAAGCCAAAGAGGCAGTATATGCTACCTGAGTTCATTTCCAAAGTTGAATTATCGGTCACAACTGTGAAGTTCATTTCGTGCTTCATTAACCCTGTCAAGTACTACAACAATGTTGACCAATCGGAACTCAATAAGTACAAAAGGGGATTCTGTACTACGTTGGTCGGTGTCAAGGCCACTTTCAACAACTTGTTGGAGGAACAGAAGTTTGTTGCTGCATTTGAGGAGCTCAGACTCGATCTCATCAGAGACTTTGAAGCAGAAAGACACGGCAAGCCGTTGAAGTCATTCTTCGGAATCCACAACTTCCAACTGAAGTATCTGTTGAAGTCGAACAAGCTATCGGTCGTGATGCCTGTCGTGGATGCCGTCTTGTCTGCTGAAGTTATGTGGTCGGTCATGTTCATCAAGACGATTCTAACTTCCATAATACCTCCATCTGATCCAAGCAAAAAGAAGAAAAAGACGCCAAAGCCAACGAAGGAGATTGTCACCAACGAATCAGGAGAGGGTTCACCTTCGTTGACTTACTTGGTTGGTATCCATGTTCTCATGTTAAAGCTCGAGCTTCCTTCCGATATAAATATTGTTGTGGAACTGGACTCGATGGAGGCACTACCAACAATCGAGGACGATGCTTACATCCGATTCAAAGCTTTGAGGTTGTACGGTACAAACCCTTACGTTCCGCAGATGTGGAGTTTGATTTTGATTTTTGCAGATTCCTCGATATTGCTGAAGATGGGAGAATTGGTGAACAACGAACCAAGGTTGAACGTGAACTCGAGATCCATCAGATTTGAGATCCCGTTCGAGTACGTCTTCTTCCGAACTTTTGACAACCTTAAAGGTTTGTTGAAGTCGTATTCCAAGATTGCTGCCAATTTCAAGAACTTGATGGAGATTAAGGAGACGGACAAGGACTTCCAAGTGCCTACCATCCTACCATCTAAAGCCGAACATCCTTTCAACTGTCCAAAGATGAAGTTCCACTCCAAGCAGTTCCAGTTTGCTATGCATGACGATCCGTTTGAAAACGAGTTGAACACTTGCTTCCTACTCGGAAAAATGGAACAGAAGTCTAGAATGGTGAAGATGGACCGCTTTGACAAATACGTTGCCAAATTCCAAAAGAAGCTGGAAGAGAGGTATCCTGCATTGAAGTTTGTTAACGGTGAAGCGATTGCTCCTGAAGGTTTCAAGTTGGATAAGAAGAAGCAGGAGAAGACCAGGTGGGCAGCCATGCACGTACGTGCTCCATCAGGCCAATTTAAGCCACACAACAGCGAAGAGCAGCTGCCTGGCAACATGACCTCTGTCCACAGTGCTTCCCCATCAACAGCAACGACGACGACAACAACAGCAACAACATCATCATCATCGAACAACGTTCCGTTCCCACAAGCACGTACCAAAGGTTTGAGAGGTCGTACCAACGGTTCCACTACTAATGGGTTAGCACATTCGCCACCGACCTCCCAGTTGGCACACGAGTTGACCAACCCTGCTCACGAACAGTACGCTGCTTACCTTGATGACGTGCATACTGGAATAGAGGTTCCTAGAGCCAGACTACTGAGCAACATCAGCAAGTCGTGGATCGTGCGTATGAGTGCTAGCAGACAGGCTGCACTTGCCAATTACTCCAAGAAGGTTACCCAGGTGAAAGGAGGGTTTGATCCTCCAGTAAGCGAGGAATTCTTGAAGAAGTATCCCGTCATTTCCGCTTACACCATCCCAGCGCTCTTTTCGTTGGAGTTGTTGAACATGGATTGGATCTTTGATAAGCCCGATTTTGGGTTGGACAACTATGCCGATTTCTTGCACCGTGTTGGTGCTGGGATGCCGAAGGACATGGAGTACGGTATTCTATTCCCTGTGAACCTTGAAATTTCGTGCTCACAACTATCCGTCCAAATAAGGGACTTCCTCTTGCCGTTCATTGCTTTCGGTGATGCCGCTAAAGATCCTCACGATGCCGTTATTTTCAAAGGTGATATGGTGGTTGCCGAACAGATGTACACGCCTGAAGAGTTGAGATACAATTTTGTTCCCCTGGTTTCGCAATACAACGACACCAACCACGTTGACTCCTTGTACGCTGCTCACATCTCGAGAACGATGACCGATGTCAAGTTCTATACCGACATGAAGGTGAATGTGACATCCCATAGAAATGCCATCGTGTCGTGGTTCCCTTCGATGCAACCTGCTTTGGGCTACGCTTTCGACTCGTTTGACGTTTTGTCCAAGCCTCCGTTGGATCCAAGTCCTAAGATTGGGTTCTGGGATAAGTTTAGTTTGCTATTCTTGTCGAAGTTTGATTTCCAATTCAAGAACGGTATCCATTTCTTTATGAAGGGTGGTAATTCGCCGTACAGTTTGGTTGGTCAGAACGCTGGATTTGTGTTCAGATGGAACGACCATGTCAACTTACGAATCAACAGCACAGGTAAGCCTGAAGACTTACTGATCATTGAAAGTGACAGTTTTGAAATTGCCATTCCTAGGTTTGGCATGGTTGGTACAGATATACTATTAGCAGGAGGTCGGCCTGAACGTGGGGTCACTTACTCTGTCGAGAAGAAAGTGTTGAAGTTGAACAGTAAGCCGGTTATCTGGAGATTGGGATTCATCTTTGAACGGAACATGAACGACGTTAAGGATTGTATTCCAGGTACGATAGCGAGAAGCACTCTATTCAAACCTCATTGGGAAGTCCGACTCAGAAACCCTAGCTCTTTCAAAGAAGGTGAGGACATCAAGAAGTGGGATGCCTATGCTGGTTACAGAAGTAATTATATTCACATGGCTATTTCTCTTGAATCCGAAGATGCAGATCCTGCGTTCCCTCAGTCTTACAACTCTGCACACTTGACACCGTTGACTTTTTCGCACTTCTTTAGCTGGTGGTCGATGTTCCAGAGCAGCCTTGGATTGCCTATCAAGGACGGTAAGATTTTCAAAAACAAGTTTATGGACTATACGCCTTCGGAGAAGTTTGGTAAGAATTTGTTTTCGATTAGTTACAAGTTGAACATCCAACCGGTTTACTTGACCCATGTGTACCGTCACGCATCGAACATGAAGGCAAACAGTCACATTGCATACACAGGTTTGAAAGCGTCGATCCGTAGGTTCTCGATGGACCTCCATCAGACAAAGACCGAAGTTCCTATCTTTGATCGATCAGATGACGGTCCAAAGACCGACTGGCGACTCAAGTTCAAGCAAGGTGAGATTGATTTTGTTAACACCGACTTACGGATCCTAACAGCCATCTTTGGCGACGCATCAGCAACTGGTATATTGGCGAAAGCGATTGGTGTTGACCACTCGAGTTTCAGTGACGACTCTCCTACGACGTCGTCATCGAGCAGCGAACACGGCAGCAGGGATGAGACAGCCGATGTCGTTTGGTACGACGAGGATGACTTTGTGGAGCTGAAGACTGCAAAGTTGATGTCCAGTCCTAAATGGAAGGTTCAACCGATGGCTTCGTCTCCAAGATTCTGCTACTTCAAGGAGGAGGCCGACGACCACTTGGAGTTCCCCTTTGAGTTTATTCAACGCAAGACTCACAACTGTCTGTTAGGTAGAAACCATCCGGAGAAGACGTCGGAGACGCTGGCTGATGAGAGAGCAAAGGAATTGAAAGAGCAGATTGCCAACCACCAAGCAACGTTGGATTCGTTGCAGAACCACGATCAGAATGAATTTGTTACTAAGAGGGTTAACGAGTTAAAGGGCGAGATTTTGGAACTCGACCGACGTTTGCACATTGTCAGGTGTCTGAAGGATGAATTCTCCGAAGGTAGAGTGCCATCGGTGAACGAGTTTGAAGACGATGATGAGATTTCGGACGTGGAGACAACTTACTCCATGCCTAGAACGATGTCCCACATGTCGCATCCTTCTCGTCTCACAAGCAGACTATCATCGAATAGCAGAGCCCATCCTGTTGTAAACGCCAACTCTTCTTCGTTCAGGAACAGGTTTATCGTTTACAGCATGATGTTGAGATGGAGCCCTCATCTTAGAAACAAGTTTGTACGGTATATCGATAACGTTAGTGAGAGAAAGTCTCTGGTTTTCAACATGAGCAGAAAGGCGATCAGGCTTGCAGAAGACATGAACAACAGCCCTGCGAGGGAACTGGGCAAGTTGGTCTGTGACAAGCCTGAAATTGACGTGTTTGAGTCTACAGAGTGTATGTTTGAGGACTTTGACAAGTACCTCCATGACATTGAGGAGTTGACCGACGTGGAGACCGAAGACACGTACCTGCTAAAATTCATAATGCCACAGTTGAGACTTGATAACGATAGCGAGAGTTGCTTATTGGTTGCTTCTAAAGAGATGGTCATAAGCTCCATTTCAGTCAATTCGAAGACCGAAGAGGTGTTCTTTGATGATGACGATACCAATTCTGCAGAGGTTGAATCCAGAAACGGTGTGGTTATGTATGACGCTTATTTCTACGTGTTGGAGAGAGATAAAGCGCAGAGCGGCCACTACAAGTTCTTCCACTACAATTGCCCCGAATCATGGCCCCCTATATTGCCGATCGAAATGTACTATGATACAAACGTTTTGGCAGATTCCATTGTCATACGAAATATATCCTGTGGGTTGGTATTTGTGAAACCTAACAGATTGCACTATGCCAAAGAGGATAAGTTTGAAAACAAATGTTTCAAGGAAGTTGTCAAGGTGCTCTTCCCCGAGGTGTTGGTGACGGCGAACAGCAGGCAGCACGGTGTCATTTACAACGTGATCATGTCTTTGCTGAAAAAGACCAATAAGACAGAACAGCAGAAGATGAAAGAACAAGTTGCCAAGTTGGTCAAATTCTCCGACTCTGAGAACTTTTTGGATATTTCTGAAACCATGGAGACTCTTCAAGACCAAGCCAGACAACTATCCGAGTGCAAGAGTGTCTTCTTGTTGAAACAAAGCATGAATACAGACGTCAATTCAGACCTAACTCTAATCAACGTTGAGCTGGAAAAGTTGTACATGCATCTAAGTATCTTGGTTTCGTACCTACAACAGACTAAAGCTTTGAAGTTCAACGATTCTTATGACGAGAGGCATTACTATATTTCTGCCGATTACATCAGGTTGGAACTTCTTGACGACGATTACCAGAACTTTGTCAGTGTCGAAGCTACCAAGACTTATTATTGCACAGATCAGAGACCTGACGGTGCAAGCCGTAACAGAGTGTTCATAGATACATTTATTGCGGAGGACAACCAACCAAACGCTGAGTACACCACGATCATCGAGAGATACGAAGATGAGAAGAGAGGCAACAAGCCTATGGCATTTGTTGATTGGATTTTGCTGGCGCCTGTCAGTGGAATTGAGATTGTTGATCATAAACTCATTGACATTGCCCCTGTCAAGATTGAACTTGACTACAAGACTGCGATGGCCATTTATAAGTTTCTCTACAGCAATTGTCCAAAAGAAGATGAAAAAGATGGTGATTCATCTCTTACTTACGAGGACTCAGATGAGGAAACCTTTGACAGCGGTTCAGATGACGATGAAATCTCTACCATCGCATCCGGTGGCTCTATTGATACAGATTCGGTCAGTATTTCGAATTCCAGCTTTGGCACCGGAAGCTCGGAAAGCACCAAAGTCAATTCGGTGGATTCTGATCACAGCAAGAAGGACAAGTTGTCGAAAACTTTCAGCTTGTTAAGAAGAAAAACGAAGCGTAAGTCGGTCAATTTGCAAGCTCCAAAGTCAAGATCGTCGAGTCGTTTGGGTAAAGCGTCTTCTACTGACTCCGCTGTGATCTTTTCATGTTCTAGAGCCCAGAAGGCTAAAGAGATTAATGAGAAGGAGGAAGAGCAGAAGTACATTGGCCAGATGGTGGAACGTTCACAGTTGTATCAGTTACTGAATAGGATCTCTATTGCTCCGTTGACTTTGTGTTTGAGTTTCCATGGCCAAGGCAAGTACAAGTTGATTGACGTTACGAGATTGGTGATTCACGTTCCTCTTGTAGAATACAGAAACAAGATTTGGTCCAACGAGGAGTTCTTCCAGCATTTTAAGAAGGAAATCATCAAGGTTGTTGTTAAGCACACTGGTAAGATTATCGGTAACAAGTTGACCGTACACAAGAAGAAGAACCATGAATCACGGATTGGCAGTTACGGATCTCGTAGCCGTCTTGCGATCAAGGACACTCTGCAGAGAAACACTGAAGTGAACAGTGCAAGAAAAGTGGCTATTGTTGAGAATAGTCCGAACCCACACCAGCACCATAACAGCCATCACCGTTTCAGTTTCCAAGATCCGGACATGCTAGAACCTGGAATCAACCATCAACATTCTCAGAATCACGCCAATCCTCTACGTCCTGCTTCTCCTGTTAGACATCCTTCCACTTCAGCTTACAGTGGATTCCAAACCATTGACGAAACTGAAGAGTAGTTGAACAGTTGTAACGGTTTTCCGTTTATTAAGTGCGCGTCTCCCCATCCATTATTATATTTATATTTATATGTATATTTATGTTTATGTTTACTTATCACTCTTTTTGTACTTTATCTGTACTGTTTTATCCCCCATTATGGCCCTGTATATCGACGAACTGTTAAATGAAACATGCCGCACCAAAGCAGCGTGCACCGCCTCGAAATACACGCCTCGAACGCGAGCCGGCTGACTTCTCAGTCTCTCAAGTCTCTAAGCCCGGCCGAGTAGAATTCTCTGATGAGGGTGACGGCAGGCAGGCAGGCAGGCATGCTGCAAAGTGGTGAGTGCTGGCAATTGCAACTACTTCAACACGGTAACGGTACACCCAGCCTTATTTTACTCCAAACCATCGTTGATACCCGCATAGATACCTTACACAACCCATTGAGCAAGCACAGTTCAGCATAGGTGCCCTCCTCCTCCTCTTCCATATTCATTCCACGCAATACCACCATATAGCAATCACAAAGTTATTCAATTGAAACACGAATCCATTTTTTTTTTTAAAGAAAACTTTTTTTGACGAGTTAAGTTTCAAAAGATGGATTTTTTCAAAGACATTGTGAACAAGACCCAAACGATTCTTGATGGGACGAACGGTCCGAAGAAGCCGACCAAAGACGAATTGCTTCGTCGTGAGTTCAACTTGCCTGACACCGAGCGGATTATCGATGAGTCGACCGCAGAAGTTTCCACGAGCACGAAGTATTTGAGAGCAAAACTGGAAAAGATGAACTCAAAGGAAGGAATAGAGATGTACAACGGTAGACTGACGTTGACCGACAACTTCCTAGTCTTCAAAGATTCTTACGACAACATGGCCTGTTCTTTCGTCCTTGAACTACTCACGATCCAGAAAATTCAAAGGGTGAGCAGATCTTACGATTTTGCAATCATGCTAACGACCACCAGTGAATTGGAAATCACGATACAATTTGTGGGGATCAAATCACAATGTGAAAGGTTTGGTCAGAATCTAACCAAATTGTTGAAAAGAAATCTCAGCGAGACTTCCAAGATGAGCCTATTTCAAATGACGTTATATTCAGAATACCTACTATACAAAAACCATTGCTCTCATTTGAAGATCGAGGGACCGCCAGCAGGAGGTTTAGGATGGGTGTTTAAGTTCCCTGGTAATTCTCAAAGGTTGAACGATAGACTCAAGATGAAGAAATGGTTTGATTACTTCAACGAACACGGTCGAAATTTCGCCATGGTTCGTAACATTATGTTCTACAAGTTGGTTAGCTATGGGTTACCTAACAAACTAAGGGGAGAGATTTGGGAAACTGCTTGTGGTTCTTTGTATTTAAGGTTTTTACACGAGGATGAGTATAACAAGTTACTCGTCGATTACGACGGCAAGACATCTTTGGCAATCGAAGAGATTGAAAAAGATTTGAACAGATCGTTACCAGAATATCCAGCGTACCAACATAGCGAAGGTATCAACAGATTGAGAAGGGTGTTGACCGCTTACTCTTGGAAGAACCCTGAGGTTGGGTACTGTCAAGCGATGAACATAGTGACCGCTGCATTGTTGATCTACATGTCCGAAGAACAAGTTTTCTGGTGTCTAAACATCCTATGCGATAGAATCATACCTGGCTACTACTCCAAAACGATGTATGGCGTACTATTGGACCAAAAAGTGTTTGAAGGTTTGTTAAAGAAGACGATCCCTGTATTGAGTGACCATTTTGCTAAGCACGACATCCAACTATCCATAGTGTCATTACCTTGGTTCCTTTCATTCTTCTTGAACTCTATGCCACTGATCTACGCCTTCAGAATCGTTGACATGTTGATGCTACACGGTGGCAAAGTGTTGTTCCAAGTTGGGTTGGCTATATTGAGAATCAACGGTGAAGAGTTGATGAAGTGTGAAGATGACGGTGAATGCATCGCCATCTTCAAATCCTATTTTGCATCGCTCGACGAATCGGAAGTTTCCTTGTTGAACAAGGACAAGATCAGATCCAAATTCGATAACTTGTGGGAAGTTGCCTTTAGAGAGTTTTCGGTGATCGATGACAAGCTCGTGTCACAATTCAGAGCTAAATTTAAAGGAGAGGTTTTCCAAGGCATCGAGACTTTTGTCAAGCGTGCTGAGATTAGAAACCTACCGAAGACTCCTAACCTCAATCAAGATCAACTGTCCAACATCTACGATAGATATTATAGCGTGCTAGTCAAGGAGAAGAACTCTGCACCAAACAAGGGCAATTCCACGATGGATTTCGAATCCTTTGAAGTGTTCATGTCACAACTTGTCGATTGGGTCGACCTTGAAAACCGAGCTGATCCTGAACAGACCAAATTTTTAACCCGGCTGTACTTGAAATGGACCAACAACGAAAACGAACTGACTTTGGAAAAATTGGTTGTTGGTTTAAACAAGCTGGTTGAAAGGGATATCATGAACTCGTTATCCAACTTCATTGAGTTGTACGACACAAACAACACGGGCAAGATCGGCAACGAATCCGTGTTGCAACTGGCAGAGGATCTCATTTTCATAACGTCACCTTGGAGAAACGGGTATTTGTTCGATGAGATCACCAACAAAGCAATCGAAACCGAGATTGCTAAGCGGATCATTGAACACAAGAAGATCTTGAAAGAGCAAGGCATCGACACACCGGATGACGAGATCAAACTTCCAAGTGAAGTTCGTTTCAACGAGGACAAATGGAGGAACAGGCAAGCTGAACGGTACCTCTCCTCCGGTTCCAACTTCTTAAAGTTGGCATTCCAATACGCACAACCGGAAGTTGACCCAAACGACCCGCTAATCGACCTCGACCTCGACGAATCCGAATTATCGTCTTCATCGAACGAGAAGTTGAAGCACAACAAGGCTCTCGACCCATCGCATCCAACGTACATAACGGCGTCCACTTTCAGAATGGTGATTTTAGCGGACACGACGTACGAGTCCTTCTTCACAAACAACTTCTGGAGGTCTTTCCACGTGAACGACAAAGTGAACGACGGCAACATCAGTGTTGCCAACAACATCAGGGGAATGTTCAACAACTTCTTGGCTGATGGGAGACGTGTTGCCATCGAGGTTCGAAAAAGGATGGATGATGCCACGAAGAACAACAACAGCAGCGGCAACTCGACCAACTCCGACCAAAGATCTGTCTCTTCTTCTTCTGTCGGTCCAATGACAAAACCAAGATCCCAAACCGTCAGTTCATCTTACAGCGGTAGTTTCGAAGACGATGACGATGATGATTTCGGTAACTTTGTGTCCCCTACAAACGACATTTTGAATGACGTGCCAACAGGTGGCCATGACTGGGAAGTGCTCCACAGTTCCAAAGAGCTCGAAGAAGAGAGAAAGCTGGTTGAAGGGCTGGAACGTGCCCAGATCAGTTGACAAATTTGGAATCTTATTGTTTGACGACTCACATTATACATATCATATACGGACATATATAAATACCTGAACCTAAATATACATAATACTATTTTCAACGTCTTGTTTTTTTTTGCCTTTTACGAAAATTCGTTATGGAAACCCTTCTTTTCGAAATGAATTTATAGTAGAGTAAAGTATTATTATAAATAAAAAAAATTCCAACAAAAGAAAGATAATGATAATACGAAAGGAAGTAAATATAAAAAAATGCCCTTCAAAGTGGAAAAAGGAGTGGCTTTCAGAAAATTAAAAGAAAAAAAAAGTTTTAGAGTATGATATCAACAAAAAATAAAAAATATAGTAAAAGAATACCAACAAAAAAGGGTGTTGTTTTTTCTACTTTACAAAAGTAAAGAAGGATCCAAAAGAAAACGAAAACACTCAGCTCTTGTTACCAAACAACTTTCTCAACTTACCGAACCTCTTCTTCTTGTCCTCTCCAGCATTACCGTTTCCAGTAGCAGCTTTAGGCTTCACGGGCGACACCATCTTGCTGCTATCTGGAATTTGTTCGCTAAAGAATCTAGCACCTCCGTTCGAACCACTCGATGCACCGTTGGAACCTATACCTGGGGCAGCCTCGGCGCTCACGCTTCTCATCGTTCCCAGGGATGGTTTAAAGTGCAGGCCAGTTGAACGGTGGTTGGCGCTGTGCTTAGGGACAGCGTTGGATGGTAGCAGCGAACTCATCGTTGGTTGGTCTTCACCGTCGGAATCAGAGTCGTTGAATCTCGATTTGAACATTCCGCCTCTAGATTGTTGGTGTCTCTGTTGGTGCTGGTGGTACGGTGGCAACTGCTGTTGCAGTTGGCTTTGTGTTGGAATCTGGCCTTGCTCTAGTGGCAGCTCATCTCTCAAAGTCAACCTGTTCTTTCTTGACTGCGTGGCAATTTCGTTCACTTTCTCAAACGATGAAGTCCTCTTCAACCCTGGTTTCAAGTGCTCTGGGTACGGATTGTTGTAGAAGCCATTTTCGTTTCCAGCTTGATGCGTGTTGGCCTTCTGATATAGTTCAGATGCACGAATTTGGGCAGAAGATTTTTTGGATTCCGAACCTGGGATTGGCTTTGATTGCATAGGTTGTGGATGATCCTGAGGTTGACGGGAGAAACGATGCTGTTGTAAGGACTGTTTGCTTTGTGGACTATACTGTTGGGCAGCTCTCGCGGCGGCAGCAAGGTGATGTGAGACTCCATTCTGTGTTTGCTGTTGTTGTTGTAGTGTTGGCATTTGTCTCTTGCCATTCTGGTGAGGTGCTTGTTGTCTCATGGTGGCTCTAAAGCCAGCCTTTTGGTTTTGCTGTTGTTGTGCGTGGTCCATCTGTGGGGCTCTGCCCGGTCTCTTGACTGGGCCGGAACGTAGTGGGGAAACCTGCTGCTGTTGTAGTTGTTGCGGCTGCAATTGAGACTGTGATTGGGATGGAGAGTGACCTTGAAGACGGGCTGGTGAGGGTTGAATGGAAAGGTTTAACGACGATGACGAAGCCATGGCGTTGAGCCTCGTGTGTTCGGCTGTAGCCGCTGATAAATAAGCACCTGAAGCTGCAGATACGTTGCTCAAAGAGAGTCTTGAACCACTGCTGTTGTTCTTCAAAATCGATTTTCTTCTAGGTAAAACATCAGCCTCTGCCACTTCCTGAATAGGCGTAGTGTTCGATTGACTAGGAGATGATGAAACAGACGACAGCCTTTTATGTGAGCGTTCTGGGATTTGAATATCATCCTCCTCAGCTTGAGTGGACACAATAGCAGGTATGTTGGTGTCAACAGTTAGATTGGATTGAGGTGGCATTGTAGGAGTCTGTAAAGCAAACGTTGGATTGCTTTCCATTGGCGGCGTAACTCCCAACGTTGGTCTGAGGCGTTGTGCCATACTTTGAGGTTTTTCAACAACAGGAGCTGCTGGAACAGAATCAGCAGCAGCTGCAGGTGCAACGGTCTCTTCGATGTTCTTGCTGAGACTCGTAATAGTTTTTGGAGTTGCAGCATCTTCAAAGAAGGCTTTATCAGTCGTAGGAGTCTTGAAATCTAACTCCTCTTCGTCATTGTGGCTTGTGATAGCAGTAGAAACCGAATCACCATTTGAACCCAGGATGTTGTCAGATCTAGCGGCGCCAAAGTCCTGAATAGCAGCGTTCTTAGCTGGTAAAGTGTCGGTAGACTCTTCAGTGTAGTTGTTCACCAGGTCACCATAGTTGCTGGAAACAACACTAGCTTTAGAGGTGGTCTCCTGTGGATGGTTCAGGTTCAATGTTTGCGTGGCTTGTTTCTCAGCAACTTCGGGCTCTTCTTCTTCTTCTTCTTCAGTGACCTGTGAAACTGCCTCAGAATCATAGTCAGAGGTGGTGGTTTCATTCAGCGGATTGTTGAAATTCTCCGTGTCATCATTAGCAACAGACAAAACTTCGGACCTGACCTCGTCGACGCTTTCTAGAGTATGGGCGTCGATTGTCTCTAGAGCATTTGGAGTATCCTCGTGTATTACAAAGTCGGGCACCACAGGAGTGGAAGGTGAATTGGTCTCAATTGCCTTTGAAACCACCGAAGGTCCAATCTGTTCCGGTTTCTCTTCTTCAGTGGCTTCAACAGCAGCAACTGGGGCATCCTTGCTATCAACATCTGCATCGACATAAACGTCACCAGCACCTCCGTTGCCTTCGTCCTCGTTGAACTGGGAGGAAGTGACAGAAACTAAAGAAGAATCCACTACGGAATTGTCCAATTGTTTCTGCTTCCGAATAGCATCCATGATCTCTTGCTCCTTCAGTTTAACCAGCTCTTCGAGTCTCTGTTCAGCTAACAATCTTTCAGATTCAGTGTACGATTCATCGGCAATTTCGTCGTCAACGCCGTCTTCGATCGGCTTGGTTATATCTTCAGGAACGAGTACATCATCTTTTATAGATTCGTGAGAACTGCTAAAGATATGTTCTCTTTGGATCATCTCACGTTCTTCATTGATCTCTCTCTCTTTCAACAACTTTTCCTCTTCCAAGCGATCGCTCTCCAACTCATCCACATACTCGTTCTTCAGTTGATCAAGATCATCTTCTTTAATTTCGACGTTCTTAGCAACAGCAGTAGCATCGTCATCATCATCTTCATCTTCCAGGATGGTAGGTTCGAGCGACATAGCAGAATGGCCCTGCGTATGCATTGATTGTAAACTTGCCTTCTGCTTCAAAGTCTTTCTTGGTGCCTGGTTTGTGGCAACGACGGTTGTGCCAGCTTTCTTTTGTGTAACAACGACATTCGAATTGGAAGATGAAGACAACGGAGGTTTGGAACCCGTCAACGAGCCTGTTCTTCTAACGATGCCACTGCGAGCTTGATTGGATAGCGAGTTCATGGAAGCCGATCTGGCGAGAGCTCTTTGGGTCGATGTTGATTTAACAGTGGAGGAAGGATCTGGAACTTCGACACAGACCAAACCGTTGGCAGAAGGAATCCACTTCTTGATCATCTTTGGAGTTGTTGGGACCGATTGTCTTGGAGCAGGTTTAGCGACCGATCTCACAGGAGCACCAGTTGAAGATGTTGCAGACTCAGAATCGGAGAAGGAGACCCTATGTCTTAGTTTCTGTTGCTGTTGTTGCTGTTGTTGTTGTAAACTTGGACTGGATTGTCTATTTTGCAGCCTTTGAGCAGGTCTTGATTTTGCTGTAAGGGACTGTGTTCTCTTTTGCTGTGGTGTTCCATCAGGTGAAGGTTGTGCACTTTGAGGACGTCTCTGGGCAATGGGGGAACTTGGATGGTAATTCAAACTACTGGATCTAGAAGGAGGTCTAACTGGATTACCCGTGACGCTATTTGTTCTCAAAGTCAGGGAGTCCCTTCTTGTACCTAGTAAACTGGCAGTTCTATGGGTGTTTGAATTCTTTGGGGGCTGTTGTGGTAGGGTAAGGCCTGAAGCGTTGTGATTATTATCCTTCAAAGCCTTTCCAATAACTGAAGCGGCAGCCAAAGCATTTGAGGCTGGAGCAGATCCAGCTGAAGTGCTGCTAACTCCGGTATAGGAGGTGAGCTGGGTTGGTCTCGATAATCTTCTCTTTCCGAACATTCTTTATAGTATAAAAAATAGCAAGCAAGTAAAGAGTATTAACACAAATATTCAGATTCCAGCAGGCTAAAATCACAACAAAGAAGCTTTTTCGTTTTCTAATATGAAGTAGAAATAATTTTTTGAAGGTATGAGCAAAAAGATTGGAATAATAGTACAGATTGATCGAATGTCGGATGTCGAACAAAGAGGAATTATATGGTGATGTAGTGTAGATCGCACCACGTAATATGAGCAACCTAGGGTGAAGGTGATGTTATGAAATAAACACACACAAATCAAAAACGAATAAAACAGTGTAGGAAATCACAAGTGTAGACCAAAGAGGATAAATCGAATTGGAATGGAGATAATTGGAAGGGATCAAAGCTAATTGGACTAGTTGGAAGGGGTAGTATAATAATAGATGATCCCAGATCAGAGATGAAAACAGAATAAAAACAATGGAGGATCGAAATTGGCCAATGGCAAGAACTGACAACCAAAAGACAAGGGTACTACCAAAAGATGGTAAAATAAAGCGAAGCAGCCAGTGAGTATAATATATATATGTATATATAAGTTGAGAAGGAATGACAGTCCACTTGCAACGTACTCGTGTAAGCAAAAGACAAAGAAGACAGCCAGGCAGACAGCCAAATTGGAACAAAAAACGATCGAAGGATCGAAACGCCGCTGGCGGCGAGGGAAACTTTTGGCTTCTTTCTGGTGCACGGAGTTAGTTGTTGATCTTCAGTCCCTCTTCCCTCTGTTATGTAATATATTACGTTACAATTCTAATATTGTCCCTTTCTACCTATATATATATATATATACTTAAGATATGTTTTGTTTTGAAAGCTATTGTGTACAAACTAAAACTGTTTATATTTTTTCGGATCTCAGCAGATACTACAGATATAAGGAAGTTTCTGACAAGCTTTAAATTCCTAAATTTACAACGCTGAACAACTGCCCATTGATGAACCACAAGGCGCACTTTAAAATATAGTGCCAAAAAAAAAACAGAACAAGAGTGGCCCGCAGACAAGAATGACAGACATCAGATTCAGAACCATAAATTCTTAAATGTATTTATCTGCACATGTGATATCTGTACACGTGCTCCCTTTTCCCTATCACCCAATCCCTCCATACTCTGATCCAATACATATATATATACTGGCTTTGGTATTGGATATCAATTTTATTGACAGATATATGATCTGCCTCAATAAATTTATTACGGGGCTTCCTGAATTTGTATAAAAATTAATGGAATTTGGAATTACCACCCTAATGGCTATGTAGCCTGTAGGTAAGCTACTTTAACAGATAACGTAAGCAATTGGCAAACTCCGCCTGAAACTTACCGTGTCTTACATTTTAATGGAATCTATATATATGGAGTAGGCAACAGCTACAGATACCCATACCTTGAAGGTCCGTACCTATATATACAGCACCCAAAAACGGAGGCCTAGACCCTAGACAATCAAAAAGACTCCGAATAAGAGAATTAACTTACTCGGGTACCTTCATACAAATCTTATGATGTTGCTAAAAGTGCCAATAAAAATGAAAAGGGCAGTTTGTAAAAAAAATTGTAGTTCAAGAATCAACAACCAATACTATCCGATAATGTCAGTCATTACGCAATCGAATAGTTGAGGGTTCTGGAATCAAATTCTGCGGCTGGCCCACACACATTACAGGGGGCTTTATAGTTGTTTCTTTTTCGCCTTCTACCAGCTTTGAATACACGCGGGTAAAATTGGATTTGAAGGTTTGCTCTTAATATCTGTCAGTTTGGAAGGTGGTAAAATGATGGTTAGAGTTCTAATTATGGGTTGCACCTATGATGGTCTAGATTCTACGGTTATGGTTCCTAGATTACGTAGACAAAAGGGTGGCTCAAAAACTTGTAATTAAAGTTAGCATAAAGCAAGTTTGCAATAAATCGACGCAAGAATCCAGCCAACATGAGTCGCGACTTTTGGTCGATCCAATCAACATAATTAATCTTTATTTAACTATAACTTACTAGAAAGACGTAAAATGCTACAAGACAAATTAAAAAAAGAGGTTGACCATGCACGATTGCAGGTAATTCAGCCAATTTCTGCAATTTATGAGGAAAGGTTTGAGGCCTACAGTGATCTACCAACCAACCATGTGTATCGTTTCCCATCGAAACTTCAGTTAACTTCTCCGCTACAAATTAGCACGTTTAGATTAGTGGTTTTTATCGCAATTTGCACATGTTCAATTTTATCCCATATATATATATATATATATATAATTTATAACGAGCGGCAAAGTGAAAGTGCAAGGCATGTCTAGGATATATAGAAGCTGGTAAAAAAATAATTAAAAGAAACGAATACGCAGAGCAAAACAACAACCGTTGAGGATCTGTGCTCGTACCAATTTATTAGCCTGATTATGCCACGCCTTCCTATTTGTTCCAGATCGATTATAAATTATATAAATAAAGGGATTTTGTTTGTATGAGGGCAAACATCCTGTATATAAATATATGTCTTGTATCCATGATCGATTGAGAGAAACTACAACAGAACTAATGGGAAAATACAAAAAGGGTCGTGAAAAAATAAAGACGAGTTAGACTGGATGTAGATATAAGATGGTGATAAAATAGGTGTCCCTCTGACCAACAATCTATTGTAAATTATCGCTTAATTACAGGACATTATATATATATATATATATACTGTATACTGGAAGATCTTACGAAATTCGGAAAGATGTGGATCTAGAGCTCAACAATTGAGAGAGATCTCTATAATATTTATTCGAAGGTGTTGTTGTAGTGTATCAACTAACCAACCAACCAACCAACCAAACAAACAATTGAAGCCAGCCGAGAAGACACGCGGATAGACGTACCAAGGAAGAACGTGAACCTTTAACAGAACAAGGAAAAAACCAAACAAACAAGCGAGCTCAAAACAATGCAGTTAACAAAATAGTTTGAAAAAAAAAAATTGGTAAAAAAGGTACACCAAAATGAACCCGAAACCACAACCAGAACAAAAAAAAAAAAAAGAAAGATTTATCGTGAAGTAATGGCTCCGTCATAGTTGCCAGCCAGACAATCAGGGCTCTTGTTCGCATTTGCACAGCCTGCGAGCCGCTCCATTTTAATTCGATAGATATAAATTGTAATATCCTTTTCTTGCAATCCTTATAACCGTTGGCGAGTCTGGTTAAACTATGGCTTATATATATAGTATATATATATATATATATATATATGGAACGATAAGCTAATAGTAAATTTATAAACAGATACAAGCTAAACAACGTGCCAACGACACTTAGGTAAACAACCTTTAGGTAAACAGCCCGTCAATCGATCTAAAAAATTGTGATAAAATTGCAAAACAGGAGATTTGGCAAGCACGGGAGGAGCCACCCGATCGATGCCCCCGGCACTGGCATCGGGCATCGGGCAGCGCCCACCCAAAAAGCATGATTGAGCACAGCCAGGCCAGTTGGGACTCGGGAGGAAGTGAACTGTCCGTCCGGCACGCACCTCAGGCTGAATCTGTTTTGCGGCTGGCTGGCTGGCTGGCCTCGTCTGTCTTTTCTTTTTATGACTCCCATGTGTGTGTTACAGGCCTATATTTATTTACAGTACCATGATGATTGCATCGATACTTTCAATTGGTATTAATTAATTAATATATATATATATATATATATATTAAAATTGATCCACAGCCATATCTCTTGGTATATAAATACCTCTTGTTCTCCCGTCCATCTTCTTCAAATCCTATACTCCGAAAAAATTTATTTTCCATCTCCATTCATCATTCAATCAGTATACACTCTATCAAACTAACTGATAAATACCATATACACATACAATCATGCCTATCACACAATTAGATTTCCAAATCCTTGAATTCGATTTAGACGGTACCATCGTTGACTCCACCCAAGCCATTGAAAAATCATGGGAATCGATTCTTTTAGCTCACCCAGAATTAAATGAAGATGGTGATTTCTTCCATAAGATCCACGGTGTTCGTGTCATGGACGTGCTGAGAAAGATGTTGTCCAGTGAATACCCTGATGATCAAGCCATCCAAAACGCCGCTTACGATTTTGATAGAACCGTTTCTGTCAAGTACGGTAAATTGAACTTCCCAATCAAAGGTGCTCCTGAATTCTTTGCCCAATTGAACGCAATCCCTTCCAAACCTTTCTGTATCGTGACATCTGGTTCTTCCGTGTTGGCTCAAGGTCATTTTGATAACGTTTTACGTGAAGCTGGTATCGAAAAACCAGAAATTTTCATTGTTGCTGAAGACGTTGAACAAGGTAAACCACACCCACAAGGTTACTTGAGAGGTGCCAAACTATTACAAGATAGATTGGGCTTTGAAGTGTCCAGCAAAGTTGTCTTTGAAGATGCTCCTGCCGGTTTGGAAGCCGGTAATAAGTCTGGTGCCACCACCATCGGTATCTGTTCCAGTTTTGAAGCTGACCATCTATACAAATGCGGTGCTACCTATGCAGTTGAAGATCTATCCAAGGTGAGGGTTGCCAAATACGAAAACAACATTGTTACTTTGGAAGTTGAATACATCGAAAACACTGCCGTTGTTGAAGGTAAGAACTAGACAATTATAGAAATACAGGAAAAAAAAATTATAGATTCTAAAAAACAAAAAAAAAAAAAAAATTAAATGGTTGAAGTAAGTTATTTGAGTTTCTTCGATTTGGGTTATTATATTGTGTTTTTCTACTGGTTAGAGAACAGGGAAAAAAAAGAAAAACACAAGTTTTGTTCATAATTTTATAATATGATAGTATAATAGACTTTTAGTATATTTATTTGCAAAAAGATATGGTAAACATATATGTTAAACTCTTGTAAAAAGAAAAAACAGAAAAAGAAAAAAAAAAGGGGGTGCTATTATAAAAACTGGGATATAAAATCTCGGTGCGGTTGCACCCTCAGCTTTCAATCAGCCCACGCCCTTCTATTTTTTTTTTTTTAATTTCTGAAGCCGTTACAACAATGATTAAGTTTTATGTACTATATATATTCACCATAAAATATTACAAAGTTCTATATACATTTGATTTCTATAAACACGTGTCAGCAACACACACCGTCTCTTCTCCTGGCTGCTTGCCATAATAACTATAGGTAGATATACAGGAAGCCATTTACACTTTAACATCCTTCGACTCCTGCTTCTCTACAAACCTCTCGTAGAAATGGTATACTTCGAAGCAAACCTCGATCATGATCAAATAGATGATGATCCACTCCAACCGTGTCCCCTTCCTGGTGGTCATGATATCCAACAATGCCCTAGCTTCATCACTAGCGTAATCCAACTTCCTGTTCAAGATCCCAATTCTTGAATTCACATCCAAAATCTTGGAAACGTCGTTGTAGATGATCTCCAACCGTGGTTCGGACCAACATAGATCTGGAGTCTCTATTAGTTCGGAGTATAAATTCAATTTCCCTCTAAGGAGCATCAACCGTCCAGAAGAAGTAAGAACCTCTTTGGCACTCACTTTTAACTGTCTACCAAGACTCAAATTCTCCGTTGTCTTCTTAGTCAATTGGATGTGTTGCTCTAATGACGATTCCAAGATGGCTAGCCTTGTGGACCTCGATATACCATACGAAAAGGCAACCTTGTCCAACAACTTCTGGTCCTTGTCACCTCTAACACAGATGATCTCTCCATCAATGAACGACGACAACTCTTTGCTGCTACTTGACACCGTCATGTCGATGTAGTCCAAATCTTCTGTCTGTATGGGATACTCAGTAACCATTGCTGGTTTGAACAGTGGAATCAACTTGTCAATAACGTCAACTTCTTCCATATCCCAGGCAACGATAGTTCCGGACCTTAGTACGAACGTATCCGCTTTGATACCACCGTTATCGTACCGAAAGTACACAGCTTCGTTGTGCACAATCTCTGCATTGTCGTAACCTTTGTTAGATAAGATCTGTTTCACTTTAGCTAAATCGAAAACTTCACAGGTGGTGGCAGACACCACCGGTTTCAAATCGTGATCCAAATGCCGTGTCACTTCCTCTTTGTTGCTGATATACGATTCGTTGATCAAAGAATCGTTGCTGCTCTTCACTGTGCGTCTGATCACTTTGAGAGTGTTGTTCTGCACAGTTATAGGTTTAGGCTTTGTGGTTGATCCAGTGGAGGTAGCGTACCATCTGTGTGAAGCCAAGCTGAACGGTCTGGTTGATGGGAGTGTCATGAGGCGAGTGGAGGTGATGGTTTTGGGTATTAACGCCCTATATCTGGCCAGTGTACCTTTCAAAGGCATGATGGGTGTTGGAGGTCAGGACGATATGTTTATTGGATGTATGAACCGGTCATATAACAATGCAATCACCACCATTAACCAATCTAATATAATATATAGTATAATATCCAAGATGTCCGTTCCATCGACCCAAGAACCGAAAGAAGGACCGCCGATCGACGCAATAACAGAAACCTCTCAAGATTGAAGTGAAGAGAGACGAGTTGGCAAATTGGCAAATTGGCAAATTGGCAGTCGCAGACTCACAGACTGAGAATTCGGGAATCGCCCCGTCGCCGACCAAACAAAACGACCCGCCAGCCCGCCCGCCCGCAACAAAAAAACAGCGGGGGCATTTGCCAGTTGCCAGTTGCCAGCGGCCACTCACAGCACAGCCGCCAACAGCCGCCAGCGCGCTGATAACACGAGAATCTCTGGGCGTGCGAATTTTGGACCCGTTAATTGCATGAGATAGCAGTCTGTGACCGTTGGCTCTCGTTGCAACTTGCAGGCTACATGGCATGGCTCCCATGTGTCATTCTATATAGATGCATTTATGATGCATATATATATATACATATTAGTCCAAATATCCTCCTTCTCCTCATGTTCTTTATTTCTCTCTCTTTCTTCTCACTCTTCCTCTTCAATTAGAATATTCTCCCCCACAGATCACATCATGCTACTGGACTTAGTAAGACTGTACCACGAGGAACTGGTCACATACACACTGGTCTTCCTCACCTCCTACTCTATCTACTCTTTGGTGATCTATCCTCTTTTCTTCCACCCTCTATCGAAGATCCCTGGACCAAAAATTTGTTCCCTCACAAAATACTGGATCCTCTACCAAAGTTGGTCCGAAAATAGAAACCGTTACGTCGATTCCTTGCACACTAAATATGGTCCCATAGTGAGGATCGGTCCTTCAGAGGTTGACATCTCCGATGCTGAATACTTAAAAGACATCTACGTCAACAACTTCGACAAGTCCACTTTCTACACCCAGTTTGGTAATTATGGCTCTTTGAACACTTTCTCCACTGCCGATAAGGAGACTCATAAGAACAGCAGAAAAGTGACTGCTAAATTTTATTCGAAATCGAACATCATGTCCGATCCGATCCAATCTAAAGTGAGAACCGTCATGTCCTCATTGTTGAAAGTCTTGGATGATAACCAAAACAAGGAGTTGAATGTGTTCTACCTATTTTCCATGATGGCAATGGACGGTGTCACCAGCTTCTCCTTCGGTGCCAAACATTACGTCTCGTTGTTGGCCGACCCTTTCAATTTGGGTAAAACCATAATCGATAACTTCTTACATCAATCTTCATCTTGGTTCTGGACTACGCAATTACCTCAATTTTACAAGTACGTCGTTCCTAAAACCGTGGGTCAATCCAACAAGCTGGTTCAAAAGTGGATCGAAAAACAGTTTGAGGAGGCTATCGCTACACCACCATCAACAACAGTGCCAACTTTGATCTCCACGATCCTTCAAAGTTCAAAACCAAACATGTTCGACGAAACACGTGCCAAGAGTGAAGCTTTTGACCACATCGCTGCAGGTCACAACACGACTGCTACCACTTTGAGTTACATGTACTACGAGTTGGCTAGAGATCCTACCAAGCAAGCAAAATTGATAAACGAGCTAAAGCAGTTCAACCAAGGTCGTATCCTCTCTGTGCACGACCACAAATCATTAAATTACTCCGAAATCGAAGAGTTACCATACCTTTCTGCATTGACAAACGAAACTTTTAGAAAATATGCTGCCATTCCAGGTCAGGAACCTAGAATTACTCCTCCAACAGGTTTGCAATGGAGAGGAAGCCCACAATCACCACCAACTTACATCCCCGGTGGTGTCACGGTCACGATGCAACCTTGGTCTTTACACCGTAACCCAGAGGTGTTCCCTAACCCAGAGTTATTTGAACCAGAGAGATGGTTACTCAATGATGATGATGAGGCATTGAAAGCGATGCACAAACACATGTTCCAATTCGGTGCCGGTTCGAGAATGTGTATGGGGATGCACTTGGCCACTTGTGAGATCAAGCTGTCCGTTGCCAACGTTTTTAGTCGTTACTCTGTTGCATTGAGCGACGATTACGATTATGGCAACTGTGCGATGAAGGACATTTACACTACCATTCCTGGTTCAAGAAACGTTCCAATAACATTCAAACCCTTGGCATGAGTATTGGAACGCAGACAATAAAATGTCACGCATTCACCAGGAGGACCAGCCAGTGAATATCCATTTTTTATAGCTCGTATTCTTAGCGGCTAGTTTATATATATATATATATATATACACATTATAATATATGCTCTATTTATTCTGGAATTAAAACAAAGATCGAGAGTATATAGCGGGCATGACCGACAGACACACCAGAAATCAGAAGCGCCGCCCGCTCCACTCGAGTGGAAAAACCGCGGAAATTCCCAAACAGGAAATTACTCCCTCGTTTATCGCGATATTCTTATCGCGGTGCTCCTTCCAATCACCAATCCCTGTTAGGTAATCGTCTAAATAATCTATACAAATTGTGGTTGGATGTATACAAAGGTGTCTGTCTGTTTTTCAATCAACCTTGTCAACTAGTATAGTCAACTTATCTACCTAACCAACCAACTATAGTAATGCTCGCAGATCATTTGAAAACACTCGGACTTGACAACTTGCTCCAATTGGTCTGGCTGCTGCTAGGTTCCTACTTCGTGTACTCGTTCGTGATCGATACTTACTTCCTGCACCCGCTATGCAAGATCCCTGGTCCCAAACACCTAGCGTTTTCTAAATGGTGTATCTTGTACATAACCTGGTCCGAACGGCGAAATCGGTACATCCACGAACTACATCTGAAGTACGGACCCATAGTGAGAATCGGTCCTAACGAGGTGGACATCTCTGATGCAGATTACCTAAAGGATATATACTTCAACAACTTCGACAAGACAAACTTCTACAAGATGTACGACACTTACGGAGAGTACCATACTTTTGCGTATTTAACTAAAGACGAACACATCAAGTCCCGTAAGATGTCGTCGAAGTACTACTCCAAGACACAGGTAATGAAACCTAAGTCACAGCAGATAGTCTCGAACGTGCTTTCTCGGTGCATAAAGATAATATCCCAAAATGCCGCCACCTGTCAGCCAGTTGAAGTGTTACAACTGTTCCAACGTATGGCAATGGACGTTGTTTCAGCTTACAACTTCGGTGAGTCACATTACGATTCGTTGCTAGCAAAGGATGATCCTAAAGACGTGATCCACTCTTTCAAAACTGTGGCTAGATTATGGTTCTGGGGTAAGTTCTTCCCGGACTACGAACCTTACGTGAGTACACCTGTTGAGAAGGCTAATGGAAAGTATACGATCACTTGGACAGAAGCACAGTACGAGAAGTCTTTGCAAGATTTGAAATCCGAAACGTTGGTCAGCACATTAATCAAGGCGGGTAAGAACAGAAACCAAGGATTGGCCGAAGTGTACGACCACTTAGTGGCTGCCTACAACACCACATCGGTGACTCTCACTTTCTTCCTGTACGAACTAGTCGAACATCCAGAGCACCAAGCAACGCTCGTAAACGAACTCAAACACTTGAATTCAAACGATCCCTATAAACCACCATCGATGGAATCAGTAGACGAACTTCCCTTCTTGAATGCTCTACTAAACGAGGTGTTTCGGTTACATGCCGGCATACCTGGTCAAGAACCCCGTATCGTGCCTCGATCGGGCATGAAATGGAGAGGCTCTAAAGAGACACCGCCATGTCATATCCCGTATGGAACGATAGTCACGATGCAACCTTGGACTTTGCACCGTGACTCTACGGTCTTCCCTAACCCTGAAAAATTTGACCCTTACAGGTGGTTGCAAGACGAGAAGCAGCAGTTGAAGATTATGAACAAACAGATGATGACTTTTGGTGCCGGGGTTAGAATGTGCATCGGGATGCATTTGGCTTTGGAAGAGATCAAGATGGTGATCGGTGGAATCTTTACTAGGTTCAAAGTGGAGAAAGATCCTGGGTTCGATTACGATTCGGCAATGGTTATGATCGATAGGTACACAACGGCTCCTCGTGCATACCGTACCAACATCGTCTTTAAACCCCTAGAAGAATAAGAATCGTTTATATATATATAACATTAGTTAACCGCAACTCTTAAACATCTCTTCGCCTTTCTGGCTAAAAGTACCTTTCTTCACCTGGCTGAAAACAAACCGCCGCCTACCTTCTTTGTCCCTGTACCCAAAGGCAAAGTTCTCTGTCGAATGCCAATAAAAGACAACTTTCCAATTTTCAACCAAACTCTCCAAACATCCAACTACACCAACGTATAAAACAGGCTCGAATCTCTCGTTAACGGCTCTCAATTCACAACTTTTGCTGGCTTCCATAATTCCATCCTCGACAACGTCGCACAAAAAGCGATCCTCTCTTTTCTCAAGGTTAAATTCTTCCAACACGGATTGACATAGCGTTCTTGCAAGATCCATCTGGATGATATCCTCTCCATTACCAGAACACATTACGTTCACGGCATATCCACCTTTCAACAGTGTGTAATTTCCAGCACCCACCACACCAGCACAGCTGATTCGACCGGGGGTTTTGAACAGCGAACCACCGGATGATACCCCGCTAACGACACCATTTTCGTTGAACACGGTGACTCCAACCGTATCCAACACAACAGGTCTTTCTGACAACGTGTTCACATCTCCAAATCGGGCATGCAAAGATCGCATCCGGTCAGAAACTAGGACATCGTTTATAACGACTTTGTGACAATTGTCAGCTTTGATCACAACGGGTGTCAAACCCAACCCGTTTTTAGTCAATTGAAACTCTCTACTCTGTAATACTTCATCAACCAGTGTCTGTACGGTATGACGTATGGGAGTCCTACTGTTTCGTAACAACAAGTTGCTGGACATGTACTTCTTGCAACGCAACTTGTCGACTACCATAACGGTGGAATCGCATTCCACAGTGCACTGTGAAGTCACACACGATCCATAACCTGTATTTGTCAACTCGGACTTCTCAACAACATCCGAAGTGTGTAACAATTGGGAGAAAATGGAGGACAAATCCGGGAATAAATCGTCCAATTTCTCAACAGTTGGCGTGGGTTGCAACTTGAGAGACTTGTAGATCAGTTTCTTGAGGCTATCTGAGGTCGAAGGACTATGGCATCCTGCACCGACATGGACTAAGACGAACGTTGGATTATCGTTCATGTGGCCATTGGTGGTGATAGTGGATAGCAGTGTTTGTAGTGTCATTGCACTAGTGGTAAACACAAACGATCCAATCGCCCAAAAGACTGAAGATGACGGCAGAGCTGAAAAGTTTGCTTTGCTCAGCGCTCACGTCATCATCCATTGCCATTTTGGAACGTCAACTCGTCGATGTTCATATATGTTTTTTGTTCACAACTGCATCTTCCCGTCTCCCGATCTACAATTGGGAAATTGAACTTGGTGCTGTTGGATGGAATTGGAAGCAGTGGCTGGAGTAAAGTTATCAATGGAGAATCCGGCATCACCAACATCCAGCTTGTCCAACTCTACCTACAGTTGTTTACTGTTAATCAACCATTTTTACATCAATTGGCATCATAATAAACCAAAAACCATCTTCGTCGTAATTAATAAACTTGTAAAAAGATCTAATCAAGGCTAAAAAAACAAGTCAATGTTAGTTCGTTCCAGTACCGTAAACAAAAAGAAAAAAAAAGGGCAATTGGCGATGCAATTAGAACTCAACTTTCTTTAATTTTTCAAAATAGCCATCTCTCACCGTAGGATCCGCAATCTCCAACTTCAAAACATCGTATATGTTACCCCAAGCCTTGTCAGAAAGCCCTGCAAAGGACTCTGTAGGCGGACTCATCGTCGAGATATCCGGTCCAAACTCTGCCTCCAACTCCTGCAACGCTTCCACGCTTGGTTCCACAGCTGTAGTTGGTTTGGAAACCAACACGTTCAAAGTCACCTCACTGGCAGCAGTGTTGTCATCTGACGGCAACAATTTACCCAAGGAGTCACCGTCATGGATGGTCTTTGTCTTGAGCATCAACTTGATCTGATCGATCGAGTAAACAGCACCACCGTTCGTATGGTCCTTGTTCAGTTGTTCAACTAGAATGGCTTTAAGTTTGTGGATCAACACATCGGAATTTGCTTGTAGTGAAGTAGAGAATTTCGGTGATCTTAGTGATTTGAAGGTGACTTTGACGGTTTTCACCTGAGTGGATGCACCTCTTTTGAAAAGCGGAGGGTGGGCAATCTTTGGGAACCCAAACTAGAAAACAACAATAGGAGTAGAATTGTTAGTATTTGTATATATATATATATATATATATGTGTGATATGTTGGATGGAGAGACGTACCTTTTCGACACGAGACAGCTCGTTCAAGTTCTTAGCGTAGTCGGAATCAAAGGTTTTCGACGAGCTCACAAAGTTTATCAAATTTTGGAATTTGTTGGAGAATTCAAGCTCGGTGGCCACAGACATCTTTTCTTTCTTTCTTTCCTTGTCCTTTATGTTGTTTCTATCCTGATTGTAAGAAGACAGCAACGACACGACTAAAAGAAGAAGAAGAAGAAGGAAAAAAAAAACACACCGCACGATGAACAACGAGTCTCCTCCGTCCAGGTTTTTCAACTACCACGAATACAGGCTCTCCGCTCAGTACGCCTCCACGCCCTACCTCTGCACACACTTCCCCAACGTCTACGAAATACACAACAACAACACAACTAGAATCGTCAGGGTGCCCAGGCTAGCTGACGTCGACCACCCAAAGTTCAGCGATTGCATACCGGGCACGGAACCAGGCGCCATCCTCCCGTCTCCACAGCCTGTCCACAACACACACCAACAAGTACAACAACAACTGCTCTTCAAACCAACGAAACAGATTGACGGGCAATGGTTCTCAGAAGATTCCATCTCACCGTTAACATTGTACCTCGACCAACAAACGTTCCATGGCATCGTTAGCAAAGTGAACGAGTTGCTCGAGAAACAATACGCTGCTAGCGTCTATTGGATCCTCGTGATGATCTTCGACACGCTAACCTTTGGTGTTTTCAGGATGTTCCGGTTGGGTAAACGGTACGGTGACGAATTGGAACAATACGTTGTTTTGTTGAACGAAGGTTTTCTCCGTGACGATATCCCAATCGCGTTGGTGAGTCCTAGGTTGAGCGGGTACCTTAGTTTGGACTTCATCATACCCAAACCGACAGGGCCGTCCAATCAATAGGGGAGGTTGAGAAGGAAAAAGGTGAGCTTTAAATATATGCATATATATTTAGATATATATAATTATAGGCAAAATGATATGGAATAAAAAGGCAAAAGAAAAGACAAATTTTGAAAAGAAACATGACTAATGACCGTAGGAATGGTGGATATAAACATTTAAAACAAAGATATTTATCAAAACAAAAAGACAATAGAGGTATAGTTATAGCAAACAAAAAAAAAAAAATAAAAATAAAAAAAGAAAACACGCAAGATTTAACGAATTGACGGGGTAATATGGATATAGAAGTAAACCTATTTCATTTCATTCTTTGTTCATTTCAATTTATGCTGAATCTTGCGCATACGGTTGTTCAACTTCCCGTTCCAATTCAAACTCTTCAATCCAATCTTCTTGTTTTCAACAACGATTGCACCTTTGACGAGTTCTCTCCTATCGTTCTCGTTCAACCCAACAGCAGATCTCCGCTTGATCAATTCGTTGTACCGCGTCCGACTCTCGACAACGTACTTCTTGCAGTTCAAAATCTCCTCTTGGGACAACTTGCCAAAGTTCGAATACTTGAAACAGTCCTCCATGAGAGTGTTGGCATCCAAGATCTTCTTTGGTGAATTCTGGATGATCTGGAACATCTCGGCAGACAAGAATCCATCGCCGTCGTTGCCGTTGTAATTACCCGCCAGTTCCAAAACCTGCGGTTCGAGTTGCTTGAATATCGTCAAGCTCACTTGAAAGATCGTCTTTGAATCCTCGTAGAATAGGCAATCCCATACACGTAACGTTGTCTCGATGGGCATCACACCGACAAAGATACTCATGAACCAACTCGTCGTGCAGAAGGACAATGGTGGTAGATCGTACAAGAACGAGTTATCGTCCTTTGTCACATGCCTGAACCCACGGGACAAGGTCACTTTTCTCTCGTCGTTCTCGTTGATGTGGGTCCATAGTTGCGGCAAGTACTGCCGCACGCAGAGCATGAGCACGCCTTGGTGCACGTTGACACCTTCCAAGTTGAAATCGTGGATCCCTGGGAGGTACCTTTCGGTGATGATGACTAGCATCCAAAAGGCTTTCTCCTCATCCAAGAAAATCAGTAGGAGACCTGCAATGAAGTTGAGCGATTGGCAGTAACCTATCGTTGGTTTGTATTTGGAAAAGCATTTCAACACCCTACGTAACGTTTGCAATAGCGGACTCTCTTCCTCGTACGAGGTTCCATCCTCATTAGTCTTTGTGATGTCGTTGAAATGGATGTTTTCAGGAAACGTACGGTGTAGGTCCTTTTCGATTGCCTCTGTGTTTTCGTTGATTAGGTTCATTGTCTCTTCGACCAACTTGTCGTAGACACCTTTGTTCTCTTTTAGTTTGGTGTTGCCGTTGGTGAAGTAGAACCAAGCGTAGCCCCTCCATTCTGCAGGGATACCTTTTCTAACGTATCTTTTCAGATCCTCCGATCTGGCAGGAAATCTGGTGGGAGGGTTCTCTCTAGAGGTTTGAAACCCGTTCTTGGCCATGAACTTCTCCCATTTCTTCTTTCGTCTGGTGAGGTACGGCGAGTAATCTCTCCACCAATCGTTGTAGTCTTGCTGTGATATGAAGTGGTTTGATTTTTTAAACCCGTATCGATCTCTATCGCTCTGTATGATGGAATCTCTGGTGACTCGTTTCCTGTTGCTGTGGCTGTTGATATTGTTGCTGTTACCGTTGTTGGCAGACGAGGTGGAACCTGTGGATACGACACGGTCGGACGTGGTTGCGTTAATCGATTTGTCAATCTTGCTACGGATCAGTTCTACTGAGGTTCTGGATCTCTTCAAAGATGCAAAGGACTCAGTACGGGTGATGGTGACTTTCCTCTCGCTCGACAAACTTGGCTGCGATGCATTGATGTTATCGGCGTACGGTTTCTGAGGGTGTGATACTAGCAAGAAAGGTTCATCTGATGCATCTTCTTGTTTGCTTGCCATTCCAGGTGTGGAATGGTTGTTGTTGTTGTTGGTATTATGGATTGAAGCTGGCAGGGTGACACCTCTTTTGGGGGACGCCTGGCTGTGTTGAGTTGCGGCAATAGCATTGGCAGGATCGACAGGGCTGGAAGCGTAGTAGTCGATCAAGCTGAAAACCGAATCGGAGGGTTGTCTGGAATGCAAGTCCAAAGTGAGTGGCATGGCGAGTCTCTGTGTTGCTGATGTTGTTGTCAATGCCGGCGGGGCAGCCTTGGGATCAAGGGAGTTGTAAGTGTAAACCAGGGGTTCTGCGACAGGAGACGGCTTCGTCACCAGCAGCCCGGTGTGGGTGTTGTGGTGCTCGTTGGGAGGATGCCTCTTGCTGGAGTCTAGCAAGTCTGGCATGGAGGTGGAGTAAGGCAACTCGGGGCTCCTGAACATCTTCAACGGCAACAGCAGCAGCAGCAGGTGGGATGAGGTGTCGTGAAGCAGAGAAGAAGAGAAGGAGAAGACGAGCAGCAAGAGAAACAACCCCAAATTTGAAGAAGAAAATGGAGGTTGAGATATGCTGCTTTACACCTCTGCACGGCTGGAGACGCACCCATTTCTTCTAGCATGTTTTTCTGGTTGAAATTGTGGTTTGTCACTTCTTCTTCTTCTTCTTCTTCTTCTTCACTGAAGTTTCTCTTCCATCAGACGATGGACAGTCCCTCCCAGCTCCTCAGGAGAAATGTCATTTGGCGTTACCCCATCCCCCGCACCGTCAACTACCCCATCTGCTACCCGCTGCCCCTCGGCGATGGCCTCCTTATCACACAGGACGGCTCCTTCCAACTCGACGACTCCTACAGCTACCAGCACCTCTGTGACGACGAGCTCCCGGTTCTTTACTCCACCAACTTCCTCATGGAGAAACAGAACATCGGGCCTCTCCCCATCTTTGAGGACTCCTGGTACATGTTCTTGAACCACGAGGAAGTGGCCTCTTTGAACTACAGGTTCAGGGACTCCGTCTATCCTATCATCTACACCATCTCCACCGCCGCCGTCATATCGGTGTTTCTCACCACCATCTTGTTCACCAAACACTACATGACCTCCACTAAGCCAACCATTTTGCTGAGGTTGTCCTCTTTGATTGCCACCTGCCAGTTGGTGTCGTTGTACATCTACTCCATCATCAAGCTATACAAACAGGCCAAACAAGGCGAATCCGCATCGGGGATCCTAATGGACGACATTTCAAGCTCCCTGGGTTTCAACGTCGTATATATGATCTGTTTTCTACTTCTTCTACTGACCCAGGTTCAGATCATACAGAAGCTGTTCCCTAGACGAAAGGAGAAGAAAGTGATCATTGTGAGCGGCATCGTGCTCTCGATCGTTGCTCAGACCATCTGGGGTTTGTCCACTTTTCTCACCGAATCGGATTCGGATTCGCTATCAGAGGATGACTCATTAGCTATCCTACCTGGTTTCATGTACTTGCTCCGAATCTCTTTGTCTGTCTTGTACAGCTCTTTAATCCAGGTGTACTCCTTCTCGAAAAAAAACATCATCTTCAACTCCCAGATCCTCCCACTCACGATCACGATGTTCATAGCGGTCAACTCCTCGATAGCTTTCTTCGTTGCAGACATCTCCGATGTTTGGGTCAGTGAACTATCGGAAGTGTTCAACTTGACCTGTTACATTTTAACCAACGTAGTCACTTGGGAATGGCTTTCGAGAATCCATCAGATTGAAAAGTTCAAACAGAAGGAAGGCGTGTTAGGTAGGCAATTCTTCGACGAAGGTGACGCAAGCGAACCTTCAAACAACAAGTTCAACTTGAAATCGATCAACAACTACAAAAAATTGAAATCCAAGATCCATCGCTCATCCAACAAACGCAAACAGTTGCAGAACGTTGCCACCTCTTTGACAAACGGTTCCTCTTCCTCTTCATCTGGTCCCTCTTACCGCAACAATCACCCTACCACCGACGTGTACATTTACTCACCGAAACAAGTGGTTGTCGAACCACTTTTGAAATCCGATCATATACCACTGGCACTGCGCACACCTTCCAAAAAATTACTCAAGATTAAAAGATTCTCAAAGTTGAAAAAAGCGCCCGTTATAGAGCATACCATAAGGAGAACCCAGGTGGCCACCCCGACTTCTGAACATGGGTTCTTCCTCGACGCTGACCATGCCAGCTCGGCACCGGTTTTCTCCTCTACAAACAGATCGAAATCGACTGCTCCGTCCTCGTCATCGTCTTGTGGGAACAAACAACAAAAGCTACACGAAAGAGTACACAACGTGCCTATAGTTTCCACTTACGATGCAAATGACGAAGGTAGTGGCAGCTACGAGCTCGAGTTAATCGAAATGAGCAACTTGACTCCACAACAGGTCAACTTCGAATACGAGTCCGAAGGTGACGATGACGATGACGATGACGTACATGGTGACCGCTCATGATCCAAAGTAACGAACTATATAACTGTATATATACGTATATCCATACCCTTTTCCGCTTATGTTTTTGCTTTTTTACGCTTTCTTTTCTTCTATTAGCTTCTTTTTTTCTTTTTTTTGCTTGAATCTCTTAGGGTTCACTTTATTATCTACAGAATCTTCCTCGTAAACTACAACTTTCAAACGAAGAATATCACAGATAATCATTAATCAAAGAAGGAAAAACTTAAAATAAAAATAAAAATAATTGAGAGAACAGAAGGGAGAAGAACAAGAACCAAAGAGTAAAATAAACAAAACACAAAGGTAAAAACACAAAAAAAAGGTATAAATAGAAAATGCCTAATCAAAAGAAAATAAACTACATAGTAAAGAAAAGTAAACGGAATTGAAAAAAAAACCTTAAAAAAAAATAAAATAAAATAAAATAAAACATAGCAGATAAATAAAAAGTTCACTTCTCGGCAATCACAACCATCGAATAACACAACCCTTCGTGTCTTACACCATCAGCTGGAGCAGCGCCACCACCGAACTTCAATTTTGCAGGGCTCAAGATCTGCTCTTGGACTAACTTCCCAGCACATCCGTTCAACTTGTAATCGATGAACAACTTGATCAACATAACCTCTTCAGGATCGATCAAATCCCGCTCCAACGCAACCAATGGCGAAGGTATTGTTGCCGTCGTCACAGAAGACGCAATGGATGTTCGATGTTCAGGAGGGCCACTACTGTTGCTTCCAGTCGATCCATGGCGGCCAAAATATCCAGTGCTCGGTCTACCCACAGTGGCAGCGGTCGGTGTAGTTGCCGTTGTGGAAGATCCCGACGAGGTAGCTGACGAGACCGACGTTCTGCCTTGTGGCTTTGGTGGTGTGTCGGTGGTTGGGCTGTCGTTGGTCTCTTGGAACTTCATGCTGTTCGTAAACTTGAAAACAGATAACACTTTTGTGAATATTAAAAACTCCATGTAGTTAGAAAAAAATTCAAAGAACGAGTTCATACGGAGATCCTTGTAACCTTTGCTGGAATTGGTAGTGAGTACCGAATTGATACGATCCTGCGATGGGTTCGGATCCAGGTCAGACGACATCGATGCAGACGACGGTTGCAAGTTGACTTGCGGTTGCGATTCTGTGGAATCCGCCATCGTCGTAATCTGCGGGTACCCAACGTACGAAAACCTAACCTTCTTGAAACCTTGCTCTTGCAACAAAGGAATGATCCTCGTCGTAATGTTAGGAATAAGTCTGTTCTTCTCCTTGCTGAACTTCGTAAGCCGCTGCCAAATCTCGTACCTCACGTACTCGTTCGGGTCCGAAAATTGGTTGCTGGTAGGCTTCGAGTTTATCAGGTCAATGTCCCAGAGGTACATTTGGAGGAACCCTCCCGGTTTAAGTATTCTGTAAAATTCGGATAAAGACTGCTTGATTCCTGTCTCGGAGGTGGCCAGCACAAAATCCGGGCATGTGATACAGGATTGGGTACAGTCCATCAAGGGTAAGCAGTTCATCGAAGGTGCAGTGAAAGAAGAATAGTTTGCCAAAAATTCCCTCTCTGCATCGTTCAACTTGAACTCGAAAAAATCTCTGTCCAATAAAGGTTTGCTGAAATTCGGATGCTCTTCCAATAGTTCTGGTGTTAGGTACCCTTTGTTGGACACATCAATCAAACGGTGATACTTCTTGGTGATCGATACGAAATTGGTGTGCAAGTTTCTGTTGTCGTGTCTCACTTGCCATCCGTTTAAAAACTCAACGTGCGCACTGAATATGGACCCTTCTGTATACGCCTCGATGTCCCCAAGTCCAGCTTGTCCTTCGTAATCGGCCTCTGATATCATCTTGTTGCAAGTGACAACTGTAATTTCGGGTAACTCTGGAGTCTGCGACGGGTCCACGGGTTCCTGCATTTTCTTGAGCTTTTCAACAATTTGTCGGTTGATCAGCGTTGGTTGGTCGAGCAATTTTTTCAGGATTTGCAAGTACCATAGCAAAATTAGAATGATTCTCTTGTCGTGGAACATTGAGCTTCTAAAGGAGTCGATCGATGGAGGTGTCACCGATGAGAGATCGTGCAATTTGGTACGTAATTTGAAATCGGCCTCGTTTTTGATGGACTTGTAAGACGAATTGGAAGTGACAGAATGACGATCCAGCTTCTCCTTATCTTTGATTAATTCCTCGTAATCGAGAATCTCGGCTCTTAAACCGGTTAAGAACCTCTTATACCACGAGATGAATAGATCTCTTCTTGACAAAGCATAATTGATAGGATCGTTAATATCGGAATCGTCCATATGCTTCAGGAAGAATTTGAAATGGTCTAGGTAAGCTTCGATACCCTTTTCGCTTGTCAGTTTCTTTTGTTGTTCGATTTCTTTCAGTCTTTTCTCCTCGCGTTCTCTCTGTCGTTTCAATTTGAATTCGATAAACTTCTGGTCTTCGTTATCGTCGCCGTGAACGGATGCACTACCAAGAGCCAGATCTCCGGCAAACTTGGTGACTTTCCTAGTCAACTTGAAAATAGAATGTGTTGATTGATTTTTGGTCATTTCAGTGGAAGATACTTCACCAGTAGGGCATAAAGAAGGTTTTTTAATCGATTTGATGCTGTGTTGGTTGTGGTGATGGCTATCGGCTATAGGATGAGCATTGCTTTGTTGTTGTTGGATGTGACTGTTACCGTGACGAATATGATGAGAAGTATGGTTGTGTCCACTCAGAGAACCGATAGATACGCTGCTATTGTTTTGCGAGGAAGGAGTGACCGATCTTGACTGCACAGAGGACTTGCTTCCTGAGATCTTATGCAAGGGATTGAAATGGGAATGAGATCTTTTGAGTAATTTCTTTTCGGTGTGAGAAGATTGTAAGCTGGAGGATCTGTGGGATGAGGGGACCTTCGAGGTGGTAGAACTGGAGGGAGTCTTTGTGGGGAGGGGCAGGGAAGAATCCGAGCTTGCGGCGGTGGGAGGTGGCAGTTTTGCTGAAGGGGACGGTGAGAGAGGAGCCGGTGAAGCGACGAAATCCTGTGTGCTCATTGATGTGATGAGGGTGATCGATGCAAAATATGGTAATTATAATATAGGAGGGCAGTATATATATATATATAGTGATGTGTGTATCGAACAATTCACACGTATGGATCGACACGGATGAGGGTATATATATATATAGATCTTGTAGCAACTAGTCACTTGATTGGCTGCTGTTGGGGCACAAAGGGGAAGTGCCAGTCGAATATTTCCAATTGGGAGACCAGAGGGGGATGGGATATTGTACGTTGTGCTGTTAGAACGCCAGTGAAATGTATTCGACAAACAGCAATCAACGTTAATTGATTGTAATATGTTAAATGACGATCGATTAATTTCAAATCAAACAAGGCCAGCTTAGTATGTGTTGTATATATATATATATATATATATATAACAAAGAGATTGAGTATATGTATATGTATATATATATATATATATATGCAATCAATCAATCAATTTATAAGGCAGGCACAGCTATGAACTTTGGTTGTGGGTGGAAGAAGCCTCCAGGTGTGGGAAATCCTCGTATGTAGGCTGGGTAATGCACTTGTACGTAAATATCAAGTGATGGCGACGACCCTGGAAAGTAATAAGGGTGATGGGTTTGCTGTTTATATGAATCCAAGGAAGATGAGCTGAACGAATTGCCGCTATTATATATATATATATATATCAAACAAACAGTGGTTAAACAGAGGGAGGGGAGCCCGTGTGAAAAAAGGTAGGCAGCACACACACACACTGACACACCGAACAAAGTAAGGTGCACTCACAGGAACTGTATATATATATATATATATTATATATATTATATATATTATATTTATATATTTGACAAATATATATATATAAGTATATATATAAATTTATAAGATACAAAGGACAGCCATGTGGAAACAAAACTTCACGTCAAAAAAGGCAAACAAAAAAATTCAGAAAAATTCAAATTCCAGCCAGGCGTCGATCGACGTTCAGTCGGGGCGCTACAATTAGCTATTTTCAAGCGCTGATTTGCTGGTTTAAAGATTATCCTCCCATATTTATACACTACTATAACTGTAACTATATCGTCTCGTATGGATCCGCATCGGTCTTACTGATCTCAATCTCCACCGCATCTCCTCCTTCTGCTACAAACTCCTTCTCCAACTGCACCTTCAACACTTTCAAGAACCCTCTCTCCGTGTTGGAATGGTTGCACGAGATGACGCTGGCACCTGACTCCTTGAAGTATAACGCCTCATGATGTGACAACTCTCCAGTGTAGAACAAGTCTGCCTTTACACCTTTGAACAACCCACCACCAGACCCAGCACAAATGGCCACTCTCTTTATCGCTTTAGTGTCCCTATCTTGCAATTTTGTAGCCAAAGAAACGTAATCGATGTTCAAATGCGCTTTGATCTTTGTAATGGCTTCGTTTAACGAGATGGATTTGGATAAAGTCACCAGACGACCCATTCCGACCCCCTCTGCCACACCAGACACCGTATTCTTCTCAATCACAGTCTTCTCTTGTAAGTTGACTCCTTGTCCAGTGATACCATCGACCAACCAGTCGTTCACACCGCCGATGGCTGCATCGATCGCCGTATGTGGAGAGTACACGGATATACCGTTCTGAATCAACTTGATCAACGACTGCTGTTGTGGGTCCGATTGGGTGATGCTCTTCAACCCACGGAAGATGAAAGGATGGTACGCTAGCACCAACGCTGTGTTCAACTTGATGGCCTCCTCTACAACGGATTGTGTTAGATCGACGGTCAGAAGGATCCTTAGTGGAGCAGCAGTAACACCATCGCGGGACGAAGAGTCAACGAGAAGCCCGGTGTTGTCCCAGGTGCTATCTGCATAGTTTATAGGGTAGAGTCTCTGGATGGTAGCGACAAGCCTTTGTAGCTTGGAGGAATGGACGAGCATAGTGGCAATTGTGTACCAATGGAAGGCCAGGGAAATAAGCAAAGGAGAAAGCAAAAAAAAAAGGAGGAAAACAACAAAAAAAAAACATGCAGTGTGAAAAATTGGAGAGTCGCGGGGATTTATCGCACTCTTCTTTTTTCTTCTTCCTTTCTCTTTTATGTATTTACATTATATATATATATATATATTATATATATATATATATATTATATATATATCTAATATTATATCTTTATCTGTTTGTTTATTTGTTTATTTTGTTTATCCATCCATCCATCAATTCACACCAACATGTCACAACAGTTGAACGCAGACACGCTCTCCCAGATCATAAAGGAACGGCTCCAAGCAGTCGAGGTGGAAGTACAGGACATGTCCGGTGGGTGTGGCCAGGCGTTTGCCGTCATCATCGTAAGCGATGTATTTTTGGGCAAGAACAAGTTGATGAGACACAGGTTGGTCAACGGCGCTTTGAAAGGTGAGATCTCACAGATCCATGCCTTCACTCAGAAAGTGTTCACCTTACAAGAATGGGACGAACAGAAGAAGATGTTTGGTACTGCTTAGAGAACTACAACCACCATTACCCCATCCATGATAAACTACACAACAAACTAATTTCTTCCCCCCCCCCCTTTCTTAAATGCTTTTTTTTGTCTTCAATTCAACCGCACAATCTTTTTTTTTATCATTCATTAAACTTCAAACATACGTCTTCTGTTTGTTGTTTTTGTTGCTGTTACGTTATGCTATTTTTGCTTTTATGTGTTTTTTTAGTCGTTGTCCTCTTCATCCTTTGCATTAACGTCAAAGGGTCCTCCCACATTACTTCACCTAATTACTCCAAACATTGGCCTGTCTCAATTGAACGTCCCCATCTCCGTCCACTGCATATCAACAAACATTTTCGTTATGGTATGCGTACGTACAGTTGAAAACTCTTATACTCAACAAGGGACTTGCACCCATCATATTACTTATCCACCGATGTATGTAAATAACTATACTTTCCGTATATATACATACTCCCTCCTCTTAATGCCACATATATATATACATAACATACAAATAAACAAAAAAACCACTAAATCCGGTATCCACACACACAAACAGCCAATCACACCGCACAAGTTGGTCATGCTGCTGTGACGTCGCCCACATGCACCCGACGCGTCGATTAGCAGATTACACCCAACTTTCAAGTCTCACAGTTCAGTGTTACACGGTACACCGCTCCGTTTTAGTATACACACAGCTAAGTTATATGAAATTCGTTTAATTATAGAGTGTAAGTACATACATGGCAGAAAACAACTAAAAACAGGACATAAACCAAACTGAACCGTCAAAAAGATAGATAAGTAAATAAATAAATAAATAAAAAGATGAAATAAAATGGAAAAAGCGTGAAAGGAACGAATGAATGAAGGAAAAAAACAACTCACATAAAAAACCGTTAACTAAATTCTCGTAAAATTAAAAACAAAAAAAAAGAAAAATAAATGAAACACCAGGACATTCAAACCAGCAAAACCTTATAAAGTATAAGGAGGAGGAGCTTCAATGACAAAAGGGCTCGAACCAGAATGGTGAGGAGACGCAGTCATCAATCTATCCAACTTCAACCGTCTGTTTCTGATCTTCAACTCTTCGCTCTTATCGATATGGTATCCTGCTTTGTTCGAATACAGGATCTGGTCTTTGTAAACGTCAGCTGAACTCTTTCTCGTGGCCTTAGTCGATGATGATGATGATAATGGCTTGTTGGTAGATCCAGATCTCAATTTGGCGTCTTCAGATTCACGGATAGCAGAAACAAGCTCGTCAGGTAGCTTGTAAACGTTGTGCTCACGCTTCAATTCAGCCAGCTTCAGGTTCAACTCTTTAACGTTGTGGCTGTTGCGTAAAGGTCTACTGGAGGTAGTCTTATTTGCTTTCAACTCTTGCTTCGTTGGTTGGTCACTCACTAGTGTGTCAGAAGAAGAATTCGATAGTATGGAATCATTCAACGATGATGGTGGCACTAAAGTAGCAGTCTTTGGCAATACAGGTGTAGTGTGTGATGAAGAAAGCACCGATTGTGGCTTGGACTCAATCGAAGCAGGCTCGGCGCTGTTGGCTTCAACCTGTTTCTTGCTCTTCTTAGTCTTCATCTTGATGGATCTTCTCTTTGGCTTGGACCCGTCGTAACTGTTCTTGATGAACGATCTGGTTTGGAAATCTTTGATGATCGACACTTTGCTGTTGATGGATCCGTATTCGAAATCCGCATCTGTCAACTGGATCTTGTTCAGATTGAAAGTGTAACTGGAAGCCAAAATCGCATTGGCAAAAGTCTTGGTCACCAAATTCTCGTTCATTCTATCGCACGACAGTTTTCCTCCAAGCGCCAGAGTCTGTCTAGAACTGGAAAGCCTCGTCAACCTCATCAAACTACCAGGCGATATTCTCAAAGGCTGTTCAGAATCGATGTCTTTCAACATGACTCTCGATTCTTGCTCTTCGTTCAATAGATCCCTATGAAATTGATCAAACGATTGTGTAGTGTACTTCAAACTGAACTTGTAAAGTAAACTTGGTAAAAACTCTTTGAAAAGCTCGCTGATCTGGGTCTCAATCTTCTTCTGTAAAAAGAGAGCTATCGGCTTAATTCTATCAAAAGTGGAACTCACCTCAATGGATTCCAAAGGATCGTTCTTGAAAACAAGCGTCAAACCTTTCGTCTTGCTGAAAACAATGATGATGATCGAACTCAAGCGGAACTTACTTAGTGTCAAATTCAAAGGAATGTCGAAATCACAATCGGAAACGTTGAAGTTAGGCGTGACAAAATCCACCATCTCTTCGCTACTTGCAAAATCACTATTTTTCTGTTCGTTCAAGTCATCCAAGATGTTGTCATTGTAAATCTTGAGTGGGCTGGCACTCACTTTGGTGTTCACTGTGATGTACGCATCACCAGCATATTTGAATTTGAATATCCCACGGAATCTGTCGGGCCCTAGATCTCCAATCTCCAATATTTCGAAATCCGGTGCGATGTTGCCAAAGTTCAAGTCGACGATCTTGATGTCGGAACTGAGTATGTTGGGCCTCTTTCCGGAATTTAGAGCCTCGTTAAGCAATTCCGTTGTGTATGTGGACAACGACTGCTTCTCTATCGAGTTCCAATTGATCTTGAAAGACATTTTGTTGTTAAGTATACAATATGTTGAAAATAAAACGCAATGTTAAAAAAACTGTTGAGATTGAACGAATGGGATGGAGTGGGAAGGGAATAAAATGGGCAATCGAAACTGTCGGCTGTTGTTGTTTTGTTGCTTGTGGAAGTAGAATAGAGGGAAAAAAGTAAGTGGTTGTTGTTGAAACAAAAGAAGACTGTGCGTGTGCCAGTATATGGCTATGAATGTGTGATGATACAGCAAGAGGGTAAGAACAATAAGAACAAGCAGAGGGAAAGACGGGACAAAGACAGAGGGGAAGAGTTTAAAGGAGGCAAGTTGACGGCACCTTAATTGCAACAAGAGTTGGAACCACAAAAATCCTCGCCTCGTCTGACTTTGGCGCTTTGCGGGACGATTTTTTTTTTTTTTTTTTTTTTGTTTGCTTTGCCGCCCTTCCGTGCTTATGTCATTGCTTACTACCGGCTGCCCTATTTCCTATTTGGGCGAAAGTTAAACATTTCGTTTCATTTTTGCTGTATATTTAGTATATTTAGTATATTTAGTATATTACACACCCTCGTCATTATATACCAATGTCCAACTCCTCCAACTCCTCCAATACATTGTCCAAGTCGTTCAGCGACGCCATCGACCGCTTTGACCTCAACTTCTTCTTCGGAGAACTCTGTGCAGAGCTCTGCGTCGACCTGTTCTCCAGCACTTCGCTCGTGTCCTGGTACATCATCGAGTCCTCGTTGTGCTCAAAGAACTTCACGTAGTTGTACGATCTGTTGGCAACTTCTGCCTCTTCTTCCTCTTCTTCTTTTTCCTCCTCCTCGTCTTTTTCTTCTTCTTCTTCTTCTTCTAATATCCCGCTCAGCTTTGCAATAAGATCAGCAGATAACTTGATCTTCTTCAAGTCGTGGTTCGTTATGTAGTTTCTTCCGTCACTGATCTCTTTAAACGTATTCAAGTAAAAATCACTAGTCAACGTAAGCAACTGCGACTTGTCGTGCGCTTCTTTGTGGTCATCTTTTGACACTACTTCTTCGTCTCGTTGGTTGAATAACTTTAACACTTTTACAAAATTGCTAAATCTAACTCCTCTCAACACCTCCAAACTGCTCTCATATATCACCTCAAAAAATTGGTTCACTTGCTCCTGCGTCAAATCAGGGTATATGTACAACAACGCCCCGTTGAACTCCATTTTGTTCAAATACGCCTTCTGCCCTTTGTCAAACTTATTGAAAATTAGCTCATACTGGTACGTTTCTAAATCCGATAGTTCGTCCTTGTTGTCCCGCAGTGTAGCCTTCAAAGACTTAGAAATGGATTCACGTTTCGACAACTGCAACTCAATAAATTTCAACCGGTCGATGATCACACCTTTGATCAACCGGATCTTGTAATCCAACTCGTGCACTTTGAACTCCTGTTCGGATTGTTCCAAATTCGTCAACGAGTTGTTGTTATTGTAAACTGTATAGAACAAATTTAACTCCTGTTTCAAAGTCTTCAAAGTCTTGAAAAGTTGCTCCAAAGACGTGAGATCCTCCAAGATCTCAGGAAGTTGCGACACTTGGTTTGTAGGGTAATTTGGCAATTCTGCCACTTCCGACTCGATCAAACTGATCCCCAAATCAACGTTCGCTGATATCCTTTGGAATTTGTGCAACAGCTCTGCTTTCCTCTTGTTGATAAAATTCGTGATGAACAGGTCAACGTCCTGTTCCAACAAATTTAGCGTGTTGATCGAATTCGTCACTTTTTTCATCGATTTCTTGTCGTTTTCTTCAAACTTGTCAAAATGGAACTCCATCATCATTAAATCTAGCTTGCTCTTCAACAACCTCAACGAGTTGAACTCTTTATAAATCACAAACTTCTCACCGCTCCTATAGTTCAATAGGTGTGTCTTGGCATCAGCAATCGCATCCAAGGTGCCAACCTCCCTATCGATGGCTTCAAACTCACCCAAACACTTCTCAATCGCAACAATTAACTTCTCGATTCTCGCCAAGTACTCGTTCTTATAGCCCAATATCTCACTGATGATTTCAATAAACGTCTCCACACGTATCCGCAACGCAGCCACATCTTTAACTGGCTTCGTCTTCTTCCCCTTCATCGACCGGAACTTGTCGTACCATAAACTCAAGTACGCAATCACACACTTCTCATCTGGTTTGTCACAGTTCAAATCTTCGATGTCCAAAAGTCTGGTAATACCAACTGACTCAGCTACACTCAGTGCACGCTCCAGATTCTCCTCGATGTTCGTCTTATCCAATTGTGAAAAATCCATTAGCTCGGGCTGAAAGTAATCCAAGATTGCACACAGCGCTAATCCGTCCGACCAACTGGTGGTGAAGTTCTTCAAATTAACACCATCGTAGTCCTTGGTCACTTTTTGGAACCACCGGAGCAAAAGTTCCTTCTTACTCAACGTATCATCGTCATCGTCGTCATTGTCTGGGTCCTCGTTGATGGAAGTGTAATTCAAAATCAACACCCAGATCAACCCAAGGATTAACTTGATGTTTCCCTCCACGATATCTTCGGATCCTATGTTGTGTATGTGCAACTGTTCGTGATTTTTCAAAAAATCTAAAAACTTGTTCAGATTTTCCAACTTTTGAATCTTGAGGCTCGGGTTCTTGTAGATTGGTTGCACGGTCGATTCAGGTTGCAAACACCACAACAAGTTGTACAACGTCACACCGTTTGCTAAATCCAACAGAGAATCTATCTTTGTGTACGACTTACCTTCCAACTTCATGTTGATGTACCGTATGAAAGTCTTCTGTTGCACCTCGGCCCAATCTCTGATGGGTATGTCTCCCGAGCTTATGGATCTAATGATGGAGCTCTCCTTCGGCATTGTCACAAGATGATAATGATATGCTATTTATGCTAATTTAAAACGTTGGTTATGAATATAAGTACAAGATGCCACTGATCTGGTTACTGCTAATGTTGGAAGCGAATGAATGAACGAAAGGTTTTCGGATATAATGTACCACCTACACAGAAATAACACCGCAAACAGTCGGAAGAAAAGAAAAAGAGCGGAAGTTTCAAAACCCTCTAGAATCACACTCAATAGAGAACTATCGTATTATGAAAACCCAATTGAGGTGTTCAAAGCACTGGCTGAAATGTTGGATGACCTTGCCCAGTTGTTCAAGAATCGAAAGTAGGTTGACGTGGTGTATCTGAGACACACTCCACGCCAAAAAATCTCACTTCCCGAAGCTTCTCTGTCTGCCTCCGCGATGTGCCACTGCGAAAATGAACCGATGGCCGGGGCGGTGCACCGATGGCATCGCCTGGACGCTATGGGGTCGAGCGGCTTCTTGTTTGTACACAATTGATGTTTGTGAATTTATACGAACTTGGATAGATGATACAATGTATAACATATAAAGAAAGGCCAGGATATATATATATATATTAAAGTATGGCATATGCGAAACAAAAACAAGGAAAACACAAGCGTTTAAATGAACTGACTATATAACTGATTGATTAAAGATAATTCCTTTTTTTTAATAAGTAACATATAATCTAAAAAAAGAGAAAGAAAAAAAAACATTAAATACAATAGGATGAAAAATTACTAGTAATATTAAAGAGACAGAAAAAAAGTAAAAGGCAAAAACAGCTGTAAGCGTCAACGACCAAATAAAGAAAAAAAGTCAAAGCACTGGTGCTAGAGATACCAACGATGGCTTCCATAAGTATATATCATCATGCTTCCATGATAAAAATTCCCCAATTTTTCAATATATATTTAGGAAAAGCCATCAGCTAAGCAACAAAAGCACAGAATAATTTATTTGATTCATCATTTTTCGTAATGTCACTGGCACTTAAAAGTCAACACCAATAACCATGGCCAAGATGGCCATTCTAACAAACAAACCGTATCTCATTTGTCTGAAATATGCAGCTCTCTGATCGAAGTCAACCTCCTCTCTAATTTCATTAACTCTAGGTAATGGGTGCATCACGCACATGTGTTGCTTAGCGTAGGACAAGATCTTGTTATCAACAATGAACGAATCCTTCAATCTTTCGTATTCAGCAGGATCACTAAATCTCTCCTGTTGCACTCTGGTACAGTACAACACATCGGACTTGGCAACAATGTCTTTAGTTAACTCACTGGTTTCACAAATTAACATGCCAGCATCGATAAGTTGTTGCTTCAAGTTTTCAGGCAATCTCAATTCTGGAGGAGACACCAACTGCACTCTAACTTGGTAGAGTTGCAACAATTTGCACAAAGAATGGACCGGTCTACCATACTTCAAGTCTCCCATGAATGTAACGGTGATACCGTTAACAGTACCCAATTCTTCTCTAATCGTGAACAAATCTAGGAAAGCCTGCGTAGGATGTTCTCTGGAACCGTTACCACCGTTGATGATTGGCACTGGAGAGTACTTGGCGGCAATGTGTGCAGATTCCTCAGATGGGTGTCTCAAAACAATGGCGTCTGAGTAGCAGGCCATGGTTCTGATGGTATCTTGTAAAGTTTCACCTTTCTTGACAGAGGAACCTTGTTCAGAGATAGCAACAACTCTACCACCTAATCTTTGCATAGCAGCGTTGAAAGACGATGAAGTTCTAGTGGATGGCTCAAAGAAAGCGGTGGTTAACACTCTACCCTTCAAGACATCCAAAACACCTTCTCTTTCAACTGATAATCTCATCTCTTGAGCAACGGCAAATAGAGCATGCAAGTGGTATCTGGAAACTTGACTCACCGATAAGATTGAGTTTCTCAAGAATGGGTTGTCACCCTTGATGTATGAAATGATGGCATTTGGCAATCTTAATTCTCTCGGTGGCTTAGATGAAACCAAATCGGCACCTGTTGGAACCTCGTTGGAGTCGTCAATGGCAGAAGTGTCCCTGATTTGATCTATCAACGAGCTTCTTCTACCGGAATCAAACGAGAATCTGGAAGCTCTTCTCACTCTTGGAGATTGAGGAACAACGGCATCTTGCGATGGAGTAGAAGTCATTTTGGATGGATGTTGAACCAAGTAGGCATTTTCCTTACCTGTGGCACTGGTGACAACAAACTCACCTTCCAAGCAAACAGTTTGCTGGTTCATGTGAACTCTTTCAACGGCACCGTGCAAACTGTTTTCCGAGAATGGAGACCATGAAACAGTCTTACCCTTCAACGAGGAGACTAATCTATCGACATCAACCTCAATAACAGACTCGTTGTCTCTTAGAGAGAAGATCTTGATTGGATTGTCGTGCAACTTTTCAACGATGTCTTGAACGGTCAACTTACCTTCCGAAACAGCAGAGAACAACAATGGCAGAATATCGACAAAGCCCATACCCGCAGACACTGGCTTGCCCAACAACTGAGCCAATAAGGTTGGCAATTGGCCAACAGAGAAACAATCGATGGATTCCAAGTTGTCCCACAATGCTTTTTGGTCTTCCTTGGTTGGCAAGAAAACGGCAGTTGGGTAGTCCTCTTGAGACAAGAACAAGGAGTAAACGTTAACATCACACGTAACTTGCAACTTCTTACCCTTAGACATGGAAATCAAAGCCAAATCTTCCTTGTCAGTAACACCAGTAACGTGGATCTTTCTGTTGTACAAAGAAGCCAACAACAAAACAGAGGCTAAATCGGTAGTCTTAGCATCGGTGATGATTGGTTTTCCTTCAGGCCATGAGCCAAAGTGAGCAGATGTGGAAGCAATTTTGTTCTGAGAGAAGTCGCTAGAGTGGACAGTCAAAGATGAAGTCAAGGCAGCAACATGTTGAATTTGAGAAGCATTGGAATCGGTAGCAGCGACGGAGAAGGCGTAATCAGTGTAAGCTGAACCTTGGATGCATTCGTGAGCACTTGACAAAGATCTAGAATCAGTGATGGTAGCACCGTTGATAGTGTTTGGTGAGAAAGCAGTGAAAGTGAAACCAGAGGCCAATGCAGCCTTGGTGGTCTCTTGAAGAGCAACGGCACCTTCCTTGTTGGCCATCGATGGAACAAAAGTAGCAACAGAAACTAAACCTGGTAATTCAACAATGTTGTGGAAGGATTGGGAGTCGATGTTGGAGGCAGACAGAGTGATGTTTCTTGAAATGGCTTCGATCAATAACTTGGCACATTTGACGTTGGTAACCAATGGAACAGCGTAATCGACAGCCATTCTTCTGGTTTGATAACCCTTGGAGACGTAAGAAGCTGGTCTTCTGAATCTGTTGGATGATGGCAAGTTGATGTACAAGTCAATCAAGTTGTTAGCCAAGTGCTGGGTCAGAGAGTATTCAGCCTTTTGGTCTTCTTCTTCCTTACTTAACAATTCCAAGTACTTCACTGGGATGTCGTGCTCCTGGATGAAATCGGCAGTACCAGCAGTAGCAAACAATGAGTAACCCAACTCGTACAATTTTCTGATGGATGGCAACAATTCCTGCTTTTCTTTGAACGAACCAATGGACAATAAAATGTTCTTCTTTGGCAGTTGGAAACCAGTGGAAATCAAAGATTTCAGGTATGCTTCGTACTTGTTGTGACCGAAACAGGCAACTTCACCAGTGGAAGCCATTTCAACACCCAAAACTGGATCAGCACCGGACAATCTGGAGAACGAGAATTGAGGAACCTTGATGGCACAGTAGTCATCTGGAAGCTTTTCACCTGGGTAAGGAGTGAAAGGTAGGTCCATGATGGCCTTAGTTGCCATTTCAATCATATCAGTACCAACAACCTTGGAGTTGAATGGGAAAGATCTGGATGCTCTGACGTTACATTCAATAACCTTGATCTCGTTGTTCTTGGCAATGAATTGGATGTTAAATGGACCAGTGACGTCTAAAGCTTTACCAATCTTAGCAGTAGCTTCAACAATTCTCTTCACAGTTTCCTTGTCTAGATCCTGAGGTGGGACTATCAAAGTAGCATCACCGGAGTGGACACCAGCATTCTCAACGTGCTCAGCAACAACGTGCATGATCAACTTACCGTCTTTGGCAACAGCATCCATTTCGATTTCCTTTGCGTTTTCGATATATTTGGTGATGACAACTGGATAGTCTGGAGAAACTTCAACTGCTTGAGATAGATAGGAGGCCAAGTCGTCTCTTGAGTAAACAGTGTTCATTGCAGCACCAGATAAAACGTAGGATGGTCTAACCAAAACTGGGTAAGAAACCTTGTTGGCAAACTCTTCAGCTTCTTCGATAGAGGTTAACTCCTTCCAAGCAGGTTGATCGACACCGATGGTATCCAACATTCTTGAGAACTTGTATCTGTTTTCAGCAGAATCGATCATCTCTGGAGAAGTACCTAGAATCTTAACGTTTTGTCTTTGTAGTGGCAAAGCAATGTTATTTGAAGTTTGGCCACCCATAGAAATGATAACACCAGACGATTTTTCCAATTCGTAAATATCCAAGACTCTTTCTAAGTTGATGGTTTCAAAGTACAATCTATCAGCTTCATCATAATCGGTAGAAACTGTTTCAGGGTTGTAGTTAACCATAATGGTCTTGAAACCTTGTTCTCTCAAAGTTCTGATAGCTCTGACAGCACACCAATCAAATTCAACGGAAGAACCAATTCTGTACACACCAGAACCTAAGACCATAATACCATTATCGTTGAATTCAACATCGGATGAGTCAGCATTGTAGGTGAGGTATAAGTAGTTGGTGTAAGCTGGGAATTCAGCAGCAACTGTATCGATCTGTTTGGCGAATGGGAAAATACCGTACTCCTTTCTCAATCTTCTAATGGCCACCTCGTTAGAGTTCAAAAACTTAGCAATCTGTCTATCTTCAAAACCTAGTTGCTTGGCTTGTCTCAGAATGTCAGCTGGCAACTTTTCTTTGACACCAAAGGAAGCGATCTTCTCACCAAAAGTGATCAAGCCTTGCAATTTGTTCAAGAACCATCTATCAATGCTGGTCAACTTGTGAATCTTTTCAACAGAGTAGCCATCGGTCATGGCGTTCGCGATGGCAAACAATCTTTGGTCAGATGGAGTTTGTAATTCAGAATCAATGTCAATGGACATCAAAGCTTCGGTCTTGTTGAAACCAATGTTGTGATAATCGGTGGATCTAATGGCCTTTTGGATAGCCTCTTCGAAAGTTCTACCGATACTCATAACTTCACCAACAGATTTCATGGAGGATGACAACAAACTGGAAACTCTGGTAAACTTCTTCAAATCCCATCTTGGAATCTTAACGACACAGTAATCTAAAGATGGTTCAAAACAAGCGCAGGTAACCTTGGTGACAGAGTTCTTGATTTCGTTCAATGGAATATTTAAACCTAACTTGGCAGCAGTGTAAGCCAATGGGTAACCGGTGGCCTTGGAAGCCAAAGCAGATGATCTTGATAATCTGGCATTAACTTCAATAATACAGTATTCCTTGGAGTATGGGTTCAAGGCGTATTGAATGTTACATTCACCAACAACACCCAAATGTCTAATCACGTTAACAGCAGTTGTTCTTAGCATGTTGTAATCCTCGTCTGATAGAGTCTGGGATGGAGCAACAACGATGGAGTCACCAGTGTGGATACCCAATGGGTCAAAGTTTTCCATATTACAGACAGTGATACAGTTGTCAAAAGCATCACGAACAACTTCGTATTCAACTTCTTTCCAACCCTTCATTGATCTCTCAACCAAAACTTGTGGAGATGCAGCAAAGGCCTTGTTACATAGATCAATCAATTCTTCGTTGTTATCAGCGAAACCAGAACCTAGACCACCCAAAGCGTAAGCGGCTCTGACAATAACAGGGAAACCAATTTCCTTGACGGCCTCCAAAGCTTCCTCCAGGGAGGAGGCAGTCTGAGACTTGGCACACTTTTCACCAATCTCTTCCATCGATCTAGCAAACATTTCTCTATCTTCAGTGGTGATGACAGTATCAATAGAGGTACCCAAGACTTTAACACCTAAGGATTCAAACTCGTCCTTTAATTGGATACCAACATTCAAAGCAGTTTGACCACCAAATGTACAGTAAATCGAGTCAGGTCTCTCGTGTTTGATAACCTTTCTGACAAACTCGGGAGTAACTGGCAAGAAGTAGACTTTATCAGCTAGACCATTAGATGTTTGAATAGTAGCAATATTTGGATTGATCAAGATGGTGTAAATACCTTCTTCCTTCAAAGCCTTGATAGCTTGAGAACCAGAATAATCGAATTCACCAGCTTGACCGATAGACAAACCACCAGAACCCAAAACCAAAACTTTCTTGGCGTTGACTCTTGGGAATTTGGCTCTGTTTTCTTCGATCTTACCACCTGGGAAGGAAACAGCTCTCAATTCACCTTGAGATTGCTTGAAATCAACGACAGATTCAATGAAAGTGTCGAACAAAAACTCGGTATCTCTTGGACCTGGAGTAGATTCAGGGTGGAATTGGACAGAGAAGAACGGCTTTTCGGTGTGGTAAATACCTTCGTTAGAGCCATCGTTTGAGTTAACAAAGAGTTCTTTCCAACCTGGAACAAGAGTGTCGACGTCAACGGCATAACCATGATTTTGAGAGGTAATGTAACATCTACCGGAAATTGTGGAAGTGCATGGAATGTTGTGACCTCTGTTACCAAACTTCAGCTTCAAAGTTTGGGCACCAGAAGCTCTTGCCATCAATTGGTGACCTAAACAGATACCAAAGATTGGGGTTCTGGCATCTTCCAGAGCTTTTCTTAATCTTTCAACGACTTCCGTCATAACAGATGGATCACCTGGACCGTTAGAGATGAACAGACCATCGTATTCTTCTGAGTTGAAGTCATAATCCCAAGGAACGACCTTCAACGAAACACCACGGTTAACGAAACATCTCACTTGGTTATATTTCATACCGACATCAACAGCAAGAATTCTGATAGTCTTTCCATCAGGGCCCAACTTAGCCAAGTGTTTTGGTGGATCATAGACAACTGGTTCCTTTGTAGAGACCTTGGCAACCAAGTTTTGGGTGTTTGGGTCCACCCATTCTGGAACCTCAAAGCAATCCCTCCAAGAAAGTTGGCTCATAGACTCTTCAATAGAAGCACCCTGCTTTTGCAGGCATAATCTACCTAAAGTTGAACCCTTTTCTCTCAATCTTTTGGTTAATGCTCTTGTGTCGACACCATAGATAGCTGGAATACCTTCGTCTTGTAACCACTGACCTAAAGATGACTTGGCTAGATAGTGAGAATACTCTTCGGTATAATGTGCGACAACCAAACCAGCAACATGAATCTTACTGGATTCAAAGTACTTTGGCAATTGCTTAACAACTTCATCCATCAATTTTCTGTCAGGAACACCGTAGTTACCAACCAATGGGTAAGTGATAACCAATATTTGACCTTCGTAGGATGGATCAGTGATGGATTCCGGGTAACCAACCATACCCGTCTGGAAAACCAATTCACCAGCAGCTGCGACTTTAGCACCAAATGAGTAACCTTGTAAAGTGATACCGTCCTGAGTTTCTAAAGTCATTAGGACATCACCAGTTGACTCCATAGGAGGAGTAATAGGGTTTGAGAATTTTTCAACAGACATTCTTTCAATTTATTTATTTTTTGATTATTAGCTATGAATTATAACTGTGTGCGTTTCACAGTATAAAGAGAGAAAATAAAAGCAATAAGTGAATATTACCTTGATCAAAATAAATCTAGTTCAATTCAACAACAGTTGGTCAGTTTGTTAGTTCGGGAAACTTATGTACAGTTAGCTAAAAAAAATTACGATTACAGTCGATAAGCACATCCTACAGAAGTAGAGTTAGAGCGCAATTCAAAGCTGAGCTGGGAGAAAAGAAATTGGATCAAAAGAGGTGCCATAAACTGACAGCAATGACTGATCAAATTGCCTTCTCTCCTATTTCTTTCAGAATTTCACTCATGTGGTGCATCTCTCTATCTCTCTTCTTTCAGAAGGGCATATCAACCGATCGTTAAAAGTGTGTCAAGTAACATACCTTGCTTATTCGAAATTTGCAATGACTTTAATTATTATTTTGTTTCAAATTGGGGAAGAAAAAAACAAAATAAATATGGCTTTAAAGTGATTAGTCAATTTAAAATGGAATGAGCTGGAGTGTTTGTAGTTGAAACAGCGGATGATAAGTGCAGCTTTCAAAGGTGAATCCTATAACCAGTTGGATATCGAGTTACGAGGACGGTCTCTTCTGAAAGAGAGAGGAGAAAGAGAGAGGAGAAAGAGAGAGAGAGAGAGAGAGGAGGAAGGAAGGAGAAAGGAGAAAGGAAGAAAAATAAAGAAACTCTCTCAAGCATTAACAAGAGGTAGATGTAGGTGCAAACACCTACTGTTATATATTACAAAATTTTTTTCAGAGCAAAAAAAAATTTAAAAATTTTTTTTCAATCTGCGTGTGCCAACCAATCGCGCCGCACAGCTCACCTCGCTGAAAAATTGTCCCGCTTTTTCGCTCTCTCTCCTTTGCCCACATAGCATACACTTGAGACTCTTCACCTACTAGTTCAGATCCTTACTTATGGTGTCTCCGATGATGTCGCCAATGCTGCGTTGTAGATAATAAGTTTCGTTGAATGCTGTTCTATAGTAGATACGTGCCAGTTTTCTGTGCCGGCTCATGAGTTTCAGCTAACTGAATTCGATTTCAAACGGTCTCGAGCGCCAGATCTGAAATGTCCACCTTGACACATAAACACGTAATGCTTTCTGCATACAAGCACGCTACAGTATTTTATTCACTACTGGAGAAATCCGCGTCCCCAGCTTGTTCTACCTTTTGTGACTCTCTGACTAATGTCCACTACATATATATATCTATATATATATATATATATAACAAAAATATTCTAACTTTTCTATATGGTATGGCCAGTGTTTCCTATTTTTCCGAGTCAATCTGAGCAAACTCAAAAAAAAACCATCTATTAGTATCGAGAAGTCGATAATTTGTACTGGACAGGTAAAAAATTTTTACATGCAAATTACGAACTCGTAACCGTTATTTATTGATTCTGATCAGGGGTCTGAATTCTAGAGAATCGTGAAAAAAGTCCAATATATATCCTTTATTCGCAAAAAAAAACCAAAAAAATAATGGACGAGTTGGGAATTGAACCCAAGACCTCTTCCATGCTAAGGAAGCGCGCTACCAACTGCGCCACACGCCCATTTCTTGATTGGTAATTTTTTAGCTGATAGTAGTTCAGCAACATAGGCGTTCCGGTCACGTGATGTTTTATGTCTCACAAAAGGGCGGCCAACATACGACTGCTCACTTCATAGGGTTAGGCTTATTTTTAAATAACCTCGTCGAGAATAAATTATTATTATTATTATGAACTGCCTCATAAGGCAATCTCTCCTAGGAATCTGATTTCTGGTCATTAGGATAAGTGAAGTTGATATGTGGCGTATTAATTTAGTTAATTGTTATATACTATAGTCATTTCCCTAATGAGACGACTGCTCACTTCATAGGGTTAGGCTTATTTTTATATAACCTCGTCGAGAATAAATTATTATTATTATTATTATTATTATTATTATTATTATTACGAAAAAGTCCAATAAAGAACTGCCTCATAAGGCAACAACAACAAAAAAAAAATAAGGCAATCTCTCCTAGGAATCTGATTTCTGGTCATTAGGATAAGTGAAGCTGATATGTGGCGTATTAATTTAGTTAATTGTTATATACTATAGTCATTTCCTTAATGAGACGACTGCTCCCTCTGGGGACGTGCTGTGCTCGGTTATATAGCAACATATGTATAAGCTACGTTAGGTGTGTGCCTGCTAATGTTGGCTTTAGGAGTGGATATATATTTCATATATGTAGCAACATATGTATAAGCTATGTTAGGTGTGTGCCTGCTAATGTTGGCTTTAGGAGTGGATATATATTTCATATATGTATGTATATTTCTATAGCGGTGTTTGCTCTCATAAATGGGCTGAACCACCATGTTAATAAATCACTTCAAACAACAACAAAAAAAAAATATGTATGTATATTTCTATAGCGGTGTTTGCTCTCATAAACGGGCTGAACCACCATGATAATAAAACAATTTCATCATCATCATCATCATCATCATCATCATCATCATCATCATCATCAACTGCTCACTTCATAGGGTTAGGCTTATTTTTAAATAACCTCGTCGAGAATAAATTATTATTATTATTATTATTATTATTATTATTATTATTACGAAATGAAAACCTCAACGAACCTCTACATGAGAAAAGGAGTCCACAAATTATGTCCAATATTACGGTTGTGGGTTTTAACGGTGGTATAGATGGAGTAGGCATCATGAAGTCCGAGTGGATATATATTTCATATATGTATGTATATTTCTATAGCGGTGTTTGCTCTCATAAATGGGCTGAACCACCATGATAATAAAACAATTTCATCATCATCAACATCAGGGAAAGTGAAAGGGAAATACTCCAAGATATTATCGTCCAATCTCAGTCATTGACATCAGTTCAAAAGTATACGAAACAATCATCAATCATCATCATCATCATCATCAATAAGAGAGTCAGGCAGTACGTGGAAAAAAACAACATAATACTGGACAATAAATTTGGAGGTAGATCAGGATACAACTCGATTGATACCTTTCCTGCAATGATGCTCACACTTCATCATCATCATCATCATCATCACTTCAGGGTGTGATTTTAGACGGTTGTGGGTTTTAACGGTGGTATAGATGAAGTAGGCATCAATGATCATGGAGTCCGAGTCGATCGGCCATGGTGCCCCTCATGGCGCAGGCCATTGGTGGTAATCCTGCTTGAAGTTGAGGGTCTCTATGAGCGCCCTCTGGGGATAATGATGATGATGATGTAATTGGTTTATTATCATGGTGGTTCAGCCCGTTTATGAGAGAAAACACCGCTTTAGAAATATACATACATATATAATCGATGCCGTTATGAAATTGGTCCATGATGTTAAGTTGAATAAGGGAAAGGGAACAGCATTAATGATTGACATAGAAGGTGCATATGACAATGTGGACACCAACAAACTCTTGGAAATTATGGCCAACATGAATTTTCCGAGACAAATGATTGAATGGACGAGCAACTTCACCAACGACCGAACCACAACCCTGATAACACATCAGCGGTACATAACCCCCTACATGTCGGTCTGCATGGGAATACCGCAAGGATCTCCGATGTCACCCTTATTCTTTCCACTCTACACCACACTGTAAAAATGATACCTAATGTGAGACTGGTCGCCTATCTAGATGACATCACCATGTATAGCACCCAGAGTTCCCACGAAGAAAATACCAAACAGTTGAAATCAGCATTCTATCAAATGACATCATGGGCATCCAACTACCAGATCAAATTTGACGAGGAAGAAAAGATAAAATTTATTGTTATCTCGTAGAGTCGTAGGATTAAAAGAAGGAAAACACGGTTCCAAAAGGGGTAAAGCTAAAAACAAAGAAAAATGGAAATATGAGCCGCTAGGGGTGTAATGTGTTATACTTCACCCTGTTTTGAAAAACTCCTCCTCAATTGTGAAGGAAAAGTAGGGACAAAGAAAAAGAATGTGAGTAAAATAAACTTAGAAAGGGAAATCAGAGGGGAGTATTATAGAGTAGAAAGCAAATAAGCAGATTTCTTTTTTTGCTTTTTATTTATTTTATCCAATCTTATATTAAGGCCCTATTACGAATGCCTTAAGAAAGCGTAGACTTTATTCGACTCTGTCTTCGTTGACTTGCCTGGCGCTTGAACCCGTTTAAACCCCGTTCCACTGCAGCGATAGTAGTGTTAATTGTACCGCCACGACTAGGTAATGACGTGTATATATACTTGTTTGTTAGACGTGGGGTAACAGTTAATAATGTGACACTCTGTAGTGTCACATTTACCATTGTAAAGCCGCTGGTAAGCGCCTCTGTCACCAGAAGTTAAAAGGCACCACAGACTTGCCTCGTCAAAATCCCGCTTCTCAAATGTGTAGAACTCAGATGCTTGCTCACTCGAGTTGGCACCCATGTAGTATAAATCAGACGCACTGTTTGCAGAAACAACCCGATCGTAATATTCAAACAAATCATGTTCCCATAACTTGCAAATTTCATCAGGCTTGCCGAAGAAAGCGCTTATAGCTATTCCCGAATTTGTGTATATGCATGCCAAGATGAGGTCAATTTGATCATCATCAGCATTAGTAACCCATGCACTTGGTTGATATAGATTGTCTAAATATAGCTTCGCCGTAACGTTAACCTTCTCAGTGCAATTAACCAATGCTAGCATGCTAATTGTAATAGATCGTATTCGTCAGATGTCACCCCGAAACGCAGTACAGTACTGTTGAGAACTAAGATGCTTAATCTAACCAACTAAAGCAATTTCATTGTTAGAAACTCGATAGTTGTATCTTAATTAACAAATATGACCATTCGGGAGGTGACTAGTAATGTGACGTAAGTTTTTCTTAGTGGGAGAAGTGATCAAACTTAACTAAGATAAAGTTATTGATATAATTGAATAGTCTTAAATTGATAGTAAAAGAAAAAGCTAATATTCCACTCAGGAAGAGGAGGAGGGGAAAAGGAGGACTATTTATGCAAAAAGAAACCGTTCGGATTTCTGTGGAAAAGTTGTAAAACTTCTGAATGTTTCAAATACCTGCTATCGCCCGATTGGCTGCTATCTCGTGGAGTGAAAGGAGGGAAATAGAATTACAAAAGTGGTAAAACTAAAAGAGGGAAGAACACGGAAAAACTAAAAACAAAGAAAAATAGGAGCTGCAAGGGGGCGTAAATTGTGATCTGTTACAGAGTTTAAACTTTTTAACTTATATATACAATAAATATTTGATTTCCCATGCTCTTTAAAATATGTAAATTCGTATCAGGGTTTCAGTGTAGAGATGTTCTTAATTGGATGGTAAGATATGGCCGATGTCGACTAACATATACATGGATTTAGTTACTATTTGCTATGACTGTTCAAATAGAAAGAACGTCATAGACATCAATATTTTCTTTAATTAATTACATTATATTTAATTCACTAGCTGATAGCACTACCAACAAAGTACTGTTAACTAATGACGGCATTAAGATAACATAAGTCGACTTCAAAGTTCAATGTAATTTTCTATGATCAGCCGCCTAAGAGTCTTGGTGTCAATCAGTTGAAAACACTAGCGGGGGACAGACAAATTCAATTATGAGTGAATAGCAGTATGGAGGGCAAAAAAAATTCAACAAAAAAAATTCCGATACCGGGAGTCGAACCCGGGTCTGCCCGGTGAAAGCGGACCATGATAGCCGTTACACTATATCGGACTAACATACAGTATTTTTTTGGATAGGAAATAATAACTCAGTATGGGTCGATGAAAAACTTCGTCTTTTTTCACCGCCTATCCTGGCCCAGAATCGACAGAAGAACATTTTAGGGATGTCACAAGCATGCTGAAACAAAAGTTTTTACCCAAAGGGATTTTCTGATTGGTTTTAAAGAAATTCGGTATTATTATTATTATTATTATTATTATTATTATAATTCGGGATGAAAGTGACGGAATTATATGTCTGATAGATCGAGCATTGCATAAGCAATGTATAAGCGATCAAACATCAACATAAATTACGTTACCAAAGAATCAGGCGACATATGACATACACGTGACTCAAGCCACGAACTACCATAAAACCCTGTTCCAGAACACCTCACTCCAAATACCAGAAGTAGTTTTAGCAGTCACCGATAGATCGACTGCGTGGACACAGTAAAATTTTATATATAAAAGGAGAATTCTCACCTCAATTTTATATATGGGATCAAGACATGACGAGAGAGGAAATCATCGCTATTTGCACCAAATTACTTGGACAATAAGTCACTACGAATCTTTTATTAGTTTAAAGTATGTATTTCCAACATCCGTTCTTGGTTCCATATATAACACAGTGAGAACTCACCTCTCTACGATATGTTATATATATATTCCTTGATAGCTTCAATACACATTCGACCATATATTAGGTTATAAAAACAGCCTTGTACGCGGATTCAAGTACAATACTAATGATTACTCGAGAATCTCGTGAGAAGCTACTCACGAGACCATCGTGTAGTCAATTACAGATTAGGAGTTGCCTGAGAAACAACACCCCTAA